>JAMRXY010000299.1:600000-1093797 GCA_024447195.1 Panagrolaimus sp. LJ2414 | reverse complement strand
TTTTTTCATAACAAAAATGTAAAAAGTTTTAATCTATGAATCTTTGATTTAAAAATGTTTTTTTTTCTCAAAAAACCAAAAACAATATTTTTTAAAAACAGCAGCAAACTTTTTTGCAGATTTCATATATCCGTGTTTAAAGGACGGGATACATCGTGAATAAACTTTTTACACGCAACTTTGATTGCATTTCTCGACGCGAAAACACCTTCATTGGATTTCACTGCAAAAAAAGGAAAGAAAAAAGCAGCTCCAATGAGTCCCTGATTTTTGTAAAAAAAAGTTTATTCACGTTGGATCTCCTCCTTTAAAGTTTTTTATGTTTTCTATCTGTGATTTTTGACAAATTTTTTTTGTACTTGTTTAAAAAATATAGCCTGTTTTTTACTTTATAAGGAATATTGTTTCTCGATTACATCGGTTTTTTACTGCACGAATTTATTTTTAAATTTTTAACATAGTACAAAAATATTTAGTAATTTTTAGCCATTACCACGTAAATATCACCAAAACATTTTTGTGCAAAAGCTGATGGATCATTAAATCCAGCCCGAGCAGTTTCAAATTGAAATTTCATGCTGGATCGAACTAATGAAAATGCAGTTGGATTACATTCTGTTTGAATTTGTTTTGATAGTTCGATTAAATCAGTTGGATTACGTTCTTGACTGCAATTCTGGCGATATTGATCGAAATCATTTTTTGAAATCATTAATTTGCATTGTTCATAAAATTGAACTTTTTTATTTCGAAGAATGTAAATATCTTTGTTGTTGATGTTGTAAAGATAGTGGCATTCGGTTGAACATTGAAGCAATGTATCATTGTTTCCATTTCTTCCGGTTCTAGATACACTGACGTGATATTTATATCCTCTAAAATTTGTTGTTTCATGTTTTTCTTTGTCATTTTCAAGTTAATTTAGGTTCTTTTGTTGTTTACACCTCCCTTCAATTTCCAAAAAAATTTCGGAAATTTCTCAAGTGTTTTTCGTGCTAAGAAACAGTCGTGTGTTTTAAAGTGCACTTTAAAACTTTCCCGAAAACCAAAAATTTAACTTACAGTTTCCCATAATTTCTAAAAATATCATCATAAATGCGTTTAGCTATTTTTTCATTTTCGCTGTCATCACTGAAATCTTCCAAATTATCACCAAAGGCATATTTTTTGACGATTCGAACAATATTTTCTTTTGACCAAGATTTCTCCTAAAAACTGGCAATAACATCTCCATAATGAACTTTTTATTATACTTACTTGACGTTTATAATTTAATTCTTTGAATCTTTTGTTTATGTATCGAATTGTACTAATAAATTCGGATGATCGGTTATATGCAACTTCGTCATCTGGAATACCATTTTTATAAATATTACACATCGGATATGTTGCCATCTAAAATCTAATTATGGTAAAGGGTGTACCAAGTTCACATGGAACCATATCAGCTTGTCTTTTTGGTTTTGTTCCAAAATATATTTCATGTGACTTCTCAGAAGTTCAAAGTTATTCACCGTAATTATTGGCTGCCCATGACCCCTTGTGACATTTCACCTTAACGCGATATTGTATTTTTAATTAACTACAATAACCTATTTTTCAGTTGCACATATTTTAAACGGTGGTAAAAAAATCGTAACAGGAATGGTCATAAACGGCAAAAAGCATTTAAAGGGATTGTCCAAGGCAGTACAAAACTTTTTTTATTTTTTAGATGACGTATCTTAACACGAAAGCAATATCTCAGGCAGCAACAAAAGAAAAAAAAGAGAGAGCACAAAAACAACGCTTGTTTCACTCGCGTGTCCATTGTTTTTCCTGAGCATATTGCTTTCGTGTTAAGATACGTCATCTAAAAAATAAAAAAAGTTTTGTACTGCCTTGGACAATCCCTTTAAGCATTTGTTTACGATTACTTCTTTTACGATTTTAAGCCGTTAAAAACATGTACAACTGATACGTATGGTATAAAAGTTATCTAAACATACGATATAGTGTTTTATTCAAACAAGGTGAAAATGGCACAAGGGCCCATGGGCAGCTAATAGTTACGGTCAAGGCCGTAGGCAGAAAAATATTTCGGGGTGGGCATTTTCATTTCAGGGGGCACGGCGGCGGCAAAAGATCAAAGGATTTTCCTCTGTTTCGGGGAGAGGGGGCACGTGCCCCAAATGCCCCCCCCCCTCTCTACGGTCTTGGTTACAGTGAATAAGTTTGAGCTTGTGAGAAGTCACATAAAATATATGTTGGAACAAAAACCGAAAAGACAAGCTGATATGGTTCCTTGTCAGCTAACTAGTTTACAACAAAAGCACATGTAGCGGCAGCGCTCACAAGCAGTGTTAGGTACCATAGGTGTATTTCTCGTAATGGAATAATGAAAGTTTTTGATCTTGCGCTATCAACAAAAGATCAAAAATTCTTTCAATGCGGTTTCTGCCCCGCTCGAAAAAATGTTTCTTAACTCTTTTTTAGTACCGCTGGAGAACAAAATAAGAAACACTAACTAGCTGAATAAAAAACAACTAACGTCATATTCAATAATATTTTTATAGATTCTATACGAACTGATAAAAAGTTCATCGTTGTAATTAACGGATTCCAATTGACGTTCAAGTACCCCTTTGTCTTCCAATAGGTCCACAAAAACCTGAAAAAAATTGGATACGTAAAAACATTAGGAAGTATAGCAGAATTATGATTATCAATACCTCGCTATTCCAAGTTTCTTTGCAATCTTTCTTAAATTTTTCAAATCTGATATTATCTTTTGAAGTAACTTCTTGGAACATTTTCCGAAGAGATGAGATGCTTTTCACAAATTGGTCCATCACCATCTACAAAAAGTAAAGATAAGTCAAAATCAAATTTCACCATGGATAATATTTACTTTTTCAAACATCTCTCCAAATGCATATGATTTAACAGGAGAATATGCAAAATATACGTTGACATCTAAATGAATAAACGTTAAAAAGAGGTTGTTGGACAAGGTTTCATATTTTGATATTTCAACATTTGTTTCATTTTTATCCTAAAAATCTTAATTACTATCAAAAAGCAACAGTTTTTAGCACAAAATGGGTAATTGTTACCAGAAATGAGAAATACGACCGTTTTTTTGGTCGTATTTATTGTCCCTGATTGCAAGGCCGCAGGGAGAAAAAAATTTCGTGGTGGGCACGCCTTTGATCTTTTGCCGCCTTAACACAGTGGCGGCAAAAGATCAAAAGATTTTCTCAGTTTCGGGAGGGGGGGGGGGCGGGGCACGTGCCCCAAATGCCCCCTTCTCTACGGCCTTGCCTGATTGTTACCCATTTCGTGCTTTAAAAAAATTACGAGCTTTTCAGAAGTCGAAAAAAACCGGCCGGCTCATTTTATTATAAATAGAAAACCGGGAAAATATCAATTTTTGTGACCTATGCCGCTCTTAATAAATGAAACGTATAAGTTTCCATCACCGAAATAAAAACAGAATAAAATTTTTACCTTAAAATGAGCTCGCAATTCTGAGGTATGTAATCCTCGATGCAAAGCAATTCCGCATTTTCTTGAAGCTCCCATGACCTTTTTAAAATTTTTTCCAATTTTTTTATTTGTATCACAATCATTATTGCGGAGTTCAAGGTAATCCGTTACATTATAAATTTCAAACAATATTTCTAAGCCATCTGTAAAATCCGTCAATTTTTTCATTTCTTCATCAATGTCAAGTGGAGGCAAAGTCGGAGATGTTGAAATTATGGTTGTTGTCGATGAAAATGTTGTGTTACATTTTGGTAAATAATGCGCCAAGCAAAAAAGAAGAAACAATTCAAAGACTTTAAAACGCATTTTTAAATCAGCAGCTTTAACAGAGTATCCAAAGAAAGTAAAGTACAGTATTTCTTTTTACCTGGAAATTAAAAAGTATTTTAAATTTTTTATGCAAAAAATTCATAAGTTTTTTTATTGGACATAAAAATGGATGATGGAAAAACTTTCATAGAAATTTGATCTTAAGCGATCCCAGAAACACGATTTGTTGGAAAATCCCGGGGTTCGTATTTGCCCATTCCCTTTAAAAATGTCATTAAATAAAACAGAATGACATTATCCGTTGAAAGCAAAATCAAGGTTTCCTTTCGACAAATTCAATACATAAGAAATGAAGAAAAAGAAAAAAATGCTTTCTTTGAAACCTCAAAAACGATAATATTTTTCAGAGAAAATAAAATGCTAGACAGATTTTAAAATAACAATTGATATTAATTTTGTAAAATTATTCTTTTTACTGAGAATTTTCGACAAAATTATTTAACACAATGATTTTATTAAAAATAATTTACATTTCAGATGACATAATGCTGATGTTTATTTTTTGTTAATTCTCAAATTATGCAATTACCATAACAAAAAAAGAAAAACTGTAAATATTTTGTGACATCATTGTTAGAAATTTGTAACTAAATCAAAAGCGATTATTCGAAAATTCTAGATGAAGTTGTTGTCATTGGTTGTTGTTGTTGTGATTGATGATGAATATGTGGTTGGATTTATTTGTGCACAGAAAAAAATTGGTGCCGCAAAATGGGTTTTTTTATCACCGCACCGACGTTTAAACCTTATTTGGCCTTTTTGAAGACTCAATTTATGCCTAATTTTGCTTAGTTTCGAAAAATATGGACGATTTTGATCTTTGTAAAATCGGCAAATGCCAAAATCGACCGGTGACGGTGACAAAAAAACCCAATTACGTCACTGATTTTTTTCCAGTGTGGCAAAGTTTTTGGTGGAAAAGTTGATAAAAGAAGACGAGGTTTCTTTTTTTGTTTAAAATAAAATATTTGTTAGTTCGGGAAATCAAAAAAAGAAAAAGAGATTGAAAAATTAAAAGTATTCTATAAAATCCATAAATTTCTAGTCAACCATGAACGGATTTTATGGTGGCCACTTTTAGCTTTGACTTAACGAAAATTTGTATTTAACATGCTTTTATGTTGCAAAAATTTATTTTCAAAAAAAATTAACACAGTTTGTAAATTAAACAAATTATGCTTAATAACTTTTAGCCATTACTACGTAAATATCACCAAAACATTTTTGTGCAAAAGCTGATGGATCATTGAATCCAGCCCGAGCAGTTTCAAATTGAAATTCCATGCTGGATCGAACTAATGAAAATGCAGTTGGATTACATTCTGTTTGAATTTGTTTTGAAAGTTCGATTAAAGTTGTTGGATTACGTTCTTTGCTACAATTCTGGCGATATTGATCAAAATCATTTTTTGAAATCATTAATTTGCATTGTTCATAAAATTGGACTTTTTTATTTCGAAGAATGTAAATATCTTTGTTGTTGATGTTGTAAAGGTAGTGGCATTCGGTAGAACATTGAAGCAATGTATCATTGTTACCATTTTTTCCAGTTTTGGATACACTGACGTGATATTTATATCCTCTAAAATTTCTTGTTTTACATATTTTTCTGTGTCATTTTCAAGTAAATTTAGGTACCTTTGTTGTTAATACCTCCAAAAAAATTTCGGAAATTTCTCAACTGTTTTTCGTGCTAAGAAACAGTTACACCAGTCGTGTGTTTTAAAGTGCACTTTAAAACTTTCCCGAAAACCAACAGTTTAAACTTACAAATTTCCATATCTCTTAAAAATATCATCATAAATGCGTTTAGCTATTTTTGCATTTTCGCTGTCATCACTGAAATTTTCCAGTTTATCCCCGAAGGCATATTTTTTAACTATGCGAACAATAATTTCTTTTGTCCAAGATCTCACCTAAAAAAATTTGCATTAAAATTTTGTTTAACAACTCTTGCTTATACTTACTTGACGTTTACAATTTAATTCTTGAAATCTTTTGTTTACGCTTCGAATAGTATTAATAAATTGGGTGGATCGATTATATGCAACTTCGTTCTCTGGAATACCATTTTTATAAATATTACACATCGGATATGTCATCATCTGAAATGGAATTATGATAAAAGAAAGATGTGTCTGCGTCAACAATTGTATTTTAGTTGAAGTTAATGATTGGCTCGGCTCATGTAGTATAATCTCTGCAAATTTAGTAGCAGTTGTGCGAATTCTACAGTACCCTGGGAGGTCAGCGAGTGGAGTAATAACAATTGTTTTAAAAGGTCAAAGGCAACTCTTCCTCGAAATGATTTTTGCCCCCATTTGGTCCAAATGGAGCTGATTTATTTCCCTAATAGTACCCATCAAACTATACCTCAAAATACTTCTAAGCAGAAGAAAAAAAACTTACATCATATTCAATAATACCTTTATAGACTTTATATGAATTGACAAAAACATCGTCAATGTAATTGGCAGATTCCAACTGATTTTCAAGTTCACGTTTGTCTAGCAATTGATCGATAAAGACCTGAAAAATATTTGACATATAAAAAAGTTTGGAGGTACTATAATTGCCTATACCGTGTTATTCCAAGTTTGTACGCAATCATTTTTAAATCCTTCAAAATATCTATTATCTTCTGCAGTAACTTCATCTAACATAAATAGAAATGAAAATTTACTTTGTAGAAACTGGTTCATCACCAACTATAAAAAAGAAGATATATTTCAAATTCAAAATGCAACATATTTACATCTTTAAATATCACACCATAACCATATGGTCCAATACTAGAATAAGCAAACCCTACATTGTTCAAACGAATAAATGTTTTCAAGAGTTTTTGGGAAAAGGTTTCATATTTTGATATTTCAACATTTGTTTCATTTATATCCTAAAATGTTAATTACTGTAAATGAAAATAAATGATTTCATCACCGTAAAAAAATATTTAAAAATTATACCTTAAAATGAGCTCGTAATTCTGGAATATGTAATCCTCGATGCAAAGCAATCCCACATTTTCTTGAAGCTTCCATGAACTTTTTAAAATTCTTTCCAATTTTTTTATTTGTGTTACAATCATTATTTTTAAAGAGTTCACAAGAATCCGTTGCGTTATAAAAGCTATTTTTTGTAATTTTCGAACTTTTTTACCAATTTTTCGGATTTTGAAAAAAATAAATTTCAAGTTTGAAGGCTAATTCTTCGTATATATACTAAATCGAGGTCGTAGATCACGAAAATGAAGTCGGTTTTGGCCAAAAATGCCATGGCACGGAGATATGCCATGGCACGTGCCACATAGTGCCAAAAATCACATTTTTCAAAAAGTGCCATAAAATGTATATGGATCGACTCCTCTCAACTCAGTGAGTCATAATATAACAGATTTGACCGTTTAAACTCATTTTTTCAAGTATTTATTAGGCTTCGAAGTTGGTGGTATACGGTATTTGGGTAATATGACAGAAAATGTTACTTACGGGCATACTTTTTTTTGGTCTTATTCAATTCTCCAGATAATTTTACATATGTATGGGCCAAAATGAATGAAAAAAATGGGCGGTGCGATGGTGTTTTCCCCCTTTGAAGCTAAATACTATATCCCCAGCATCATTTTGGGAGCATAACTCATTGATTATGAAAGATATTGACATCCGGTGGCTTTTTTTATGTAATATTACGGTAAAGAAGTAATCCTGGCAAGTTTCAACACCGTTGGACACGATTTGGAAATATGGCATCAATATGAAATTTCAAAATTTCACAATAATTACCCCTTGGCAAAAATTCAGAGTTATGTGAATTTTTATTTAGAAATATAACTTTTAATGCTTTTAAAATGTAAAGTGGATGCATAAATATCATATAGAAGCATGAAACACTTAATTCTAGGACTTATTGATTTTTCCGGATAGGTCGAAATTTACCAGTTTTTTGGTGAATTTTCAACGTATCACAATTATGTCAAAACTAAAAAATATTGTCATTTTTAGGTATTTATAACAAAAATTAGCATGTTTGAGATGTCTTTGAGCGATTTCAACACTCTGGAATCGGCAGTTTTAATTTTCGCCATAATTTTGGTAAGTAAAAAACACCTCAAATTTAAAATATCGCGAAAGAAAAAATAAATGTTGAGGGATGTTAAAATCGCTCAAAGACATCTCAAACATGCTAATTTTTGTTATAAATACCTAAAAATGACAATATTTTTTAGTTTTGACATAATTGTGATACGTTGAAAATTCACCAAAAAACTGGTAAATTTCGACCTATCCGGAAAAATCAATAAGTCCTAGAATTAAGTGTTTCATGCTTCTATATGATATTTATGCATCCACTTTACATTTTAAAAGCATTAAAAGTTATATTTCTAAATAAAAATTCACATAACTCTGAATTTTTGCCAAGGGGTAATTATTGTGAAATTTTGAAATTTCATATTGATGCCATATTTCCAAATCGTGTCCAACGGTGTTGAAACTTGCCAGGATTACTTCTTTACCGTAATATTACATAAAAAAAGCCACCGGATGTCAATATCTTTCATAATCAATGAGTTATGCTCCCAAAATGATGCTGGGGATATAGTATTTAGCTTCAAAGGGGGAAAACACCATCGCACCGCCCATTTTTTTCATTCATTTTGGCCCATACATATGTAAAATTATCTGGAGAATTGAATAAGACCAAAAAAAAGTATGCCCGTAAGTAACATTTTCTGTCATATTACCCAAATACCGTATACCACCAACTTCGAAGCCTAATAAATACTTGAAAAAATGAGTTTAAACGGTCAAATCTGTTATATTATGACTCACTGAGTTGAGAGGAGTCGATCCATATACATTTTATAGCACTTTTTGAAAAATGCCATTTTTGGCACTATAGGGGGCATACCATGGCATATCTCCGTGCCATGGCATTTTTGGCCAAAACCGACTTCATTTTCGTGATCTACGACCTCGATTTAGTATATATACGAAGAATTAGCCTTCAAACTTGAAATTTATTTTTTTCGAAATCCGATATAATGTCCGATTTTTACAAAAAATCGCTTATAAGCTTTAAACAATATTTCTAAGCCATCAGTGAAGTCCGCCAATTTTTTCACTTCTTCATCAACGTTAAATGGAGGCGGCGTTGAAGAAGATGAAGAAATTATGGGTGTTGTAGAAGAAAATATTGTGTTGCATTTTGGCAAATAATATGCCAAGCAAAAAAGAAGTAGAAAAAGATCAAAAGCTTTAAAACGCATTTTAAAATCAGGAACTTTGACACAGTATCCAAAGAATGAATTCTTTAACCTAAAAATTACTTTTGAAAAAAAAAGTTTTTTTTTCAAAAATAAAAAATTTTTCGTTGGTCATACAAATGCAAGCGGCATAAACTAACGCCAAAAGTTTGAAAGAAGTCGCAACCTTAAGGGACTTAAAAACACGAACGATTAACTAGAAAACCCTGGGGTCGTATTTGATCGTACCGTTGAAAAAAACAGAATGATATTATCAGTTTAAAACAAAATCAAGATTTTCTTTCGACAAATTCAACACATAAGAAATGAAGAAAAAGAAAAAATGCTTTCTTTGAAACCTCAAAAATGATAATATTTTTCAGACAAAATAAAATGCTAGACAGTTTTTAACATAACAATTGATATTAATTTTGTAAAATTATTCTTTTTACTGGGAATCTTTGGCAAAATTATTTAACACAATGATATGATTAAAAATAATGTACATTTCAGATGACAAAAGGCTGATGTTTATTTCTTGTTAATTTTAAAATTATGCAATTACCATAACAAAAAGAAAAGCTGTAAATATTTTGTGACATCATTCTTTGAAAATTGTAACTAAATCAAAAGCGATTATTCAAAAATTCAAGATGAAATTTTCGTCATTGGTTGTTGTTGTTGTGGTTGATGATGAATATGTGGTTGAATTTATTTGTGACAAAGTTTTCGGTGGAAAAGTTGATAAAAGAGGACGAGGTTTCTTTTTTTTTAAAATAAAATATTTGTTAGTTCGGGAAATCAAAAAAAGAAAAAGAGATTGAAAAATTAAAAGTATTCTATAAAATCCATAAATTTCTGCTCAATCAAAAATGGGTTCTGTGGTGACCACTTTCTAGCCTAGAAGAAACAAAAATTTGTATTCAACAAGCTTTTAAGTTGCAAAAATTTATTTTCAAATTTTCAACGCATTTGACAAATTAAACAAATTTTGCTTAATAATTTTTTGCCATTACCACGTAAATATCACCAAAACATTTTTGTGCAAAAGCCAATGGATTATTGAATCCAGCCCGAGCAGTTTCAAATTGAAATTTCATGGCAGATCGGACCAATGAAAATGCCGTTGGATTACATTCTGCTTGAATTTGTTTTGAAAGTTCGATTAAATTTGTTGGATTACGTTCTTTGCTACAATTCTGGCGATATTGATCGAAATCATTTTTTGAAATCATTAATTTGCATTGTTCATAAAATTGGACTTTTTTGTTTCGAAGAATGTAAATATCTTTGTTGTTGATGTTGTAAAGGTAATGGCATTCGGTTGAACATTGAAGCAATGTATCATTGTTACCATTTAATCCAGTTTTAGATACACTGACGTGATATTTATATCCTCTAAAATTTGTTGTTTTACATTTTTTTCTTTGTCATTTTCTAGATAATTTTGGCATTTTATATTTATGTGAAGTTCCAAAAAACTTTGAATCATGTGCTCAAACGGAAATTTATTGCAAAAGTTTATGTTTTAATACTTTTTTGCCCTTCAACATTTGTCCAAAAGTTTGCCATAGTTCAACCTTTTAACTTACAGATTCCCATAATTTCTAAAAATATCATCATAAATGCGTTTAGCAATTTTTTCATTTTCGCTGTCATCACTAAAATCTTCCAAATTATCACCAAAGGCATATTTTTTTACGATTCGAACAATATTTTCTTTTGACCAAGATTTCTCCTAAAAACTGGCATTTACATCTCCATAATGAACTTTTTATTATATTTACTTGACGTTTATAATTTAATTCTTGGAATCTTTTGTTTATGTATCGAATAGTACTAATAAATTCGGTGGATCGATTATATGCAACTTCGTTATCTGGAATACCATTTTTATAAATATTACACATCGGATATGTCGCCATCTAAAAATCAAATTATGGTGAAGGGTTTGTCAACAGTTTAAAGATTTAACTTTTTCAGCTTTGAAGATCGATCGAATAAATGTAAATTTATTTAACCAAAAAAGTTCCCCGAATAATAATTTCAACATGTTAACTTGAAGAAAAAAAAACCTTACCTCATATTCAATAATACCTTTAAAAATTTTGTATGAATTTATAAAAAGTTCATCATTGTAATTAGCGAGTTCTAATAGATTTTCAAGATAATTATGTGGTTCCAATTGACGCATAAAGAGCTAAAAAGTTTTTGGTACATTTGGAGGCATAACAGAATTATGATTGCCTATACCGTGTCATTCCAAGTTTCTGTGCAATCTTTTTTAAATTTTTCAAAATAGCTATTATCTTTTGCAGTAACTTCCTCCAGCATTTTTCGAAATGATGATATGCTTTTCTCAAAAGGATCGATCACCATCTACAAAAAAGTATAATTCTTAATCCAAAATTAAAATTATTTACGTCTTTAAACATCACTCCATAAACATACGAATTACTGCTAGAAATTGCAAATCCTATGGCGAAATCTAAATGAATAATTGTTGTATGAAGTTTTTGGGACAATGTTTCATATTTTGAAATTTCAACATTTGTTTCGTTTTTATCCTAAAATGTTAATTACTTTCAAAAATTAACAGTTTTTTTTCAATTTTTTATATTAATTGAAAAGTTATTTTGTAAAAAGTTTAAAGGAATTGGCGGTCAACTTATTTTTTTAATTTTAATTTTTTCTTTTCCAAATGCACAAACTTGACGATCACGCACAATCATTAGAAAAAGAACTTGATCGTTAAGTTTTTGAATTTTGAGAAAAAATGTCAAAAATAAAAAAATTAACGCCTTTTTTACTGATGGCCATCAAAATAATAAAAATATTTCAAATTTTTTACCTTGAAGTGAGCTCGCAATTCTGGAATATGTAATCCTCGACGTAAAGCAATTCCACATTTTCTTGAAGCTTCCATGACCTTTTTAAAATTCTTTCCAATTTTTTCATTTGTGTCACAATCGTTATTGTTAAGTTTATGATAATCCGTTGCATTATAAATTTCAAACAATATTTCTAAGCCATCATTGAAATCCGCTAATTTTTTGACTTCTTCATCAAAGTCAAGTGGCGGCGGAGTCGGATATGTTGAAGATGAAATGATGGGTGTTGTAGATGAGAATGTTGTGTTACATTTTGGTAAATAATATGCCGCACAAAAAAGAAGAAGAAAAAGATCAAAGACTTTAAAATGCATCTTTTAAATTTAGCAGATTTTCCAGAGTATATAAAGAATAAAAAGTACAGTATTTTTTACCTGGAAACTAAAAAGAATGTTAAAGTTTTTATGCAAAAGCATTCATAAAAAGTTTTTTCAACGGACATAAAAACGGATGCCGCAATAAAGCTTAAGCAAAAATTTTAAAAGAAGTCGCGATCTTATGCATCTAAAAACACGATTTGTTGGAAAACGCCGGGGACGTTCGATTCCCTTAAAAATGTTATTAAATAAAACAGAATGATATTGTCAGTTGAAAGCAAAATCGAGGTTTTCTTGTGACAATGCAACGCATAAGAAATGAAGAAAAAGAAAAAATGCTTTCTTTGAAACCTCAAAAATGATAATATTTTTCAGACAAAATAAAATGCTAGACAGATTTTAACATTACAATAGCTATTTATTTTGTAATATTATTATTTTTACTGAGAATTTTCGACAAAATTATTGAACACAATATTTTGAATAAAAAAAAATTTTCAGACAACGAATAAGTCATTATTCTATTAGGAAAATGTGAGATTGCTAAAGTTTAAATTTTGGTATTGTTATGTTTTTTTAAAATATATAATTAGTTTGTTAGAAATGAAATAATTTAAATTTTTAAATTGTTCATTAACAGAAGTTACCGGATTTGCTAAATAATGTTCTGAGGTGTACAGTATTTTCAAAATAATTAAAAACAAACTATTAGAAACTTAAATATTCCAATTTTTATTTACAGTAATTTCACGATTTTCAATTTTATGAAATATTCAAAAAAACAGTCTTTGAAATATGCGTTTCGCAAATTTGTCAAAACATTAGAAACTTGATTTTTTATCCTTTGTTATTCTTTGTGGATAAGAAAATATTTTAGCGTATAAAAAATGAAGTATGTTGTTTGAAAAAAAACAGTCTTTTTATAACAAAAATGTAAAAAAGCTTTAATCTATGAATCTTTGATTTTAAAATGTTTTTTTTTCACAAAAAACATAAAACAGTTTTTTTTTAAAAACAACAACAAACATTTTTGTAGATTTCATATATCCTTGTTAAAAGCTTTTGGATTGTATTTTGTGTCATTTGTGACAATTTTTTTTCAATATTTTAGATTTATTTTGCTCAACTTAAAAACATAATAAATATTTTTCTGATAATAAAATATGGTTTTCAAAATTCTATTTAGAATACTTACGCTATAAAAAAGAACCTGAAAAACATTTATAATTTTATTAAATTTGTTTCAGCAAAATTAATGTACATGTTTAAAATAAAGCATATTTATTTAATTATTTTACTTTATACGATAGTTTCTAGATTACGTCGCTTTTTACATATCTCTGACAATCAAGTTCTTTTTTTTAATTTAAACTAATCGATAATGTTTTCATCACACAAAAAAAATTTTAAGCATCTATCTTTTCATTTTTTAAAAGGCTAGCCTTACCCCTAAAATCTTTTCATTTCTGTTTCTAACATTTTTTTGTTGAATTTCAATGACGATCAGAGTCTTTTTCTATTGTTTTTTTTGCCTGAACAAATTTTTTAATCATATGTTTTTCGAGAAGGGAAATCCACAGAAAAAAGCAAAGGTTTTAAAATCTTAACACATTTTATTAAATTTATAAACACCTAGTCAATTATGAATGAAAAATGGTGATTGTAGTGGTCATTTTATAGCTTTGAAGAAACAAAAATTGGTTTTTAACACGGTTTTAGCTGCATGAGTTTATTTTCAAAAAATTAACACAGTTTGTAAATTAAATAAAGTATTCTTAATAATTTTTAGCCATTACCAAGTAAATATCACCAAAACATTTTTGTGCAAAAGCTGATGGATCATTAAATCCAGCCCGACCAGTTTCAAATTGAAATTCCATGCGGGATCGAACTAATGAAAATGCAGTTGGATTACATTCGGCTTGAATTTGTTTTGAAAGTTCGATTAAATTTGTTGGATTACGTTCTTGGCTACATTTCTGGCGATATTGATCAAAATCATTTTTTGAAATCATTAATTTGCATTGTTCATAAAATTGGACTTTTTTATTTCGAAGAATGTAAATATCTTTGTTGTTGATATTGTAAAGGTAGTGGCATTCGGTTGAACATTGAAGCAATGTATCACATACCTGATTTGGGGGTAGAAATTACAAGCCCCCCGACCGATGGACCGTCATCAACAAAATCCCAAAAAATAGGCAAAGGGGGGAGTACGTCGATTTTAGGGGGAAAAGGAAAAATAAAAAGAAAAAAGCTTAATTTTTTAAAATTTTGTCGACGTTTTGGAACCGTTTTCGACATTGACAATTATTTTTTTCTTCACACGCAAGGATTCAACTATTTTTTATTTATGTTTTAATAAGCCTGTCAACATCTTGTCACTTATTTATTCACAAAATACTAACTTGTTTTAGTGGAGTTAGCTTTATTTAGTTGAATTGGAGTTAATAATTCCGAGCCAAATAATAACGAATTCTATGTATAACAAAAAGTTGATATATTATATTAAATATTTTTTCCCCATAATTTAAACAAGGGGAAAACATCTAATATACATTTCAGTGTATACACAATGAATTCATTTAGCATTTTGAAAATTAGCATAACAGGTATGTGCCAGTGGAAGTTTTAGAAGTGCAACTGTTGGAAAACAACCCACAGGTAGGTACCTTAAAAAAATATCGGCGGCGCGAAGCGCCGCCGAAAAGTTTTTTAAGGTATCTATTTGTGGGTAATTTCCGAGAATTGAGCTTCGAAAAACTTCTGGTATAGACGTGTGGGACCGACGGCCGGGTTCAAAAATTACAACCCCCCAAATCAGGTATGATGTATCATTGTTACCATTTTTTCCAGTTTTAGATACACTGACGTGATATTTATATCCTCTAAAATTTGTTGTTTTACATTTTTTTTATCATTTCCTAGATCATTTCGGCATTTAATATTTATGTGAAGTTCCAAAAAACTTTGAATCATGTGCTCAAACGGAAATTTATTGCAAAAGTTTATGTTTTAATACTTTTTTGCCCTTCAACATTTGTCCAAAAGTTTGCCATAGTTCAACCTTTTAACTTACAGATTCCCATAATTCCTGAAAATATCATCATAAATGCGTCCAACTATTTTTTCATTTTCGCTGTCATCACTGAAATCCTCCAATTTATCACCGAGAACATATTTTTTAACAATTCGAACAATGTTTTCTTTTGACCAAGATTTTTCCTAAAAACTTGAGATGAGATCTTTGAAATTAAAAGAACGTTTATTATATTTACGTGACGTTTATAATTTAATTCTTGGAATCTTTTGTTTACGCGTCGAATAATATTAATAAATTATGATGATCGGTTAAATGCAACTTCGTCATCTGGAATACCGTTTTTATAAATATTGCACATAGGATATGTCGCCATCTGAAATTAAATTATTTTTTGCCTTTTTGCATAACGGCATTTTGGTTTTGTGCCATATGGTACGGGCATCGTTTCAAAATTTTTGGGATTTCATTGCCACAGGCTCTCAAATTTAATAAAAAAAATTAAAGTTTTTGAAAATTTCTATCTTGGCAAAGTGTTCTTCCATATAAAAAAACCAAAAAACTTATGGAACACAGGCCTGATAATTAATGAAAAATATTTTTCTGTGACGGATTTTTGTTTTAAAACGGTGACGGAAATCACAAAGTGTGACAAAAATAGCACGTGATCCAGATAGAGCAGCAAATGTTTACTTTTGGTGGAGTTGCTGCCCTTTTTACGTGACAAAAAATTACATTTTTTTGGTGCAAATGACACATACCCTCCTCAAAATCAAAAAATCAATTTATCTTTTACCGTTCTCGACAAAAGATGAAAGGAATGAAAATCTGATACCCCAAAATACTACTAACCGGAAGAAATAAAACTTACATCATATTCAATAATACCTTTATAGATTTTGTAAGAGTTTATAAAAATATCATCATTGTAATTAGCGGCTTCCAACAGATTTTCAAGATCATTTTTATCTACCAATTGATTCACAAAGGTCTGAAACATTTTACACGCTAAATATGAACAGAATTATGATTGCCAATACCTTGATATTCCAAGTTTCTTTGCAATCTTTTTTAAATTCTTCAAAATATCTATTATCTTTTGCATCAACTTTATCTAACATTTCCCAAAATGTTACGATTCTATTCCTAAACGGCTTTATCACCAACTATAAAAAAGAAGATATATTTCAAATTAAAAATGCAACTTATTCACATCTTTAAATATCACATTGTAACCATGTGGTTTAATATTGGAATATGCGAACCCTACATTGTTCGAATGAATAAGCGTTTTTAACAGTTGTTTGGATAAGGTTTCATATCTTGATATTTCAATATTTGTTTTGTTTATATCCTAAAAATGTTAATTATTATACTAGTTTTTTGACGCTGCGTCAAAAAAATTCAAAGAGAATAGTTCAATTAAAATTTTGGTCAGTGTCGTGGTAAAGGACTCCGTGACAACTGACCCCTCAATGAATAATGAATGAAAAGTGGAGGGGACAGAAATTAAATTTAAATTTCCCAGACGTCTGGAATATCCTAACAGCATTATATGAATGAGAAAGTATTCAAATATTGCCAACTTAAATTTGTCGCTGTTGAAGATTTTAAAAAATTATAAAATTTTCAAAATTCCAACTGCCTTGCATTCTTCCAACAACGAAAAATATATGCTGACAAGCTTCGAATACTTTTTCATTATAATGATCAAAATTGGACCTCGGGTTCAAAACACAACTTTTCTAAAATTGTGATGTACTTATCCTAAAAACAGAAGAAATTTAAATCTGACTGTAGACATCCCCAACTTCTGACGGAATTGAGGCACCATCTTTTGTCCCTAAACTCGTCTTATAAGGAATTATTGTGGCAAAAATTTAGCTGCAGAATCTTTAAACTATGACTTTAACACGGACTTAAAGTTACTGTAAAATTACGGTAAAAGCACATGATGAACGTAATTTGATTCCACCGCGAAAATTTTCGACAAAGTTATAATAGTTTAAAGGCTGATAAAATATTATATAACATGAATTATACAAGTTTTATTATTTTGGAGAGTCCAAAAATGCAATGCCGTTAAGCATTTATATTCCAAATACGTTCATCGTGTGATGTTACCGTAATATTACAATAACGTTAAGTCGATGGTAAATCGAAATGTTGAGGATTCTGCAGTTAAATTTTTGCCACAATTATTCCTTATACTTGACGAGTTTATGGCCAAAATATGGAGTCTCAACTCCATCAGAAGTTTGGGATGTTTACGGTGAGTGTTTTTAGAATCCTCTCATGAACATATTGGATTAATTTTATTAGCTTTGACTTTGAGTTATAAAGTTGAAGGGGTAGGTACACTTATAGGTGAAACGTTTGAATTATTTTTTGTAGGGCAATTTTCATATAAAAAAAACACAAAAAAATTTCATCACCTATTAATTAAAAATTTTACCTTAAAATGAGCTCGCAATTCTGGAATATGTAATCCTCGATGTAAAGCAATTCCGCATTTTCTTGAAGCTCCCATGACCTTTTTAAAATTTTTTCCAATTTTTTTATTTGTGTCACAGTCATTATTATTATTATAAGTTTCACCACAGCCAGTTGCATTATAGAATTCTAACAATATTTTCAAGCCATCATTGAAATCCGCCAATTTTTTCACTTCTTCATCAAAGTCAAGTGGAGGTGGCGTTGAAGAAGATGATGAAATTATGGGGGGTGTAGATGAAACTTCTGTGTTACATTGTGGCAAATAATATGCCATGCACAAAAGAAGAAGAAAAAGATCAAAATTTTTAAAACACATTTTTAAATCAGGAACTTTTACAGAGTATCCAAAGATTGAGAAGTACAGTCTTTTTTACCTTGAAATGAAAAAGAATTTTAAAGTTTTTATGCAAAAAATCCATAGATGGTTTTTTATTGGACATAAAAACGAATGCCACATATAAATTCACGCCAAAATTTTCATAAAAATAACAATCCTAAGCAATCGAAAAAACACGATTTGTTGGAAAATGCCGGGGTCGTATTTGACAGTTTCATTGTAATTGTCGTTAAATAAAATAAAATGAAATTGTTAGTGAAAGCAAATCAAGGTTTTCTTTCGACAATGCAGCACGTAAAAAATCATTAAAAAGATAGTTTTTGAAGCTTCAAAAATGATAAAATTGTGTGCGACATGAATAAATATTTTTCTGTCACAATAAAATGCTAGACAGATTTTAACATAACAATGGCAATTGTAAAATTATGTTTTTTATTCTGACGTTAGGTTTTTCAAAAAATTATTTTTTTAACACAATGTTATTATTAAAGATAATTTGCATTTCAGATAACAAAAGGCCGATGTTTATTTCTTGTTTATTGTCACATTATGTAATTACCATGACAAATTAAAAAAATCGAAAAATTTTTGTGACATTATTGTTCGATAATGTAACTAAATAGAAAGCAATTATTCAAAAATTCAAGATAAAGCAATTAAAAAATTTGATCGAAACAGATTAATGCAATTAAAGCAGTGATTCCGAGGATGTTTAATGAAACTCCTTTGAAGTTGCCGCCACTGGATGTTGTTGTTGTCGTTGTTGGAATTGTGGTTGTAATTGTTTTTGATGAAGTTGTTGAAGAAAGGGTTGAGGAAGTTGACGAGGTTTCAATAGATACATTATCTGATTTAAATCCACAATTTGAATTACATTTATCTGTTTGACAAATGTAAACCCAATGTTTACATCCTTTTTTTCTAAAATTTAAATATTGAACTCTAGCTTATGATAAAGCTTAATTAACTCAATTGAGCATTCATCCATTTTATCAAAGCTTTGTTCTCCATTATCATCGCTGTATTTTAATATTTTCTCCTTTAAACATAATCGTTCGATTCCCCCTGATTTTTGACATGTGGAATTTATAGCATCTAAAAAATTTAATGTTTAATATTCTTCCCCTAGGACATCAACAGGGGAGAGGCACTCGGAGCAGGTGCCATTTTCAAAATCATAAAAATCCTTTGATCTTTTACCGCCATTGGCACAAGATCAAAGGCGGCGCCCCTACGAAATGGTTCGCGCCCCCTCTTGTTGGTTTCCTTAACTATGTAAATTTTTCCAAAACTTACGGTAGCCACAAGCTTCACAATTATTTTTTGTTTCTGGAGAATCATTATTTTTATGAACAAAACATTCCAAGGCTCCAGTTAATCCTAAAAAGATAAAGCACAATTTTAATAGAAACAAACAAAAACTAACCAAAAATGCAATAAAAACTTAACAAAAATAAAACTGCATTCATTTTTGAAAACTTTTAGGAAGCAAAAATAGAAATAAAAGAAGCTGAATTTTTTTTTGTTTCTGTCGGTGCTTCATTGCTTGTTTCTTTAAAAAAGGTTATTTAAAACGTAATCGTTTCCCCCAAAAATAGTGTTTTTCTGATTCATCGTTTTTGGATTGTTTCAGCTTTTTTTTCAAAACGAAATGAAAAAATTTTAGCTCTTACGAACCAAAAATAAAACAAAAAATAACTTCAATTGCAAATGCTTTTTTTTAAATTCAAAAAGACAACCGAATAAACATTTTTTTACCATTTTGGGGAAAAATCATAATGAGTAATTGCGATTTTTTTAGAATTCAGAATCATCGATATACAAAAATTGATAGTACAGTATGCTTAAAATCAACAGAGTCACTAGATTCTGTTAGTGTTTTAAATTTTAAATCATAAAACTTCTTTGATCCTTTACCGCCATCGGCTTAAAATCAAAGCCGGCACTCTTTAAAAGGGTTTCAGATCCCTCAAAAATGAAGTGCTTCTGACATCTTTCAGCTGATTAATCCAATTTATGTCATTTATTGAATAACTAATTACAAAAAAATTTATTATTTTAATTCCAACTATTTTTAAATAAAATGTGTTTTAAAAAGTTTTAAAATAATTTTGTAAAGTATTGATTAAAATTCTCGATCTCAAAAAGAGGCACATATATTTATTTAATCTATAGGTATTCTGAGCAACTTTATGCATAAACTAAAATTTCAACTGCAACCAAAAATGCAATCAAAGCAACACTAAACTGAATTGTCGATTCTGATGATGAAGAAATAGTAGAAGTTGCTAATGATGACGATGATGACAATGACGGTGATGACGAAGAAAAAGTTGTCGATGCTGTTGACGAAGGAGTAGAAGTTGCTAATGATGACGGCAAAGGAGTAGTAGTAGTTGTCGATGACGATGATGACGGAGAAGATGAAAAAGCTGTTGATGACGAAAAAGAAGGAGAAGGAGAAGAAGAAACAAAATCAGGAGGACAATCAAAATTACAATAATCCGCGTCACAAATCATCAAAGTTTCTACACAACCATTTCGGTACCTAAAATTTACAATAAAATCAAAAAATTTGCATAAAAATTATTACGAAGTAAAGCATGATTCGCTAATATCTGTGTAATTTTGTCGTAATCCATTTGAATCATCATAATGCAAAATCGGAAAAGTTAAACAATATCTTGTTGTTTGGGATGACATTTTGCAAGAGTCGGAATAACCGTCTAAAAATTACTAACAAAAGTGAAATTTTTGGCCAAAAACTATTTAGCTTACGGAATCCACAAAATTTGCATTGAGGTCGTGTTGTTAAATTTCCTGGACCACCATTGTAACAAGCCACACTATCAGATGTCACAAATGGTAAACCTAAAATTATGATACCGTAACCCTTCAAAATGTTAAATACCTTACCATAAAAAATGTAAACAAAAACGAAAAAGAATACATTTTTCATTTTTTTTAATCACTAAAAAACTGATAAAACAAATTCTTGACAAATATGAAATCATTTCATACTTTTATATCAGTTCCATTGAAGCTGAATGCATCTGAAAACTATGAATCGAAATTCTTTTTATCATTTTTATTTTATTTGTTAGTTGTCGTAAAATTTCTAATTATTATTAAACAACAAAAGTCTGAAACATTTTTGTTGTTTTTGAATGATTTGTCATTGTTGAAAAAAACTTTTGTTGCAAAAAAAGTCTGATGTGCAACAATAATTTTATCAAATTTTTTAAAGGCAATTTCCCAACAATAACCCACAAAATATTTCAGAATTAAAGATTTTAATGAATAATATTTTTGGAAGTGTGTATTGATTGATATCATTTTTTGTAATTCAGAATGACGATAACTTCATTTATGTAGTGGATTATTCAAATTTTAAAACATTTGATGCCTCAAGGGATTATCCAGATTTCAGATTCAGGCCATCATGATATCATTTGATTATCTAGGTCAGGCTCAATAATATTGATTAAGGAAAGTTGCAATTCCAAATTTTTTATCTACATCCCTTTTGTTGGGATATGCTTGATTATTTCTCAGTTTATTCAAAAAAGTATTCTTATTTTGTTCCAACTTAATAATTTTTGATCGCAACTTTGTGTTTTTTTATATCTGCTGTATTCAAATCATTGTCCTAGATATTTCCTATGAAAAAATTAATTAAAACTACCAGAACAAAATAACACAAATTAATAAAAATTTTGTGTAAATCGTTGTCTTATATTTGTGGAAAAAAATAATACCATAATGTTGATTATAAAACTATAATAAAGCAAAATTCTATTTGGTAAATCTAGACATTTTTGTTACGAATGATGGAATTAAAAAGAATTGCTTCATCAAATTTGATTACAAAGAAAAGAATATAAGATAAGTAAAAAAAATGATAAAATAAAACCGTATACATGGCGTAAAAATTTATAAAACTGCTTCAAAAATATTACAGATACAACAAAAGAAAACAAGCAAAACAAAAACAAAGCAATAAAATTACTTGAAGAAACGTTTACGCAAAATTTCACACTTTTCTTGATTTTGACCAGGATAAGAAATATAACAATTTGAAAGTTGAGAATCAATTATAAAATCAGTAAGTTGATCAAGTTGAATCTTGTATTCTTCAGAAATATTATGAGAAAAAAATAGGCCAAATTTAATACCAATGTGATCCTAAAAAGTTAAGAAAAGCAGACTTTAATAGACAAATCTTTAACAAACCTTGATAAAAGTAAAGACATCATCAAGTTGATAAACTTCTGGGACATCCAAAAAAGCCAAGTTTTTTAAATTTCTAAGATTCTTTAATTTGGAGATGTTTTTGGCTGTTGAAGCAGATACCATGGAATCATTATCTTTAAAGCAGCTAAAAGTCGTCATTTAAACATTGTAAAAAGAAATTAATCATACCAAAAAAACCTTTCAACATTTGGAAGGGCTTCAAGGACATTTTCAAGCATCACAGGAGTATCATTACAGACGATTTGAGTTTTATCAAGTCTAATTGCCGTAGCAGATAAAGCGAAAAATTTAAAATCATCAAATTCAATAGTTCCTGCCACGACATAAAGATGAGCAATATCGCATCGATAAAGCTTTGGTCGAAGTAATGCAATAAAATTTGGAACATTGTTTTGATCAAGGCGAAGACGACGAGTAAGCCAAATCTTGCTTCTAATTTTATTAATATCCATTTTTACACAACATTTTCCATTACCATTACATTCAACATTTGAACAAATACCATTCTCAGTCATATTACCAGCAACAAGAATTTGGTTATGTTCAAAGAAGTACTTGCAGCATTGAATCAACTTGTTGTAGACTTCTGGATTTGATGGATTCATAGCAATGTAATAAATAATGGATGATGGAAGAGAAAAGTTTTGTTTTATTGTAGGCCCCCCAGGCCATCGAATTCTTGTTGGTTCAACAGAATAATCATCATTTGAATTATTCATTTCACTTAAAGTTGAAAGAGAAATAACGATCTAAAACTTAGATTTTTATAGCTCACGAAACTTCTAACACGGCATTGATATAAAAGATAAACGCGAAAATAAGGAATTTAAAAAATCGTAGTTTTATTAAACTTTAATAATTAAACAGCAGCAAAAAGAAAAGAAAGAAACGTAAAAAATGTTTTGCAAAAAAACGAATCCGAAAAACGAGAAATTTTTTTTGGATTGGCAAAATGTTCCATAAACAAGACACGAATATTTTCAAAAAAACCTCCATAAACAACAAGTAAATTTTTTTCTAAAATGTAAAAAGCTTGATAATGTAGATTTTTTAATTAATAACAATGGGTGGCAAAAGGTTCAAATTGGTTCTTCTTCAAATCTTTCCCAATATATTTTTTATTGATTACTTTTTTGGCAGCTGCTTTGTAAAAAGTAATTTTTATAGATACGACTTTGCTCGCGTAAAATAAAGTTTTTTAGGGTTGCTTGATCAAAATTGTAATAGGACAGCCTTAAACACAGCTGTAATTGGATATCTGACCAAATTTTATAACATGATTGTAAAAATTAAATTAATACAAAAACTTTTACCACGAAATGAAACCATGTGAAAAAAGGTACCATATTGTTTTCTTATATTTTTTAATAAAACTCTTAAAAATTTAAAAGCCCAACATTAAATTTTAAAAATAGGAATTAAAAAAATGAATCATAAATGAAACAAAAATCACTGAAATAAAATAAATAACAATTGCAGATCTGAATTTAATCAATTGAATTTTGTTTTTTACTGAACAAAATCAAATGTTTCTTTCAGACAAAAATATTAAGCAGATATCTTTATTTTTGCTTCATTGCTTGTTTCTATAAAAAGGTTGATTTAAACGTAATCATTTCCCCCAAAAATAATGTTTTAGACATTTTGTGTTTTTGATTCATCGATTTTGATGGTTAGAATTTTTTCAAACAAAAGAAAATTGAGATGTTACAAAAAAACGTAAAATTACATCAATTGCAAATGCATTTTTGAATTTAAAAAACTGCTAAAATACGCCTAAACGAACATTATATTAGCATTTTTTGGGAAAATGATAACAAATATAGACACTGGCGGGGAACACTTTTTCTCTTTCTTTTTCATTTTTTTTCTTCGTTACAGTATGAAAATTGAATTTTTTTTTAAAAACTAATAATCAGACCTACCAGACGTATTTTTTTACGCTGATTCCGAATATGCTATTTTTTTAAAAGTTTTATCTCGAGCAAATAGCTAAAATTTGCATTTTTAGATGTTTTTATAAGGAATTTTTTTTACTGCATTGAGCTGCACTCATAAATTTAGTACCATTTGATAGCTCTTCGAAAAATACACCTTATATTAAAAAATTACCGATAGGAATGGATAGGAAAGAAAAATAATGCGATCGCAGAGCTAGAATTTGTTAAAAAATTGCAAAAAAAAGTTGCAAAAAAAGTGCAAAAACTTTTTTCTCTCGACAAAAATGAACGCACCACGAAAGTTTTCACGACAAAAAAGTGTTCCTTTTTCTTTTTTTTCGACGAAGAATTTTTACTTTTTTTAATTTTAAATCGTTATTTTCGGCATTTTAACTATTTTTAATAATTTTTTTGATCTTATTTTCGGTTTATTCAGGTCTGAAAGTACCTAGAACGAACAGTAAAATAATTTTTTCCCAATTTTTATTTTTGACCTGCCAGTCCCTAAACAAATAATCGCTATTTTGTTGAATTCAAAAGCATCAGTATTTAAAAATTGATGATAAAATATGCCTAAAATCAGGGACATCAGTAGTACGGGGCATATGCCCCCTTTACAATCATAAAAATCTTTTAATCTTTTACCGCATCGGCAAAAGATCAAAGGTCCTCGAAGACTATAAATTTCAAATCCAAGTTCAGTAAAAGTTGGTTTCTGTTATAGTCTAAAATTCATTTAAAAACTTATTTTCTCTTTTATTACTTTATTTAAAACATTTTATTATATTCATTTTTTCATTTTTTATTGTATTCTATTATTCTTATTATATTTCTTGTTTTACCCGCACTTAAAGTGAGCAATCGCTTTGAAGTGAATAAATTAAATTAAAAAAATTAAATGGTCAAAGCTCGCTCCAAAATAAACTGTTTGAAAATAAAAAGTTTTATTTTTTGTTGTATTTGATTAAAATAAAAAAACAAGTTTGAAAAAAATTAAAATATAAAATATTAAAGTATTTATTAAAATTCTCGATCTCAAGAAGATGCACAATTTTTGTTCGATTTGTTTGTATTCAGATGACAAAAGCTTTTTTATACATTATTTACAATTTTAATTGCAACCAAAAATGCAATTAAAGCAACCCTGAATTGAATGGCCGATGAAGAGGAAGAAGTAGGAGTTGGAGGGGAAGGACAACCTAAATTACAATAATCCTTGTCACAAATCATCAAAGTTTCTTCACAGTCATTGTAGCACCTAAATGTTATACTAAACATAAAAATTTGCATAATAATTATTACGTTTTGGAGCATGATTCGCTAATATCTGTGTAATTTTGTAGTGATCCATTTAAGCCAGTATATGCCAAATTTGCAGATTTTAAACAATACCTTGCTGTTACAAAATTTGTATTGCAAGAGTTGGAATAACTGTCTAAAAATTAGTAATTAAATCAAAAATTTAGCAAACCCACTTTTCCTAAACTTACGGTAGCCACAATAATTACATGGACTATTTGTTGTTATATTCTCTTGAAGACTATGCTCATCATTTTGGGTGTAACAGGTTACGCCAACTGCGATCTTCTTCGATTTTTCAGATGGGGCATACGATAATGCTAAAATCATGATACAGTAATCCTACGAAAAAGTTTGAAACTTTACCATAAATACAATAAACAAAAATAAAATAAAATACACTTTTCATTTTTATAGGTCAAAAATGGATGAAACAAACTTTTTGTCAAACATCTAATTATCATTTCATGCTTTTATATCAGTCCCATCAAAGTTGATAGTATCTGATAAGCATGAATCAAAGTTGTTTTTATCATTTGAAACTTTTTTGTTTCTCATTGTTTCCTAATTATTTAATTATTTGTTGAAATTTAAAAAAACAAAACTTTTATTTTTTGATACAATTAGTCATCGTGGGAAAAACATTGTTGCAAACCATATAATTTATTTTTGTTATTAAACTTTCAAAAAACAATTTGGGAAGAATAACCACCAAATTTCTTCAACGGTGCCAAATATGTAAATTTTGCAAAATTTTATCGTTTTTGACACAAATAATTTGAAATGAAAAAGGTTCTCAAAATTTTTTTAAGTTCACTTTATTGAAATTATCTTACATTAAAAATTATTATATATTATTAATGATCAAATTTAATTAACAATTAAAAGTTATATTTCATTCTTTATTCAATTATTATTGTCACAATGTTAAAAATTCACTGCCACTTTCAACAAAACAATCAAAAGCTTGTCCCTGTCAAAATTTGATCCAAGCTTCGACCTCGTCTGTCATTAATGTAGCAAAGCATTCTTCCAGATTCACATCCTTGACTTCCTTTTGAGCCATGTGCTCGACAACATGCATCCTTTTCTCGTTGTATTCGTGGACAAACTTCATTGCATGCATCAATGTATTGAGCACAACTGCTTTCAATCATGACTTTAAAGATAAAAATTTGAATATTGGTAGGTATCTTCAAAACTTACTTGAAACAACCAAAACCATCAGAACGAAGCAGGAATTGTTGAAAAGTTTCGACATTTTAGAGATTTTTGTTGGAATTAAAAGTGAACACAAAAAATACAAAATCAGAGTTTTAATTTTGAGTTTTTATAACTTTTTCAGTGTTGACATTTCTCCGTTTTCTTTTTACTGCTGAAAAGGTTTTAAAATCAGAAGATTTGACATTCACTTGCAAATAAACAACACACAATCCAAAGTATAAACACTGTTTTTAAAACATTGCCACTATAAAGTGCATTCATTTTTGTTAAATAACTTTCTTCTACTTCAAATGTAGTCTTTTTATATCAACATACAAAAACATTTGAAATGATGATTTAACAAAAAGTCAACAAATCTTTCATTGTAGTTTACATTTTAAGAATTTTATTTTGTTTAAACTGGAGGTAAAAGATTGTTGACGTTTTGTTAATACTTTTTTGAATACAAAAGATTTGAAAATTTTCATGTTCATTTTGTCCAAAATATTAAAAAACAGAACTTTTCTATTTTTCCTGATTTTATAGATTTCCCAGTTTTTCAAACTGCAGTCATTTTTATATCAAATATTCTTAAAACAGAACTGTTAATCATCAAATTTTATCATTTCATACTATTTATGGTCTTTTTAAATTTAAAAAATGAACATCTGACTCATTATTAACACCATTTAAAAAGCTTAATTATTACGGTAATTTAAGCAAACATTCAATTATAATTTTGTATCGAAAATAAGAATCTTAGATGAAACAGAGGGTAAAATCAAATGTTGAATAGATCGAATTTCGAATGTCGAAGCTTTTGAGACAAAAATATTTCATATCCAATAATTTGAGATTTTGGAGAACGAAGTTTTAGACCGTAATCATCTGATAAAAAGTCAACATGCAAACACCTTTGAAAAGGTGATTTAAAAAAGTCAACAAATCTTTCATTGTAGTTTACATTTTAAGAATTTTATTTTGTTTATACAAGAGGTAAAAGATTGTTGACTTTTTGTTAAAACTATTTTGAATACAAAAGATTTAAAAAATTTTCATGTTGACTTGTTCATTTTGTACAAAATTAGAAAAAATAGAAATTTCCTGTTTTTCCTGATTTTTTAAATTTCCCAGTTTTTCAAACTGCATTCATTTTTATCCTTTTTACAACCTATAACAGAACTGTTAAACATTAAATTTTAACAATTAATCATTTCATACTGTTGATCGTTTTTTTAAATTTAAAAAATGCGTATCTGATTCATTATTTATATCATTAAAAAAGCTAAGGTAAATAGCTTTATCCAAATTTAACTACGAAGAGAACCTATTTGTACGATACATAAGATTAATAAAAAATGAAAGAAGCCGTATACACCCTGTATTCATTTATAAAAACACAAAATCGAAAAAATACAAGACAAAAAACATAAAAACAAGTAAGACAAAAATTCAACAATAAAATTAATTGAAAAAACGTTTTTTCAAACTTTCATTCTTTTCTTGATTTAGACCAGGATATCCAATATAACAATTTGAAAGTTCAGAATCAATTAAAGAATCAGTAAGGTGATCAAGTCGAATCTTGTAATGTTCAGAAATATTTTTAGCGAAGCGTAGCGCAATTTTAATACTAGTGTGATCCTAAAAATTAAAAAAGTTAAACGCGCTAGACATTATATTAGACATACCTTGATAAAAGTAAAGAGATTATCGAGTTGAAAAACTTCTGGAACGTCGGATAAATACATTCTTTTAAGATTTCCGAGATTCTTGAGTTTTGAGATATTTTTGAGAGTTGAAGCAGAAACCATGGAAGCATTATCTTCAAACCAGCTTAAAATAATCGATTAAACATTGCAAAAAAGAAAAAAAGTCATACCACAAACATTCTTCAACATTTGGAAGTGTTTCTAGGACATTTTCAAGCATCACAGGAGTATCATTACAGACGATTTGAGTATCAAGTCTAAATTCCGTAGCAGATAAAGCGAAAAATTTGAAATCCTCAAATTCAATAGTTCCTGCCACGACATAAAGATGAGCAATATCACATCGATAAACCTTTGGTCGAAGTAATGCAATAAAATTTGGAACATTGTTTTGATAAAGGCGAAGACGACGAGTAAGCCAAATTTTGCTTCTAATTTTATTAATATCCATTTTTACACAACATTTTCCATTACCATCACATTTATTTTCTATACAAATACTATTCACAGTCATATCAGCAGCAACAAGGATTGGATTTCGTTCGAAAAAGTATTTACAGCATTGAATCAACTTGTTATAGACTTCTGGATTTTCTGGATTCATAGCAATATAATAGATGATTGATAATGGAAGAGAAAAGATTTGTCTCATTGCAGGTCCACCAGGCCAGGCAATTCTTCCATCTCGAATCATTGTTGGTTCAACAGAAGAAGCATCCATTGCATCATTAATTCCTTTTAAAGTTGAAAGAGACATATCGATCTAAAAATTGATCTTCTTTAGTTTACACTATTTTAACACGGTAATGATAAAAAAAAAGAAACGAAGAAATAATAAATTAATAAATTGTAGTTTAACTTAAGAGCAGCAAAATGAAAGAAAGAAACGTAAAAAATTTTTTACAAAAAAATGAATCCGAAAAACGAGCAAAGTTTTTTTGGATTGGCAAAATGTTCCATAAACAAAACACAAATCTTTTCAAAAAAAGCCAAAACTGAATAACGTAAATTTTTTAATTAATTCATTGATTATTTGCTGTTTGTGTACATTTTTTTAAGGTTGCTTTATCACAACTGTAATTAAGCAGCCTTAAACACGGCTGTACTTTAATTAGATATCTGACACAATTTTTTTTAACATGTTGATCAATCGGATATTGTTTTTTCTAATGCAAAGTCAAATGTTTTTTCAAACAAAAATATTAATAATAAATCTTTATTAATATTTTAAAACCTATGCAAAGCAAAATTAAAATAAAATAAACGTTAAAAAATTGAGTATCAAAAATAATATGTATTTTTTTCTGGCACTAAAAATTTGAATAAAAAAATTTAGACAAGTAAACCTTGATTGCTTAAAATTATTGGAGCTGTTGGAGGTGGTTTTGAATCAAATTGGGTACTTTCACGTTGTGGATCTCTTTCATATCCAATAATTGGGGATGTTGGAGATCGAAGTTTTAGACCGTAATCATCTGGTGAAAAGTAATGACTTGAATCAGATGGAATTGCATAATCCGGAATTGGAGGGGGTTGAGCTAAGAACCTCGTAGAGGATGATGAAGTTTGTTGGGTTGGTAGGGAATTTAGTAACGGGATTGCAGCGGATAAAGATATTCCATGTGTTTCTCTTTCATGTTGGAAATGGGATTCTTGGGGTTGATGTGGTTCAGGTCGATAACTTCCAAAAGATGTTCCATGACTTGATGTTGATGTTGATGGAGGATTATAGCCAGGTAGGGTTGAGACATGATGTGACCTTTGTAGATGATAGCTTGGCATAGGTGGTTTAGGATCATGTATTGCTGGCTCATATCCTACAAAAAAATTTGCATAAGGTTTTTTAAATTATTTTTGTAGCTTCAACACATAGTTACGATCTAGATTACTGATTTAAAAATTTACATAATTCGTAGAACTCTCATACTATGAAAAATTTGCATAAATCAAAAAACTCGGATAAAAAAAATTTACATAAGTACAAAAAATAATTAATGCCATTTAAGGTTACAGTAATCCTTACCAATAATGTTATGAATTTTATCTTCGACTTTTGACACCGGAGGCAATGGAGGTGACATTGTTGGTCGTTGGGTGACATGATAAATTCCTGCATGACTCCAATCTGGTGAAATACTTTGCTCCGCGGAATTACTCGAAGGATGTCCAGAATCCAAATTATTGCTAGCATGCATCATTGAAAGCGTTGGAGCTTGAATTGATGGAACAGAATCCTAAAGAAGAAGATGATGATTGAGACGAAAATTTGCATAAACTTTTAATACTTATAGTAAATTCTAAGGTAATAAAGAGCAATCGAAACTTTTAGTTAAAAATTTGCATAATCAACAAATTTGCATAATTTTAATTTTCGTTTTACAAATTTGCATAATCAACAAATTTGCATAATTTAAATTTCCATTTTACAAATTTGCATAAGTCGAAAAATTAGGAGAAGTAAAAAATTTGCGTAATTCCACAAATTGATTATTCATAACTTTGCATAATTAAAAAAATTTGCATAATTGAAAAAATTTGCACCACTCAGAAAATTTGCATAATTTGTAAACATGCCCTCGGGGCTTCAGAACAAATCAAAAATCCTTACCTGACTTGTAGTTCTTTTAGCTCGCATTTTAATCCCACAATCCATAACTTCTTTATATCCATTATCCGCAGATCTCGTCGAAGCCCATTCCTCTTCAACCTCCTCTTCCTCTCCACCATCTTCATCAATATGTTCATGAACTCGTAGCAAAGTATTACTACTACTTTTTGGATCAAAACTTATCAGAGAAGTTTTATTTTTAATTGATGGTTTTCTTTCAGCTTTAATATATTCCAAATATTCTCCATTATCTTCTTGTTTATTAATTTTGCCTGCGGCAGCAGCAGCAGCTTCTTTTTTTAATTGTTCCATTGCAGCTTGAGATAGGCGTTGCTCGGCAAGGGATTGAGGAGTTTTTTGTGGTTCATGAGATTTTGTTCGCATTTTTGAATATTGTCTTGCAACTTCATCTTCTTCAGAGAAGCCTTCATCAGATATTCGACGGATTGGAGAAACTGATCGATTAACAAGAATCTTCTTTTTGTAAGTTGTATTTAGCGGTGGTCGAAGCCGGCTTGGTGCAGATTCATTGGAAGTATTTGTGCCAAGACTTTTCGTTGTAACTGATGAATAATCAGATTGTGATTCTTGGGCCTAAAATTTACAGTAATCAATTCCAGGTGGAATTCATTATTTTTACTTTTTAAATTTGTTTAAAGTTACAGTAATCTTACAAAACTCCAGTAACCCACAAACTACAATAGCCCCAAAAATACAGTAATCATTTTTCGTTTTTCATTTTATTTAAATTTTTTGATTTTACCATATACAGTAATCCCGCGAACTAATTAATGAAATTAAGCAATATTTAATTGCAAAGAAATCTTAATTTTAGCTAAAAAGACTATCTTTATTCAAAGCTTATTTGTTGAAGTTCAAGAATATGCAAATTTCTAAGGAAAAAAGTTTACGGCAAATTTGCATAGAAATTATTTTAACTAATTCTAAAACTGGTTTTTTGTTTTTTTTCTCATTTTTGAATGTTTAATAAAATACAGAAATCTTATAAAAATCAAATACTGTAATCTTATAAAAATAAAATACAGTAATCCGAGATATACAAAAGTCGTTTTTATATCTCAATTTTAACAGATACAGTAATTTTACAAAATACAGTAATCCCCAAAACTTATTAATAAAATTCAGCAAAAACTAATTACTTCAAATCTCAAATTTTTGTGAAAAAATTGTATAAAAATTATTTAAATTTAATCCCAAAAGTGATTACTAGAGCTCAGCAATATGCAAATTCAGGAAAAAAATTTGCATAAAATCCGTTTCTACACTTGAATTCTTGAAATGCCAAAAAAACTTGTTTAAAACATTATTGTATTTTCAATGTAATTATAACCTCAAATTTTATCCCCAAATCAATTTCATACCTGACTTTTTGGTCTTTGGCTTGCCCGACTTGAAGGTTGACTGTTTTTAGCTTTTCGAGCTTTTGGTTGTGGATTATTATTTTTTCCTTTAAAATTCTCAACTGCAATTGCTTCATAGCTGCTATTCATGTATCCACTGCTGACATCATTAATAGAATCAGGAGGAGGTGGAAGTTCACGAGTATTGGCTTTACTACTTTCAGCTTCTCCATAAATAGCATTATGCAAATTTGGCATTTGTCGATTTTCATTGCTGCTGCTTGCACTACTATTTGAAGATGCATAAATTCCTTTGATCTTTTTTTCTTGAACATAAGTTCGGCGTTGACAGAAAAGTAAAAGTGAAAAAAGCATTGTTAAAATTGCGATAATTATGTGAATTAAAGCTTGAAAGCCTTCAATATTGTAATACGGTATAAGACAATTTGTATGTTGAACCCATTGATTTGTTGTTAGGTTGTAATGAGATTGGCAAGATGGAGTATATCGAAGAAAGAAGCTATGAGAAAGGGGGAGTCCAGCACTCAAGACTGGCTTGGTCCGATCTCCAAGTACTCCAGCATACCATAAAATTAGAATAGCATTGTATAAAATTGAAATTATTGAAGAAAATGTCAAAGTAAGAAGAAGGGAAAGCCGTTGTTGACTAGCAGCAAATAATCCATTTATACAACTTAATATCTGAAAAAAAGGTAGTGGAATTATGCAAATTAATTTTTTGGATTTTTTGGATACTTAGATTTTTGTTAAAAAACTGTATGAAACTATGCAATTTTTTTAAAACATGATTTTTTATTTTCGTTAGAACTTTTATTCAAATTTTGTTCATTGTAGTTTTAATTTAAAACTAAAAACAAAATTTGCATAAAAAACAGATGTGTCTCAGGTTACATGAGTAATTTTATGTTGCGGTTTTTATTTTTGTAGTCAGTAATATTTGGTAAATGTTGCTGTTAAATTTTTTTAAATTTATAGTATTGAAATAATTTTTAATTAATGAAAGTTTTTCCACAAAAAACCAATTCATTGCAAAAAAATTCAATCTTTCTTTCCGTTTTTTATTGTTTTCTTCCGTTTTGTTTTTTTCTTTCTTTCATCTTTGAATCTTGACAGGCGACAAAAATAATATTAAAAAACAAAGAAATCTGTCAGCCAAATGTTTGCTTTTATCCTTTTTTTATTTTTATGACTTATTTCTTGACCATCTGTTGCTATGCTTATACAATTTATCTTTCTTTTGTAATATAAGAATAAAAACTATAATATTTATATCTTTTTTACAGTTCTTTTTTTCTATTTTGATCTGTCCCTTTGACAAATCAATTTTATCACATTGATTTAATCTCATCTTTTTCCACTCAAGATGCCTAAAATGGCATATTGGATTTCATAAATCCGCCATCAAAAATTTTTAGATTCATTGCCAGAAAGGATTAAAGAAAGGTTTGATCTCAAAAAAGAGATAAAAATAGAAAAATAAAAAAACCGTTTTAAGCTTTTGAAAAATAGTTTTTATGTGTGAAAAAAAAGAATAAATCATTTCCTGAATACTTTTTTTGAATACTGAAAAGATTAAAACGGAACCAAAAAAAGATAATCCTGGTTCTTTTATTTTTATGGATAGATCGTAAAAAGTTTTTTTGTACAAAAAAGGACTGATGTTGGGAGTTTAAAAACTTGAAAAAGCAAACAAGAAAAAAAGTAGGAAGTACTTGTTTGAATAGTTTGGTATGAAAAAATGGTAATCTGAAATGATGAAACAGAAAAATTCTAAAAAATCAATATTTTAAAATGTCAGAAAAACTACTATTTTAGCATAACATGAGAATCAGGGATTTGATGGAGTTGTAGTTTTTTAAAGTAAAGGTCAATACCGAGAAACTGATTCCTCCAAACTCATTAAAATCCTTTGATCTTTTACCGCCATCAGCAAAAGATCAAAGGCGGCAACCCCCGAAATGGGTTTTGCCCCCTCCGAAATAAAATGCTGCTGACGTCCTTTGCCCTGATTTTCATGTTTGGTTATAATAAAATTTTTTTGTGAAGTTCAATAATTAATATTTTAAAATTTATTAAATTAAATGTTTTTTACATACTGAATTGTGTCCCTCAATCAATCAATTTTTTCTTGCCATCTCCAAAAAATGCAAATTCATTTAACCAAAAAACAGTTCAAGGTTGAATTCAAATTTATTTTTTTAATAATTACATGTTTAAAACACAAAAAAATTGTTATTAGTTTTTTATATTTTTTTTCTAGACACATCCATTTTTAGAAAACTTCTGTTTTTTCAATGATTTTTGCATGCGCGAATAATTCCCGCTAATGCGATCGACCTTCATCAAAAAAAATATTCGAGTCTTTGTGGTTCTGGGTTTTTTTGATCACATCCGTTTTTGGAGGTAAAAAAGAGAAAAAGAATGATGATGATGTATATAATTAATCAAAAATCGACATGGCATATAAAATTTTTAGATGCCAATGATGGATGGGAATTCAAAGGTCAAAACAAAAGATCGGAAAATGCCGAAAAAACCTATCAATCATCAAAAAATATTTTTGGGTAAAAACAATAATGTTCGATCATATTTAGAAAAATCGGTGTTTAGGTTAAGTAAATATGCAAATTTTATAAAACAGCGGAGTCATAAATTGAATGAAAATGCCGTATAGTAAACAATTTTTTAAAATTGATAAAAATTGGTAACGAAATTTGCATAATGCCTCTTTTATGCAAATTTATTTCAAAAATAGAGCAATTGTGAAACTTACTTGTAACAAATTAAATATCACCGGAATCCATAATTTACCAATGAGATCAAAGACTTGTCTTGCAATTGAAAGTAATAACCAAAGCAGCAAAATTAAAAATAACCAAATCCTTGTTGGTGAACTACAGCAACACATTTTTATTAAATAATGGCAGTTTTGAATTATCCCTTCCAGGCAAGAATTGATAATAATATTAAAAAAACTGATATCAAAAAAACTTTTTCAAAAAAGTTTTTTAATATTTGAAATATAAATTTTTATCCTTTTTCATTAATTTCATTTCTCATGCTTCAATTAAAATTAAAATTAAAATTTTTAATAAAATTATAAAACTTTTTTGAATATAATATTTTTAGTCAATGGAATGTTGTCGTCGATCGCGGCTGCTTTTTTCCCTAAAAAAATAGGAAATAAAAAAAACTTTTTGGTTTTTTTATTATTGAAAATGCCTGAATTTAATTATCCCAAAAAAGAAATAAATTCACACACGGCTTATGCAAAAAAACGAAAAAAATCGTTAAAAAACACACACATAAAAATCACGAGAATTGAATTTTTTGGGAGAGAATTGAATGAATGTTGCAAATAAAATTTAAAAATAAAAAAGGGTCACAAAATCAGTTAAAAGAAGTCAAAAAAAAAGTTTAAAAAATAGAATTTTAAATGAAAAGCAAAAAATAAAATAAAAAAAGCAGGAACAAAGAAAATTTGAGAAATCGGTGATGCTTGAAAGGTCATGTAAATTAATGTAGACAAAATAGTTATATTTGATGAAGCTTTGAAAAATTAACGACATCAAAATCTTAAAAATCCAAAGCGAGGAAGAACGTAAAAGTTTAAAAATAATTGATAAAAATGATAAAACTGAAAATTATCAACAACAGAATTATCTAAAATTTAAATTATCTTAGATATCGAAAACTCTAAATTTTTATATTTTTCAGAATTTTACTCTAGAAACATTATGGAATTGATTGAAAAAAAGACAGTTCAAAAGGAAGCTGCTTGTCAAAAATAATTTTTAATAACCTTGGGAAGACCAAAAAACAACGAAATATGCGCTTGAAGAATTTTAAAAAATTGCCTAAATTGTGTTTTTCAGGATGACTTTTCTTAAATTAAAATATACAAAAACGTTGTTACAAAAATTCCCAAAAATCTAAAAACATGGAATTGAAATCAATGAAAACTTTTCAATTCCATAATTTTGACCACCACCACAACTTTTTTTTCAACAGCTGTAACTTTTTGCAACTTTACACGCGCAATCAAAAAAGAAAGAAATCAAAAGAAAAATACAAAAAAAAGAAGAAGAAGAAAGGTGTAATCAAAAGAAAAAAAGAAAAAGAGTAAACGTAATAACCACTCCTTGAATAAATAATGTATTCATCTCCTTCTTTTTTTCATCACCTTTTTTATATATATTTTTATTCGACATTAATATGTATTATAATAAAAAAAAAGACGAAAACGACGTGAAAAAGGAGAAGATTGGGGAGAAGAGGAGGACAAAAAGAAAAGTGATCAATGTAGAAAAAAAGGAAATTTTTTTTGATTTTTTCTAAAAAAGAAGATTCTCTCGTTTTTATGCAAAAATTTGAGATGAAAAAAGTTTAAGCATAAAAATAAACAAAAAAATTTATATATTTTTATATATTCAATAAATAAAAATGTAAAGGAGAAAAAAAGGAATAAGTTCAAAAATCAAGCAGTAAAACTGTTAAAGATTAAAATTTGCATATCAATAAAAAAGGTGGTAATTTAAGTACTTTTTTCTTTTTTTGGGTCTCGAAACGAAAATAAATTTTAATAGATTTGTCTCGACAAGAAGACCCTGATTGTCAGGTTCGTGCTGCACAAACCTGAAAATCAGGGATTAAAAAATACGAAAATCATGGTGTCCTATAAAATAGCAATTTAAAGATTCTTAAACAATAGACATGATCGAAAATCAATTAATTCCTGCCACGAAAATGTCAATCAGAACACACTTTTCCTTAACATCGATAATCCTAAAAACCATAATGTTTTCCGTAATGAACAGAATCTTGAAAGAAAACCTTTTAAGCTTTCACTAATTCGATCCCTCCAAAAAACTTGTTTCAAAATATTTTTTTTCATTCACAAATTTTTAATTTCAATTTCAAACGAGAGGAAAAAAAGGGTATTGCAAAAACAAGAGACAAAAATATTTTTGAAACTTTTTAAAAAATGAAATGATTTTTTTTTGATGTTGGAAAGAATCAAAAAAAGATAGATAGATAAAGCTAGTTTTGTAAAAAAAGGAAGAAGAAAGAAAAAGGAAGAAACTAAAACCCCTAAAAAATATTAGTATTTTTGTGTGGTCTCTTTTTTTCTCGAAGTCAGAAAAACGGGAACACAATTTTTGGTACTGCGCGAGAAAGAAAGAAAAAGAGTGTTTGCTGCTGCTGCTTATTTTTGCAAGTCTCCCCTCAGTGGTCAGTCCAATGTCCAACGACATCCTCCTTCCATTCCCGCAGAGTTGTTTTTATGGTCACATAGCCAGGTAAGTAAAGTAACTAAACTAACTAACTACAGTTCGAACAACAAAAATAATAACGGGAAAGGAAGAAAGGAAGAAAGGAAAGGGAAAAAGAGAGAGAATGGTCAAAAACATGAGAAAGAAAAAAGGGAAGCTTTTCGCGCGCACATACACTTGACTTTCAATGAAACAAAAAAAAGAATGGAAGGGACCAGCTTTTGGTCAGTTAGTCGGTCGGTTGGTTGGATGGATGGATGGTCAGTCGGTCCAGCTGGGTGGTTGCAAATTGCAATGATGAACTTCTTGTATTTCTCCCGTTTTTTTTTGTGTTTGTACCTGAAAGGTAAATAAATCGTCTTCTTTAGGTATCTATCTATCGATGTACCTTATAAAGCCTCAAAAAGATACCTACCTAGTATACATACCATATCTTAAGTCTAGAATAAGAATGCAAAAGATAGGTATTCCTTCTAGCTTTAGTTAGCTCCAATGCACGAACCAAGTATTGTCTTACCAGCTTACAGTTTCAGTCAGTTAGTCAGTCAGTTAGTTATTCTACCTCTCTATTTTCTCTCGGGGCAAAAACGGTAGAAGAAGGGATTAGAAAAACACGCAAAAAATGCAAATTTTTAATATATATTATTTTTGTCAACAACCAAAAAATTATAATTCCTTCTTTTTTTTCTCCCGTTTTTCATACGTTTTTCGTTAAAATTGACCGGAACGAAGACGATTTTCATCTTCTTTCTTTTCGGGCACGTAATTGTTATTGTTATTGTTCAACATTTGTCAAGTGTCAAATGAAAAAATGAAGAAAAGAAAATATATATATGCAATTTCTTCTATGTGGTTTTGATTTTTTAAAAAGGAGTTAAAAATAACAAAAAAAGGGAAAACTTTGAATGGCTTTTTGGTATTGAAAACGAAAAAAGAAAAAATGTAGAAAGGGTACAAAAAAAGGGTTTATGCAAATTTGATAGTTGAAACATTACTTGGGGTTGTTGAAGAAGTGATGGGTTGTTAAACAGATCAAAAACAAATAAACAAAAATAGGATTAATGACAGTAAAAATTTTAATTAAATTTCATCAAATTTATTTTACCATCTTTGACAAATTACTGTAACTAAAGATGAAGATTCTTGAAAACAGTTATTTTGCCAAAAACGGATGCCGTGGTTTACGTACTTTTTTAATCCCTGATTTTCAGGTTTGTGCAGCACGAACCTGATAATCAGGGTCTTTTTGTTGAGGCAAATTATTCAAATTTATTTTCGTTACGAGTCCCGAAAAAGAACAAAATACTTCGAAGTCTAAAAAGTGGAACAAGATCGTAAACCAACATCACCTTAAAAAGATATGCAAATTTTACTGAAACAAGTACAGATAAAATCCTAAAATGGACAACTAATTTTTATTCTAATCAAAAACAATCTCTTTTTTAATACTGAAAAATCAATTCCATTCTAAGCTTCCCTTTTTGTAGAAATGACATAACTTTACGACATTGTAAAAACCGATTTTTACAACCACCCAAGAACAACATTGATAAGACAAAACAGAAAAAGAATTTTTTTACAATCTTTCTTCAAGAACGTTAAAGCAAATACTATTGATGTTCTTTTTAAAGAAGAATAAATTTTTATAGAAGAATAAATCTGCTTAAAAATTATAACAACAAAATGGCGCAGATGCAATATAAAAAATGTAAAAAGAAAATTCTATAAAAATGAAAACTAAATCAAAGCTGACCAAAACATTAAAAATGAAAACATTAAATTAAAAGCTATTTTTTGATGGAAAATGAATTTTGAGAAAAACAGAAATAATGACTGAAAGGCGGAACAACATCCAAAAAAGTAAACAAAAAATGGATGGAATTAAACAGATTAAAAATCATTTAAAAAAATAGTTTTTCCGGTAAAGTAATCAAACATGTTTTTGATGGTAAAAATGGTAATCCAGGAAACTACATGGTGATTTAAAAGAACCACAAATAGGAACAGTTTTGGGGGTGATTAATGAAAATATTTTTAAAATTCTCTTATTAAAACACACAAACTGGGCAGTTTAAAAAAGATAATTTTGAAGATTTTGGTTGAAATTTTTTATAATATAAAAGTAGTTCTACCAAGAATTGGGGCCATCCTGCATATCAAAGAAGAGTTGTCAAAAATCAAAGTTGTCAGTAGTTTTTTCATTTTGAAAGTGACAGAAACCAATTTGTGGAGTGGCGCCTTCGATCTTGTGCCGATAGCGGTAAAAGATTAAAGGATATTTATGATTTTGTAGGGGTCATGTGCCATTGGTACGCGATTTGAGGATGTACATGTCAAAAATTGTGGCTTTTTTTAAATTTCAAACAGATGAAAATAAAAATATTAAACTTATTAAGATTTTAGAAAAAAGAGATTAAAAATTTTTTGCGATCAAAAAAATGCCAAAATTAAATTTCAAACGACGTTTGTGCCACTGACTTAAAAAAAATTCTGGCAGAAATTAAAGAAAATTTAACGATTCAGCTTTCTTAAATAAACTATGATACAACAACAGGCTTAAATTTGTTCATTTCCCAAGTAAGCAAAAAAGCAAGAAACAATTCAAAAAGTTTCAAAATTCCTTTTTTTGTCTTCATTCATTGTTCTGCTTCCACTTTTTAAACAATATCACAAAAAAATGAATGTCAACGACAACGACATCAATGATGACCGACAAATAAGGACGACAAGGCAAAGAACGATGATTTTGCTGATGACAAGAAAAAGAAAAAAGAAATGCTTGCTTCTTTTCTTTGTTCTATTACAAACATAAAAACGCGCACACTTGACCAATCACTTTTTTTCATTTACATTTTTACAAACAATGTTTTTTTACTGAAACCAACATTTAAAAAAAGAACTGGAAGAAGGACGTCGCTTTTTTTGGTTACAAAACTATTTTTAAAAAAAACAGCAAAAAATGAAAGAAATGTCAAAAATTAGTTATTCCTTTTTTCTTCCCCTTTTTGCGGTAGACATAAAAGGGAAAAAAGTTTTCTCTTAGAGAAGGAAGAAATATGCAACGTCCCATCTCTTTTCTTTTTTTGGGAGTTATCGCTTTTTTTTGACTTTGATGGTCATAATCGGCAACGATGATGGCGAGCAGCAGCAGCAGCGATGATGATGATGATCGACCGCTGCTGCTTTCTTCCTTGCTTTCCATCGAATCGACTCAAAACATCGAGGTCGAAGGCCCTTTGATGTTGATGATGATGGAAAATGGGAGGTTGTTGTGTAAAAAAACTTTCTCGATCTTTTTTCTTTCTTCTGCCATTAAAACTGATAATGATCGGAAGTGCTGAATTCCTCCTTCCCGCTGTGTATTTCTGCACTTTTTGCTTTTGCGATGATTGCGTTTATCAGTTTTGTTTCATTTGGAGACAAGAAAAAAAGGAAAGATGAATGAATGGGATTTTTTAATGATCGAAAATGTTGGGAATCTTTTCGTTTTTTGTAAATTCCGTTTCGGTTGCAGAAAAAAATTATCAATTGGACTATTTTCCTAAAAATATTTTTTGTTGTAAAAGTTTGTAATTTTTGTAAATTTTTTTATCGAAACATTCAAATATTCATTTTTTTACATTTTGCAAATTAGTGAAGTTATCAAAACGTGCCATTAAAAACCGTAAAAATAATCGTATTAAGTTAGATAAGGTTTTTTGAACAGTAATTTTTGTGCCACATCAAAATTTGAATATGATGCATTAGGAAGGAATGTTTAACACTGCAAAACTAGGGTTGTCAAAAATGCTTTTCTTTAGTTTTGAGTAACCCTGATCCCTGAAAATATGATGTGTCTGTAAAAACATTGCCGTCAAATAAATCATTTTCAAATTATATCAAATTATTTTACGTCTGGTAAAATTACTGTAAATAATCATTTAATTACTTCTTTCAAATTCCGGTTCATTTATAAATAATTTTTTTAATTGCTTTCTACTGTTGGAGATCCCTTTCTATATCTTTTCATCATGTAATATATTTTTGAATGAAATTAATTGTGTTTAATTTTTAAAAAAACTCAAATTATTTCTAATTCTTTTTCGTTTTTTCTCGTGTAGCAACATTTTTAGGCATTTTTCTTCGAAACTATAACATAATTAATATTTTTATATCATGTAAAATAAGGTTCTAGTGAAACTACAAATCAAAAGGATTTTTTAAGATTTCTGCTTTGACACTTTAATTAAACTTTATATGTCTTGTGTTAGAAAATAGTACAAGTTGACGCCTACTTCTAATTAAGCAGTAACAAAACAAAGAAAAAAATTATTGCAAAAAATTCTGAAAATAGCTTTCATCATTTTTTCACATGAATGACTATTTAAAGAACAAAAAAGCAGAAAATTAATTTGCATAACCCAACGACGTCAGCAAAAATTTTTTTCTGAGAATACAGAAACTATTTTAAAAAGTGCCGCCTTTGATCTTTTGCCGATGGCGGTAAAAGTTCAAAGGATTTTTATGATTTCGATAACGGCAAAAATCATGTGTCAAATAATTTCAATTAACCAGTTTATTAAAAAGTAAAATATTACATTATTAATTAACAATTCATTTTGTTGAAGATTGAAAAACATGAACGGAAGTAGAATATTCTGAGGGAGTTCTCCAATAAAAATTCTTAAATGCACTTCGAGCAGAAGAACTAAAACATTATTCTTTACATAAACTTTAGTGAATAGTGTTTTGTTACCTTAAAGCAATTAATGAAATACTTCGTGACCATGCAAACATATCTGCAATGAGGGGAAAAACTTTTGCTAAAGTTTCAGTCAGATCAGGGTCTTTTTCAAAGTATGGTCGAGTGTAACTGTAAATGCTGCGTAAAATTTGGGTAACAAAAATGATGCAAGAAATAACTGAAAATTTGCATAAATTGCTTATTAGCTAATGAGAATCCTTTGATGACGAGTTCAGCTATCGAATTATTTGGATTTTGAAGATTTATTGTTACATTATGCAAATTTTTCAAATGTCCTTGAAGGTTTATATTATGCAAATTATTAAGAACATTTTTGAAAATTTGCATAAATTGGTTATTAACTAAAGATTTTGAGATAGCTTGAAAATTGACCTAACTATTTGAATTTTGATAATTATCTATTGCTTTATGCAAATTTTCAAAATGTCTATGAAAATTTAAGATATGCAAATTTTTAAGAAAGTAGTTGAAAATTTGCATAAATTCAACTTACACAATAATCGAATTTCATGCTTCTTGATATTTGAATTTGCAGTTCCTCGAATACTCCAATATTTGAATATCGAAAGTACTGTAAAAATTCCTTCAAAACAAGTTGTTGTAATGAAAACAATTGAATTTAATTGAAACACAAATGCCATTACTTTTGGGTCAGATAAACTTAAAAATGCAATTCCATTTATAGAAAGATAATAAATTCCAAGAATATGCATCCTATAAACAACATGTAACAAGGGAAGGGCTAATATTACTACAGTATACCATTGATGCTTCCATATCTGTGAAAAGTTACTGTAGATGGTTACGGTAGTCGGTAGTAACTTACATTATTATGACCTGTTGGATTCCAAAGTAAAGTCAGACAATTTAAAGAAAGTAATGCATTTCCAATGAATTGAACAAAGGCAATATATCCTGTTAGATTTATGATAACTGTTGCAAAATAATTTGGTCGTCGAAAAAATTCTGATAAAACTCCGAGATCTGCTAATCTTCTAATCCCAGCTATCTGAAATGATCGGGGATTTGCAATATTGACAGCTTATTGTTATTTTATGCAAATTTGTTTAATATGTGTGAAAATGCAAATTATGCAAATTTTTAAAATGTTTTTTTAAAATTGAAACACAAATGCCATTACTTTTGGATTATGCAAATTTTCAAGGTTGATATGCAAAAAAAATATTGCAAATATATTGGAAATAAACAACCCATTAATCATGCAAATTTTTGAAGAAAGCATGCAAAAATTTGCATAAATGAAAAACAACTTACTGCAACAAAATAAACCAAATCCGCGGCCATTAAAACCTTGAAAATCGTAAAAAATGGACTATTAAATGCACTTTTTCTCTTTTTTAATAAAAGTATAAAAATTAAAAAATGAAAAATATAAAAAATAATTTGCACAAATGGTGTTACATAAAAATACAGTATATCAACAGCTTGTGACACAACCATTTTCAGGGACAAAATATATAAATTCAACTAAAACCGGTCATAAAAAATGAGCTATAATAAAAAAGAAGAAAAAAAAGGGTAAATTAGAAAAACCTACATTTTTTTAATCTTTAAAAACGATAATTACTTTTGTTAATTAAAATATTTTTTTCGTATTCTGTCATGCGAAAATTAAACTTTTGTACCTTTTTTTAATTTACGGGACTATTTTAAAAGTGGTAACAAATCATTTTTTTTGTTTAGGCTTTGAAACATAATTATGCAAAAAATGATGTAAATAAATGTTCACATGTATTTGGATGATGTAAGTTTTAAGCAAGCATTTAATAGAAAAAAGTTTGTAATTCAATGAAAAAGTGTGAAAACACTTTGTGATTTTTATTGATTTGTTGACCTAGAGCTCCCAAAAGAATGGGAGCCGATGATGTTTTTTTGATGGCATTTTTTTTCTACTTGTTCAAACGAAATGACACTTTTTCACAGCTTTTGTAAGATATTAAGGTATAGATTTCTGAAGAAAGTTTAAAAAATAAAAAATATCTGGCTCCAGCTGGCCGGAAGCACGCCGAGAGCGGACTCACGGTCTCTTTTTTGACCCTATTTTGTCCGGTTAAGTTGCGTTTTGCTTAAAATGGACCTAGAAATCTCAGATATATACCAAAAGAAAGCCAAGAGCTCACTGATTGATATAATAATTGATATGGGAGCGAGAGAACACTGATTTGGTTACTATATAAAATCGACAATTTTGACCTTTTCCTTTTCAGTGTAACTTTTGAAGTAATTTTTATGACATATTTTAGTTTAAATCACAAAATATGATAGAAATAAGTAAAACTGTATTTATTTGCGTTTTTTCGTTTTTGTAGTTTTTAGTAATATAATATAATCTAAGACAAAGATTATATTATATTACATCCATCAAAAATGTGACACAGAAAAAAGTAAAACAAACGAAATATCCAACGATCTTGTTTTGATCATATTTATAATCAATATAAATAAGTTCAATAAATATATATTATAATTTATTTACATTCTACTGTAAACTGTAAAATTTCTACAGCATTTACTTTTTTGAAAAACTTCACTTGTTTTTTTTTGGTTTTAGGGATATTTTGCCAACGTTGAAAAACAACCCGCGTTTTTTCAGAAAATTTTTTTTGTTTGTTGCAAAAATTTCTTTTTTCCCTGCTGCCTTCAACTAATTGAATCAATTTTTACTAAAATTTATAGATCGTATTAATAAAATCATTATTTTCGTGTTTCTCTGTTTTTATTTTGTTGTATTAGAATATCGTAAACTTAAAATCTTAATTTTAGATCGTAATGTCTCTTTCAACTTTAAAAGGAATGAATGATTCAATTGAAGATCCTTCTGTTGAACCAACAATGATTCGAGGTGCAAGAATTTCATGGCCTGGTGGATCTGCTTTGGCACAAAACTTTTCTCTTCCATTATCAATCATCTATTATATTGCTATGAATCCAGAAAATCCAGAAGTCTACAACAAGTTGATCCAAACCTGCAAATACTTTTTTCAACGTAATCCAATTCTTGTTGCTGCTGTTATGACTGAGAATGGTATTTGTTCAAATGATGAATGTTACGGTAATGGAAAATGTTGCGTTAAAATTGATATCAACAAAATGACAAGCAAAATCTGGCTTACTCGTCGTCTTAGCCTTTATCAAAATAATATTCCAAATTTTACTGCATTGCTTCGACCAAAGATTTATCGCAGCGATATTGTTAAACTTACGATCATTCGTGGATCTATTGATTTTGATGATTTCAAATTTTTTGCATTTGCTCAAAATGTTGATATTTTTAAAACTAAAATCTTTCGTAAAAGTGGCAGCCCTGCCCTTCTTGAAAGTATTCTTGAAGAACTTTCAAATGTTCAAACGTTCGAATGGTAAGATTTCTTTTTTTTTGCAAACTCTACGTAATGATATTTAGCTGCTTTGAAAACAATGATTCCATGGTATCTGCTTCAACTGTAAAAAATATTTCAAAACTCAAAAATCTTGGAAATCTCAAAGAATTAACCTTATATGATATTCCAGAAGATTTTAAACTTGATGATCTCTTTTCTTTTATCAAGGTATGTTTAATGTTTTGTTTGGCAAGTTCTACTGTACTTAATTTTTAGGATCGTAATGATATTAAATTTTGGCTTGCTTCTGATAATATTTCTGATCATTACAAGATTCAACTTGATCAACTTACTGATTCTGTAATTGATTCTCAACTTTCAAATTGTTTTATTGGATATGCTGATCAAAATCAAGAAAAAAATCAAATTTTACTTAAACGTTACTACAAATAATTTTGTTGCTTTGTTTTTGTTTTACTTGTTTTCAAGTTTTTTGACTTGTATTTTTTCGAAAACGTTTTTGTGTTTTTTATAAATTAATACAGTATGTGTAAAATTACTATTTCTATCTGTTTTTGATTAATCTGCAAAAAATAGGTTTTCACTGCATCCAAATTTGTAGAGGCTATTCTTTTTGATTCAATTCGGCACTCTTCTGACAATGGATTACATCCACAATATCGATAAGCGCAATATCCTAAGTTTGAACGTCGTAAGTTATTTAAGCAAGCGTTGATTGAAAAAGTTTGAATCGATGAAAAACTGTAAAAATATTTCGTTAATTTTAACGAGTTGCTTAAAAAGCGACTGTTAGGATTTTTTCCTTTTGAATTCAACTTTCAAAGTTATTTTTACAACCAAAATGTTTGTTAGGTTTTACTAAAAAGAAAAATTCTATAATAATAATTTTATCAACTCTGAAGGTTAATCCGAGGTAATTCCAAAAATTAATATTCTAATAAATAGAATATGCAAATTATACAAAATAGTAAAAATGGGAACAAAAAAAGGGAACATGACACAAAGGGGAAAAAAAAAATTTGTGGTAAAGTGGTAAAATAATACTGTGGTAAAATGTGTAATTGTACCGTTTTTATAATTTGATGGGGATTTAAAATATTGAAAAGTATAGAAAATGGGATTTAAATAGTGTTGATTTGTAATTTAGTAATACGTAATTTGTGGTAATGTGGTAAAATCTTGAAAATTTATAAAAGGCCGCAAATTAAATGGAAGGGATACGCAAAAAAAATCTCAATTTTACATTGTTGATTTTTCCTCCAAAATTTATGTCTCCTTTTTTCAATCCCAATTTAAAATTTAATGTTGGACTTTTACATCTTTAACAAATTTTATCAAAAAAATATAAGAAAACAGGATTGTGCATTTTGACAAACAATAATGGCAAAGATTAAAATCGGATATCTTTCGGTAATTGAGGGTTCGGATTTACCTTGTAAAAGTTCCTTAGTGATTCCATTGTTTTAGAATTTCCAGTAAATGTTTGAAATTTTCTGGAACTTTATTGACAACAATAACTGCCAATATCCAAATTACGAATGTTGTAAGATATTCATGCAAGCAATTGTTAGTAAAAATTTGAGGTTATGTAAACAGTTTAAAAAGTATTTCGTGATTTTTATCGATTTTAGTAAAATTTTAACAAAAAATGGCAACAATTTTGACATTTTTTAATTGAAACTTTTGAAGTAAATTTTGACAAATTTTGGTGTTTGATTTGTTTGACGAATTCGTGTTGTTGATTGGTACGTAATAAATAATTAGTTTTTAATCCAAGGATATTTGTAAACATATTTGGGAACAGTGTTTTCGTGCCGCCACCGCCGGCAGCTTGGCGTCGGCGGCGATAATCGAAAAAGTTCAAAGAGTTCTGCCGCAGATCAAAGGATGCCGCTGGCGGCGGCGGCGTCGGCGGCGGTAACTCAATTTTTGCCCGGCGGCGGCGGCGGTGGCGGCGGTAATTTTAAAAACCACAAACACTGTTTGGGAAACCAAAAAATAAGTTATTTTCAATGCTTTTTAAAAAACACACCTTTTAAAATACATATTAAAATAAACTATTAATAAAACAAAATAGAAATTAGAAGAGGCACTTTCGTCACTTTTTTTAAACCTGTATTTACATGATGATTTATAGGTGAAAAAAACTACTAACTTTTACCATGTTGCCACATTTCGTAAGAAAGAATGCGAAACTGAAAATAATAGAAATTTAAGGATTTTCGTTTTTCTATTGTTATAAAAGTAAATGTCAGCATCAAAATTGATTTTGGATATTCCAAAGCATAAAATAAGTATTTGTACTGTCGTTTAAAAAACTAAAGCTTTTGTAATTGTGCCTTCTTAATAAATATTTTCTCTCAGAGGTTTTATCAAATCTTTGTTTTGTTATTTCCTTGCTCATTTCCAAAGAAATCCAAATCAAAAGAATCAATAAAACCAAGTTTTGTCTTGACCAGTGCATTGCTGAGAAAAAAACTCCCGCCCATTTTTCGTTAGTTTTTTAATTTCTTGATCTCTTTAATTTATTTTTTACTGCTTCCGAATTTAGAGACGGTCTACGAGGGAATTAAAATCGAGCGGCACACAAAATTTTTTTATGAAATTTTTTGTGGTCCATTCGATAAAACTAGATGAAAAAACGTTATTCTGAGAGTTTTGGCTCAATCTATCTCGTACTTTTGATTTAACAGTAAAGTAAAGTTACTATATAGCCAAAAATGGAAAAATTCGGGAAAAATCCAAAAGTAAACCAATCAAAAAGTTATTATCCATGATTGTACATATTAGTAAGGGCTATTTATTGCACACACAAAAAAATTTTTATCTGACCCTTAATGTCGAAATTTTGGCTATTGTAATTTTCGACACAGAAGAAAAATTTGCATATTTAGCCGCCAGAACGAAAGTCATACCTTATTGAATAGCCCTATATCTGGGCTTTCCAAAAATATAAAATTTATTGAAATCGGTGGTGTACTTAGCGATAGCCAGTAAAAAAGGTGCACGTGATCAATATCTCCAACATCAACCACGGGGTAAAACTCATGTATGATGAAAGATATTGACATGTGGTGACTTGCCATATGAAATATCATATAATGGGAGTATTCTGGATGAATTTCATGACATTTGGATATCATTTAGGAATATGCCATCAACATGAAATTTCGAAATTTAGCAACATTGGACTTCGAAGGGAAAATCAAGGTAATTTAAGTTTTTAGTTAAACATGAAAGAGTTGATGCTTTTAAAACATTATATAGATGTAATATAAGCAATTAGAAGCAATGGACACTGATATATCGGTCATTTTTGATTTTTCCGGAAGTGATGAAATTTACCTAATTTTTGACCATTTTTCGTGGTATCAAAATTCTGTCAAATATCATTCCTATCAACTTTTTTTGCCGTTTCCAATAAAATATAGCATGTGTAGAATTAGTAGGTACAATTTCAACACCTGGGGATACCCACTTTTTATTTCGCATCATTTTAAAAATCATGGTAATTTACGTATATAAATTATCTTTAAAATCGGTGTTTTTTGCATTTACAAAGGTTCAAAGTATCTCAAAATTATTTTTTACGATTATTATTGCCAGTAAAAGTCATTCAGGAACACATTTAATGTTTATGCAAATTTTTTAAAAATTTCAATTTTCCTGATTTTTCGAATTATTGATTTTATATTAATTGGCTTTGTTTTTCTGCTTAATGTTACAAAATACTACCACTGAAATCAAAAAAATCGTTTTTGATGTTTTTTACGAAGAATAAATAGCCCTTACTAATATGTACAATCATGGATAATAACTTTTTGATTGGTTTACTTTTGGATTTTTCCCGAATTTTTCCATTTTTGGCTATATAGTAACTTTACTTTACTGTTAAATCAAAAGTACGAGATAGATTGAGCCAAAACTCTCAGAATAACGTTTTTTCATCTAGTTTTATCGAATGGACCACAAAAAATTTCATAAAAAAATTTTGTGTGCCGCTCAAATGCCAGAATTTCTAATTTTCTGGTAGACCGTCTCTTAATTGAAATAACTTTATTTCCGCGTTTTTCTGTTTTTTTTCTTGCGAAAATATTTTTGATTAAAAAATTTTGTATTTTGGATTCTTTGTTTCTCTCAATTTCTTTGAAAATAGAAAAATTAATAATGGGATAAGTAAAAATATAGAGAATTAATTTAATAAGCTTTATTAATTACAGTATTCTGCTTTTTGGTTTTTTGAAAAAATTAACTGTATTGTTTTCGCGTTTTTTTTTGTTGCAAAATTTTTTACGTTTCTTTCTTTCATTTTGTTGCTGTTAAATTAAACTTCAATTTATTAATTAATTATATCCACGTTTCTTTTTTTGATTAATACTGTGTTAAAATATTGTAAATTAAAGAAGCTCAATTTTTAGATCGTTATGTCTCTTTCAACTTTAAAAGGAATTAATGATGCAATGGATGCTTCTTCTGTTGAACCAACAATGATTCGAGGTGCAAGAATTCAATGGCCTGGTGGACCTGCTATGGCACAAAACTTTTCTCTTCCATCTTCAATCATCTATTATATTGCTATGAATCCATCTACTCCAAAAGTCTACAACAAGTTGATCCGAACCTGCAAATACTTTTTTCAACGTAATCCAATTCTTGTTGCTGCAAATGTAACTAGTGGAATAATTGGTTTAAATGACGATTGTAATGAAATGTGTTGTGTTGATATGGATATCAAGAAATTGACAAGCAAAATCTGGCTTACACGCCGTCTTAGTCTTTATAATGATACAATTCCAACGTTTGTTGAATTGCTTCGTCCAAAGGTTTATCGCTGTGATATTGTATACCTTAGAATCAGCAAAGAATCTGTTCAATTCGAAGATTTCAAATTTTTCGCATCATCTGTTAAAGGAATTTCTCTTGATGAAGCACAAATCGTCAATACCAATGGTAGCCCTGTAATGCTCGAAAATATCCTTGAAGCACTTCCACATATCGAAAAATTTGAGTGGTAAGATTTTTTATTTTTGCAATGTTTTTAATAATGTTTTTAGCACCTTCGAAAATAATGATTCCATGGTTTCTGCTTCAACTGCAAAAAATATCTCAATACTCAATAATCTTGGAAATCTTAAGAAATTGGATTTATGGAATATTCCAGAAGTTTTTAAACTTGATATCTCTTTACTTTTATCAAGGTTTGTCTTATATTTTGTCTAACAAGCTGTGCTTTATATAATTTTTAGGATCACACTGGTATTAAATTTTTGGTAATTTTTGCTGATAATATTTCTGATCATTACAAGATTCAACTTGATCAACTTTTTGATACTTTGATTGATTCTCAACTTTCAAATTGTTATATTCAATATGATGATCGAAATCATGAAAAGCGGCGAATTTTATGGGATCGTTTCTGCAAGTAATTTTATTGCTTTGGTTTTGTTTTGAAGTTTTTTTAATTGTATGTTTTTGATACAGTTTGTGTGGTTTTTTTATAAATTAATACAGTATTAATACCATTACAATATCTATCAGTTTTTTCTAGGTTTTTCATTCGTAGAAAAAAATTTCATTTTTAACAAATTCTAGTGATATTCCCACTAGGGTTGCTGGCGCGCCCGATTTTCCGAAAAAGGTGGGCGCGCCCGCCCGGGCGCGCCCGGGCGCGCCTGGGCGCATGCGCCCGTGACCTTAAAATTCAAATTTACTAATATCTACAGTATAAAAATGCCAAAAAGGGGTATTTTAGCTATAAATAGCATTATTTAAGCATGAATTTACTTATTTTTGTCGTTACTAATTTTTAAAGATAAAAAAACGTGAATTTCTTAAATTACATGTGTTACAGTATCCTCAGGATACAGTAACACATGCTAAAAATTGAAGACAACATAGCTAATTGTTCCAATTATCGTTTTTTGGCTTAAAAATGAAAATTATATAAGGAAATAATTTGTTGTTTTGTCAATTTTTCGGAAAAAATTACCATCATTTGGATTTCGGACCGGGCGCAACCATCGGGCGCGCCCGGACGACAACACCTCTGCGCCCGGGCGCGCCCGGGCGGGCGCGCCCAGGCGCGCCACCCCATGACAACCCTAATTCCCACAGAGAATCGAAAAAATGAGGGAGATTTTTAAGTTACAAAATAGCATTCCCCAGAATAGCTATTTTGTAATTTAAAACTTACAGTACCCAAAAATGTTAAAATTAGATTTTTGAACATAAATAAAAGCAATTGTATATTCTAAAATGGTTTTTTTTTAAAGTTATTTTGACGTTTTTTTTACTAAAATATTTAACTTTTAATAAATACATTTTTATACAATGAGGAAAATTACGGGGAATCGAATTCATTCCCTGCAAAAACCGGGGAATTCCGCGGGGATAGGGGAATTGACAACACTACAGTAGATGATTGTAACAAAAAATCCAATCATTATTTTTTTTGCAATGTTTTTAATAATCATCAACTGTTTTTGGCGTGAGTTTGTTCCACCTTGCTGGCGAAAACGTCATCACTGAACAAAACAATTTGCATAAATTAAAATTCACACTTTCATTACAAAACATTTAAAATTCACACTTTCAAAACAATTTGTATTAGTATGCAAATTGTTTTGTAATGAAAGTGTGAATTTGAATTAATATTAATTAAAATTCACACTTTCATTTTCTTGAAATCGATCCTCTTTCATTTCAAGTCGTTTAACAATCAATAAAGTATCCCTATCCATTGACCATCTGAAACTTTTTGAGCAAATTTCTTGATTTTGTGACATTATTTATGTCTTTGTTAAGCAATTTTGCTTCTTAAATTGTTTTATCACCATTGAAAAAAAGGGTATTTCTGTGTTTCTCTATTTTTTATTTTGTTATATATTTTTTAATAATAAAGCTCAATTTTTAGATCGTTATGTCCCTTTCAATTTTAAATGAGAAGAACAATGTCTTCCTCAGTTCGTTGTCCTTAAACTAACATGTTTTTGCAAACAATGAATCGAGGACAAAGAATTTAATTTGTTTGAGAAGGAATTTCGCTTCTTAAATTACTTTTCTACATCGAAAAATTCTTTGAAAGTTATTCAATCAAGTGTGTAGTGGAAAAAAGTTTGTAATTAAATGATAAACTTGAAAAATTTTTTGTTATTTTTTTGATTTGTTTGCTACAGCAAAACGGTATTAATTATGACTTTTTCTTTTAAATGCCACTTTAGAAGTAATTTTTTTAAGACATAAGTTTTTAGTTTGTTCCACTAATGTGATATAATTAAGGCAAAAATTAAATAAAATTTATCACTTGCTGTTTTTATTTTGATTTAACAAGAAAGTTCGTGAAGCTGAAATTAAATTTCGAAATTTTGGTTTTTTTATAACTGTAAAAGTCGGGTTTCTGAAAGAAATGACTTTGGATATGCCACAGCTAAACAAAATGAACGATTGTAAGTATTTTTACAACAAAAATTGAAGCTTATGTAATTGTGCCATCCCATTTGTAAATGGAAAAGTGAGGCACTTTTTGAGAGAAAAAAATTTTCTGGCCCTCGACTCCATGGGTGACTTCTTTCTACAACATTTAAAGGTTTTTTTGCGAAACAGCTTTGTCAGAATGAAGTAATCAAAAATATTTTGTCCAAATAGTTCTAGGAAACTAGAGTAGTATTTTGCTTCTTTAGCAATATGCCCCTTAAAGTTTTTTAAAATGTTTTCGCCCTTTGAATATTATTCTCTGATGATATTTTGTTGTCATGGAAGTTTTTGAAAAATAAAATCATAAATATCAAAGTTACAAAAGAAGGCTCTTTTTTGAATTTAAAAACTTCAAAGAAAAGGATTCTAAAAAATATAACAAAAGAATGGCATTTTTATGGGATTTGTTTTTTAAAAAATATCAAAAAGAAGTTTCTCAAAAATAACAAAAGAAATATGGTTTCTATTAGTTTTTTAGAAAAATGTTGGATGCATAAATTTGTGAAAGAAATTTTGGTTTTGCTGATTTTGAAAAAAACATAAAGACATTTGTTTGCCATCCTTTTTCAAGCTGTAGGATACTGTATAAATTTTATAAAAATTTGTGCTAAAACAGCATCAAATACATGCAGTATAAAATATTGAAAGTTATTGTCTTTTCACAGATAACGACTTTTTTAAAGAGATTTTTTTATATTTTTGTTAGGTTACGGTATCAAAAAAATTATTGTTGTATTAGTCAGTTTTTTGAAAACAATGAATGCTAAAATGGCTTGTTTTTTTATATTAACCAGAACTAAGCATTTTGTTTGTCAGCTTATTAAGGAGACGGGCCCGCAACTTGGGGGAGTGTCCACGGACACCCCCTTGGATTGCCAACTTTTCACCTTAAAGGGAGCGTCCATGTTAGAATGAATGAATTTTAGACAAGTCCTCTTAACACGAAAGTTCTGTCAACGTTGAAAAATGTGTTGTGTGTTTCATCCATCCTTCGACAAAAACACACAACACATTTTTTATCGCTGACAGAACTTTCGTGTTAGGAGGACTTGTCTAAAAATCATTTATTCTAACATGGACGCTCCCTTTAAATTAAAATTCATACTAGGTAAACTGAGATTTTTTTGAAAATGTATAATGAGGGACATCCCCTTGAAATTTGGTGAAGTTGCGGCACTGTAAGGATACTGTAATAAAGGTCGTCGATTCAAGGATTTGTGCTATATAAAATTTCAAGAATTTCTTGAACATGAATAACAAAGAATAGAACTGTTACAAAATTTGTTTTTTTAAAAACATCAAAAGAAATTTCTCGAGAATAACAAAGGCTTTTATTAGTTTTTATAAAAATGATTGATGCAAAATATCAACTCAAAGACTTTCTTATATTTTCGATGATTTAAAAAAATACTATCAAATTTTTTTAGGAAGAAAAAATTTTTTAAAAAGTAAAACATTTTTTCTTCCTTTATAAAAGATACTGTAATAACTTTTAAAAATGGGGGTTTCAGTCAAGAAATATTAAATTAACTTAAACAAAAAAATTGTATCTTTTATTGCTTTTTTGAGAAAATGCCTTAAAAACATTTTAGCCATTAAGGAAATTTCTTCGTATTTCTTCGTAATCATGTTAGGTTACGGTAACAAAAGAATTAATGTATTATTACTTTTTGTTTTTGAAAATATAAGATGAATGCAAAAATAGGTTGTTTTTTGATAATGATGGAGGCAAACATAATTCGAAAAAATTAGGTTTCGATTTCAAAAAACGCAGAAAAAACTCAAACATTTTTTTGTCATTCTTTTGAAAGCTAAGGATACTGTAGTGCATTTATTAAGCAAACGCAAACGAAATTCAAATTTTCTTTTATTTTTCAACTGCTAAAATTTATGTGTGGATTTGTAACTATTTATAAATAAGCTTTGGTGCATTTATTTCGATAATTTTATTTAACAATATATTTGTTTTTATTGAGTTATTTCTATTCATTTCGATGTGGCATGTTTTTATCAATTTTGCAGTTGCGAAAAAACTGTTTATTTTTATAACTTATTTATTATATTATTGATTATATAAAATAAATGAGTATCATCAAAAAAGCAATATACAAAGCAAAGAATGAAAAGCAAAAGAAAAAGTTGATAACATTTGGAAGCCATTATTGCCAACGCGTTAGAAGATCTTGAAAACGGATTACTGAACATTTTCCAGTTAATGGATTGAAAGATGGCATCATATAAGCTGGATAAGATTTGCAAAAATCTTCCTAAAAATTTTAATTATGATTAATATTTATTGCAAGTTTTTGTCGTCATTCTTTTGAATTAAAATAAGCTTTTTAAAACTGCGGGAAAAAACTTACTGCACGAGTTCCAGTATATGGAGTTTCACAGCGGCCATTGACTTCTGTTGTTTCATAAGTGCAAACTGGTTTTGCAGATGTGTCAGAATAATAAATTTGAAAAACTAATTTAATATCTAATGCTGATGGTGCACCTTTGAATGAAGTACGATTTGATTTATCAAAGATGTAATCACCGCAAAAATTAGCTGTAGTTGCATTTGTTAATGGTTGCAAAAGCATTCTAAATGTACCATCTGGAAGTTTTCTAAATCCAATACAAAATCCATTCCGTGAACAAGATTTTGCTGCTGCTAGTAAAGAAGAACGTGTTAAACCATATGTTGGTCCTGCTGATAATCTGCCACATGGCAATCTATAAAAATCCACATCGATAAGTTCTCCAACAGCAACAGCAGCAGCAGCGAAAAAACAAATAATTGTAAAAGCAGACATGACTTTTTTTAAATTCAAAAACAATTTAATCCTGAAAAAGTCAGAATGAAGAAAATGAAGCAGATGAAAATACTTTTATAACAAAAATTCAAGGAACCGCCTTGAAAAATGTTGCACGGCAACAAGCTTTAAAGGGCGGATACTTGGATAGTAACAAGCAAGTTTCGACCGGCCCCTCCCCAGCGTTGTCCCGGATACCCCGAAGCTAAAAATTACCAGTGGACGGGGTAAAGCTGAGACTAATTTTTTTTTACATCATCACTTCTAAAAATCACACTCTAATTAAAAGTTCACACTTCTTCTACAATAACACAAAAACATCAGCATCTCCAGTAAACCTAACTAAAAATGAAGAAAAAAGCAATTCGTGAATTTCCATAGAATTGATCAAACAAATGAAATTTTATCCATTACAGTATAACTTTTTTAGAGATTTAAATATATGCATCTTTTTATTATTATCAAAAATCCAAAATTGTTTTAACAATCGGTGGAGTATTTTATTATTTTATTCAAATTTTAATGATTTTTTTGGGTTTTTTGATTTAAAATGTTTATTGAATAGCTGTATTGGGGCTTTGACATGGGTAAATGATTTACCAACCAAACATCGACAAGGCCTTAGAGAGGGGGGTATTTAGGGCACGTGCCAAACTGATAAAATTGTTCGAACTATATTGTTGTTAATGATTCAAATGATTTTAATTTGCCAGTAAATTTTACAGATATTTTGTATACCGATCCAGGAAAAACTATTCTGTGTTCTACTTTTTTTCTTAAAAATTTATTACGATACTTACAGTATCTTGAATGTTAAAATTGAGTATTTATGTAAAAAGACCTATCCAAAAAACAAAACTGGATGAAATAGTTATCGATGTTCCAGGTACCTCAAATTTTGTCTTTTTTCATGGTCAAAAAAACGAAAAAATGATAAAAAATTAATTTTTCAATTTGCGGTATTCACTTTAAAAGTGACTGGTTTTAGACAACAAGATACTGTAACTATCGTAGAAAACTTTTTAAAGCAAAAGTAGGATGCAGTATTATTTTATCTAGGGTCCATAAGCCTGTGATCAATATTTTATGCAAATTTTAAATGTGGTTTTTTTGCTAATTAAATTCAGTTAGTTACTCCTCTATCTCTTTCACAGCAAATTTATTTTTAAAAAAGAAATTTTGCTGTTAAATTTTGCTAAAATTTATCTTTGGCAGTTTAAATCATTTTTGTGATTATAAAAACTGAAAACAATGTTCATGAAAAGAATTTAACATTGTGTTAATTTTAACAGTATCATTTTAGTAAGTTCTTACTTTTTAAAGCTAATTTAAAAAGTGCATTTTTTGTGAAAAGGTTTTTCTTATATAGTTTTGTTCTTAAATTCAAATTTTTATCTAACAATAAATTTCACGAATCCAGCAAAATGTGTTATAAGTATGGTATCATTCAATCAGTAATTAAAGAATATTAAGGTATCAAAAATCGAAAACGCGCTGAAATGTCCTGCAAAAATGTTAATGCATAATTAAATTAAACAATTTTTACCACTTTTTTAATAAAAAAGCATTGCAAAAAGAAAACAAAGACACTTGGAAACGCGTTGTTTTTCTTCCCCAAAAAACCAGCCTACCGAGAAAAAAACATTGCATTCGGTTCACGGCTGTCCGGGATCCCAGATTCGGGGTCCCGGATCCCGGCCATTTTCCGGGGATTTTTGTCCCGGATCGGAATTCTGGATGTTTGGCCGTGATTTTTCGGGATTCCGGAACTACACGCAAAAAAATAAAACCGCAGGTCCCTTTATTCTAGTCCCGTTGACACATTTTCCCTGGGCCCGAAGAAGAAATAAAATTTAATAAAAAAACTAGACTTTTTGGTCTTGATTTAGAAATTCTCAAAAAGTCTCATTTAGGATTAGACTTTTTGAGGTCCTGGATCCTGAATCGGCCAAAAAAGCGAGTCCCGGACATCCCTGATTCGGTTATAACATTTATTTTTTGCAAATGAAAAGAAAAAGTAATGGAAGATGAAGAAAAAATATTCGTACTTTATTTGCAAAGCAAAAAAAGAGAAAAAAAGAATGGAGAGCTTTTTTGTGGGACAAGATTGGACTTAGCTGAAATCCTTTTTTCTCGTGTAAAGGAGAATAAAAAATCGAATAGTACTCAAAGTTCGTCTTATATTTTACCCCTATTAATTTTTAAGGGTAATATTAAGTTCAGCAGAAATAAATCATGGACAAATGAAAGATGAAATTCTGCAATGTAAAATAATTACCGGTAAAATTAAGGGTAAAAAATAATATTATTCCAATGAAAATTTCATTCCCAATAAAAAATTGAATAAAGTTGCATTTGTCATTATCTAATGTGGTAGGTAATATATGTACAGGTTTTCAGAATAGGACGAAAAATTATAAAAAAGGTCTTATTTCGAAGTTGTGTTCGATTCCTGTTTTCAGGCTCCCACTATAAAAAAGGCTTTTTGGCATAAAAAAGTTGTATCTTGGATAATTTTTATCTCATTTAGTAGGCAATTTAATAGTGAGTATTCTCAAAAAGTTCCTCAAAAATGTAACGTCAAATTAATTGCTTATTTTTAATACCTTGGAATTTTTGTGGTAGAAATTATTGCATTTGTTGCAAAAAAATATCTATATTACTGTAAAAAAGCATCAGGATCTTATGAGGGCAATAGTAATCGATAGTTGACATCTGCGTTTATGTAATTTTTTAGTGGATGAAAGTCAATCAAATTTCGTTTGATCCAAAATACGTTTGAGCATCTGCTCTCATCTATTTATCAATATAAAAATAAATTTGCATATACTTATGTTTTTGTAGAAAGTTGTATTGCTAAAGTTTCATTTTTAATTTTAAAATTGTGAAAACTTAAGGTATTTCGGGCACAGTTTATCGAATTTAGTTTCGTCTCATTTTGAGTTGTGATACAGTATTCTCAGGCTTGCAAAAGAATGATAAAATTTTTCTCTTTTTTGAAATATAATTTCTTTGTAATCCTTGTTGCATCCATCATTTTTTTTAAAATCCAATAAAAACCATTTTTATATTGTTCTTTTGGAGAAACTTCTTTGTAATATTTTTTAAATAAACAAATGCCATAAAAAATGCCACTCTTTTGTGTTTTTTTAGAATCCTTTTCTTTGAAGTTTTCAAGATACAAAAGAAAATCATTTCATTTATTTGAAAGTGTGACATTATTTATGATTTTATTTTCCAAACTTCCATGACAACAAAAAATCATCAAAAAATACAATTTTTGGTAAAAAAATTTTTTTTAGTAATAAAAATGAAGGGGTCGCATAAATTTTTTTGAAAAAACCTTAAAAATTATTGAACGTTTAATATCTCAAAAAAAAAAAACATTAAATATAACCCATTGAAATATTGAATTTTACTCACAATCTTTTCATCACTCATAAAGATGGTGACTTTTACCCATAAAAAATCATTAGTAAAAATCAACAATTTTGTGGGTATGAATTTATATCATACCTATCTTTTAAAAAAAATTTGATAGAAAAAATAAAATTCGTTCGATCAAAAGTTCAACACTGCCTAAAAAGGAACTAAAAATGCAGCGAAAAACACTCATTTACAGCGAAAAAAAATACCATTTTTAAGTCCAGACGATGAAGTTACGCTAAAATCCAAAATCCTCAAACCCGCCCACCCTTACCGTCACGTTTTTTCCTTTGATCTTTGCCGCTTTTCATATAGACCGTCACATTTTGCGTACCTCCAACCACTCATAAAATGACGTCTGGACAATCCCTAAACACTGATCCACATAGTTCAATGGTAATGGTGACATGGACCGCAAATTAAATGGAAGGGATACGCAAGAAAGAATCTCAATTTTACATCGTTGATTTTTCTTCCAAAATTTACGATTCCTTTTTTCAATCCCAATTTAAAACTTAATGTTGGACTTTTACATCTTTAACAAATTTTATCAAAAAATATAAGAAAACAGGATTGTGCATTTTCACAAACAACAATAATGATAAAGATTAATATCGGATATCTTTCGGTAATTGAGGGTTCGGATTATCTAGTGATGAATGTCTGTGACTTTACCTTGTGAAAGTTCTTTAGTGATTCCATTGTTTTAGAATTTCCAGTAAATGTTTGAAATTTTCTGGAACTTTATTGACAACAATAAATGCCAATATCCAAATTACGAATGTTGTAAGATATTCATGCAAGCATTTGTTAGTAAAAAATTGAGGTTATGTAAACAGTTTTAAAAGTATTTCGTGATTTTTATCGATTTTAGTAAAACTTTAACAAAAAATGGCAACAATTTCGACATTTTTTAATTGCAACTTTTGAAGTAATTTTTGACAGATTTTAGTTTTTGATTTGTTTGACGAATTCGTGAAGCTGATTGGTACGTAATAAATAATAAGTTTTTAATCCTAAGATATTTGTAAACATATTTGGGAAACAAAAAAAAGAGTTATTTCCAATGTTTTTAACACACCTTTTAAAATACACATTAAAATGAATTATTAATTATTAATTGTGCCTTCTTAATAAATGTTTTCTCTCAGAGGTTTTATCAAATCTTTGTTTTGTTTTTTCCTTGCTCATTTCCAAAGAAATCCAAATCAAAGTCATTACTAAAATCCAGTTTTGTCTTGACCAGTGCATTTCGCCATTGAGAAGAAACTCCCGACTTTTTTCTTTCGTTGGTTTTTATTGCAATAATTTCTAGATCTCTTTCATTTATTTTTTACTGCTTTCGAATTTAATTCAAACAAATTTATTTCCGCGCTTTTTAGTTTTTTTCATGCGAAAATATTTTTGATTATAAAATTTTGTATTTTGGATTCTTTGTTTCTCGAATTTTCTTTGGAAATAGAAAAATGAATAATTGGATAAGTAAAAATTTGGATAATTAATTTAATTAGCTTTATTATTTACAGTATTTTGCTTTTTGTTTTTTTCTAAAAATTATCTGTTTTGTTTTTGCTTTTTGAAATATTTTGTCAATACCAAAAATTTGCGCATTTTTTTGTTGCAAAATTTTTTACGTTTCTTTCTTTCATTTTGTTGCTCTTAAATTAAATTTCAATTTATTAATTAATTATTTCCGCGTTTTACTTTTTTTATTATTACCGTGTTAAAATAGCGTATACTAAAAATGCTCAATTTTTAGATCGTTATGTCGCTTTCAACTTTAAGAAAAATGACCGATGAAATGGATGCTTTATCTGTTGAACCAACAATGATTCAAGGTACAAAAATTTCATGGCCTGGTGGACCTGCTATGGCACAAAACTTTTCTCTTCCATTATCCATCATCTATTACATTGCTATGAATCCATCAACTCCAAAAGTCTACAACAAGTTGATCCGAACCTGCAAATACTTTTTTCAACGTAATCCAATTCTTGTTGCTGCAACTATCACTGAGAAAGCTATTTGTTTAAATGATAAATGGAATGGTCATGGACGATGTTGTGTAAAAATGGATTTCAAGAAAATAAAAAGCAAAATCTGGCCTACTCATTGCCTTATTCTTAATCAAAATACTATTCCAAATTTAGTTCGTCATAAAATTTATCGATGCAATATTGTTAACTTTTTTATCAATGAAGGAACTGTTGAATTTGAAGATTTCAAATTTTTTGCATTATCTGCAAAAAAAATTAGTTTTTGTGGAACTAAAATCGTCTTTGATAATGGTACCCCTGTGATGCTCGAAAATATCCTTAAAGAACTTCCAAATGTTGAAGATTTTACTTGGTATGCTTTCTTCTTTTTACAATTTTTAAACAATTTTTTTAGCTGGCTTAAAGATAATGATTCCATGATTTCTGCTTCAACTATCAAAAATATTTCAAAAATCGTGAATCTTGGAAATCTTGAAAAAATGGTTTTATATAATGTTCCAGAAGATTTTAAACTTGATGATCTCTTTTCTTTTATCAAGGTTTGTTTTATATTTTGTCTAACAAATTTTATTTTACTTTATTTTTAGGATCGTAATGGTATTAAATTTTGGCTTATTTTTGCTGATAACATTTCTCATCATTTCAAGAATGAACTTGCTCAACTTGCTGATTCTTTAATTGAATCTCATGTTTCAAATTGTTATATTTCTTATCGCGGTCAAAATCAAGAAAAACGTCGAATTTTGAGTAAACGTTACTACAAGTAATTTTATGCCTTTGTTTTTATCTTACTTGTTTTCTTTTATTGTTCTTTTATCAAAATAGTTTTTGCGTTTTTTATAAATCTTTGTTATCAATATTTTCTGTTGGCTTTTCACTGTACATATTCAAATTTATAGAGCTATAGATCAAATTTTTTTGATAACAAAAACGTCCAGTTTTAGAAAATTCAAGAAATCGAGTTTCATATTTATCACCGGGTAGGAACTTGAAAAGTTTTAAAACTATCTTGTAATTTTTTAGATTAGATTACTGTAGAGCAATTTACATCTTTAACTCAATTTAACTCCTTAGTTTTTTTTCTTCTAACAAATTTGTGAGGGTTAGTATTTAGGTTTGTCAAATTCAAGTGATCCATTTCCATCTGTATCAAAATTTCGCAATTGTCACTTCTTTTTAAATGTTACTCAAAGTACCACTATGAAAAGAAACTTTAATCTTTTTTTATTTAATTACAACTTTTATACTTTATAACAAAGAAACTTTTTTTTTATTATACTTTGTATCAAAATTTTTTAAATGTTACTCAAAGAAACTTTTTTTTTATTTAACTTTTTATACTTTGGGAACTTTAATCTTTTTTTATTTAATTACAACTTTTAAAATATACTTTATAACAAATACTGGTTTTTTATTCAAAGTATTGAACAAATATGGTACAAATGGGCCACGTATGATCAAATACAACCTTATTTAATTTTGGTTTTGTTATTAGGTTTTACTAATTTAAAAAAAGAAAAATTCTGGGAATAAAAGAAAATCAAAAGTATATCCTCAATGGATTAGACACAATTAAAAGATAAAACATTTAATCTTTATTTTGTATGTTGTTCTGTAATTTAATTTATGTAAGGCATGCAATAAAATAAACAAATAAAAAAAGAAATAAATAAATTAAAGTATTTAACGTTGTGTTTATTTTAATACCCCTTTTTTGGGAATTTAAAAAAAGGCATTAAATGATTCAGATATTTCAACAAATAAGGGATCGTCCAAATTTGACGCCATCCAAAAATCAGCCTTACCCCCTATACATCAAAGCACCCCCTCCCTCCCTCATGACGTCATATCTGGACGATCCCTAATTAGGAAACTATGAGAAACAAAAAATTTAAAATGATTAAAACAACTTTGATTCATTATGTGTAATGGGAATTAGGTATTTTAAGATTCTTTTTTCTCTTTTTGGTCAAACTGTTTATGAATATAAAAGAAGAGATGACTGATTATGAATGTGTGTAAGATAGAAAAAAGACAGAGACATATATATGTTGTGTCGGGATTATAGAACCGTCGGGATCGCAGAACCGACGTCGGGATTGGAGAACAATAAAAAAATTGTTAGTTCTTAAATCCCGACGTAAATTAACGTTATTATCTGCCTTTTTACAGTAATAAGTCATTTGTGGTAAAATGTTAAAATTTATAAAAACATGATTATTTAAATTTTTAAATGTCTTCTGAAATATGTAATTTGTGGTAAAGTGGTAAAATAATACTGTGGTAAAATGTGTAATTGTACCGTTTTTATAATTTGATGGGGACCTGTCGTCGGGTGGATTTAAAATATTGAAAAGTAAAGAAAATGGGATTTAAATATTGTTGATTTGTAATTTAGTAATACGTAATTTGTGGTAATGTGGTAAAATCTTGAAAATTTATAAAAGGCCGCAAATTAAATGGAAGGGATACGCAAAAAAGAATCTCAATTTTACATCGTTGATTTTTCCTCCAAAATTTATGATTCCTTTTTTCAATCCCAATTTAAAACTTAATGTTGGACTTTTACATCTTTAACAAATTTTATCAAAAAATATAAGAAAACAGGATTGTGCATTTTGACAAACAATAACGGCGAAGATTAATATCAGATATCTTTCGGTAATTGAGGGTTCGGATTATCTAGTGATGAATGTCTGTGACTTTACCTTGTGAAAGTTCCTTAGTGATTCCATTGTTTTAGAATTTCCAGTAAATGTTTGAAATTTTCTGGAACTTTATTGACAACAATAAATGCCAATATCCAAATTACGAATGTTGTAAGATATTCATGCAAGCATTTGTTAGAAAAAATTTGAGGTTATGTAAACAGTTTAAAAATTATTTCGTGATTTTTATCGATTTTAGTAAAATTTTAGCAAAAAATGGCAACAATTTCGACATTTTTTAATTGCAACTTTTGAAGTAATTTTTGACAGATTTTAGTTTTTGATTTGTTTGATGAATTCGTGTAGCTGATTGGTACGTAATAAAAAATTAGTTTTTAATCCTAAGATATTTGTAAACATTTTTGGGAAACAAAAAAATAAGTGTTTTTCAATGCTTTTTAAAAAACACACCTTTTAAAAAACATATTAAAATGAATTATTAATTATTAATTGTGCCTTCTTAATCAATATTTTCTCTCAAAGGTTTTATCAAATCATTGTTTTGTTTTTTTTCTTGCTCAATTCCAAAGAAATCCAAATCAAAGTCATTACTAAAATTCAGTTTTGTCTTGACCAGTGCATTTCGCCATTGTGAAAAAACTCCCGCCTTTTTTCGTTTATTTTTTTTATTGCAATAGTTTTTAGATCTCTTTCATTTATTTTTTACTACTTCCGAATTTAATTTAAGAGACAGTCTACGAGAGAATTTGAAAATTCAGGGTTGAAGCGGAACCGAGAATTTTAAAACGAAATTTTTTGTGGTCCATTCGATTAAACTAGGTGAAAAAAGGTTATTCTGAAGGTTTTGGCTCAATCTATCTCGTACTTTTGATTTCGGAGTAATGTAAAGTTGATGTATAGCCAAAAATGGTAAAATTCGGGAAAAATCCAGAAGTTAACCAATCAAAAAGTTATTTCCCATGATTGTACATATAAGTAAGGGCTATTAATTGCACTATACAAAAAAATTTTACCTGACCCCTAATGTCGAAATTTTGGCTATTGTAATTTTCGACACAGAAGAAAAATTTGCATATTTAGCCGGCAAGACCAAAGTTATACCGCGTTAAATAGCCCTGTTTCTGGGCTTTCCAAAAATATAAAATTTGTGGAAATCTATGGGCAGAAAAACGGTAGCCGGTAAAAAAGGTGCGCGTGATCAATATCTCCAACATCAACCTTGGGGTAAAACTCATGTATGATGAAAGATATTGTCATGAGATGACTTACAATATGAAATATCATGTTAGTAGAGTATACTGGATGAGTTTCATGACATTTGGATATGTTTTTAAAATATGCCATCAATGTGAAATTTCGAAATTTAACAACATTAGACTTTCAAGGAAAAATCAAGGTAATATTGGTTTTCAGTTAAACATAAAAGAGTTAATGCTTTTAAAACATTATATAGATGTAATATAAGTAATTTCAAACACTGAACATTGATATATTGGTCATTTTTGAGTTTTCCGGTTGGTATGAAAATTGCCTTATTTTTGACCATTTTTCGAGGTATCAAAATTGTATGAAATATCGTACCTATCAACTTTTTTTGCCGTTTCTGACAAAATATAACATGTCTGGAATTAGTAGGTACAATTTCAACACCTGGGGATACCCCTTTTCAATTTCCGGTCATTTTGAAAATCGTGGTTTTTTTCACATATAAATTATCTCTAAAATCAACGTTTTTCTTTTAAATAAATGACAAAAACGTGTTTTTCGAGTTCATTGATATTATTTCGTAAGATTAAACAATAAAACAAAATCAATCGATAAAAAATCAATAATTTGAAAATTCACGAAAATCGAAATTTTCAAAAAATTTATATAAGTACCAAATTTGTTCATAATCGGTTTAAACATGTAAAAAAACTTAAAATAAATAATTTTGAGGCACTTTCACTTCTTTTGAATGCCAGAAACACCGATTTTGGAGATAATTTATATGTGAAAAAAACCACGATTTTCAAAATGACCGGAAATTGAAAAGGGGTATCCCCAGGTGTTGAAATTGTACCTACTAATTCCAGACATGTTATATTTTGTCAGAAACGGCAAAAAAAGTTGATAGGTACGATATTTCATACAATTTTGATACCTCGAAAAATGGTCAAAAATAAGGCAATTTTCATACCAACCGGAAAACTCAAAAATGACCAATATATCAATGTTCAGTGTTTGAAATTACTTATATTACATCTATATAATGTTTTAAAAGCATTAACTCTTTTATGTTTAACTGAAAACCAATATTACCTTGATTTTTCCTTGAAAGTCTAATGTTGTTAAATTTCGAAATTTCACATTGATGGCATATTTTAAAAACATATCCAAATGTCATGAAACTCATCCAGTATACTCTACTAACATGATATTTCATATTGTAAGTCATCTCATGACAATATCTTTCATCATACATGAGTTTTACCCCAAGGTTGATGTTGGAGATATTGATCACGCGCACCTTTTTTACCGGCTACCGTTTTTCTGCCCATAGATTTCCACAAATTTTATATTTTTGGAAAGCCCAGAAACAGGGCTATTTAACGCGGTATAACTTTGGTCTTGCCGGCTAAATATGCAAATTTTTCTTCTGTGTCGAAAATTACAATAGCCAAAATTTCGACATTAGGGGTCAGGTAAAATTTTTTTGTATAGTGCAATTAATAGCCCTTACTTATATGTACAATCATGGGAAATAACTTTTTGATTGGTTAACTTCTGGATTTTTCCCGAATTTTACCATTTTTGGCTATACATCAACTTTACATTACTCCGAAATCAAAAGTACGAGATAGATTGAGCCAAAACCTTCAGAATAACCTTTTTTCACCTAGTTTAATCGAATGGACCACAAAAAATTTCGTTTTAAAATTCTCGGTTCCGCTCGATTTAAATTTCCTCGTAGACTGTCTCTTAAACAACTTTATTTCCGCGTTTTTCTGTTTTTTTCATGAAAAAATATTTTTAATTAAAAAATTTTGTATTTTGGATTCTTTGTTTCTCTCAATTTCTTTGGAAATAGAAAAATTTATAATTGGATGAGTAAAAATATAGAGCTTTATTAATTACAATATTAAGCTTTTTGGTTTTTTGAAAAAATTAACTGTATTGTTTTCGCGTTTTTTTTGTTGCAAAATTTTTTACGTTTCTTTCTTTCATTTTATTGCTGTTAAATTAAACTTCAATTTATTAATTCATTATTTCTGCGTTTCTTTTTTTATTATTACCGTGTTAAAATAGCGTATACTAAAAATGCTCAATTTTTAGATCGTTATGTCGCTTTCAACTTTAAGAAAAATGACCGATGAAATGGATGCTTTATCTGTTGAACCAACAATGATTCAAGGTGCAAGAATTTCATGGCCTGGTGGACCTGCAATGGCACAAAACTTTTCTCTTCCATTATCAATCATCTATTACATTGCTATGAATCCATCTTTTCCAGAAGTCTACAACAAGCTCATCCGAACCTGCAAATACTTTTTTCAACGTAATCCAATTCTTGTTGCTGCAAATGTATCTAGTGGAGTAATTAATAATTGTTTAAATGACGATTGTATTGGAATGTGTTGTGTTGAAATGGATATCAAGAAATTGACAAGCAAAATCTGGCTTACACGCCGTCTTAGTCTTTATAATGATACAATTCCAACGTTTGTTGAATTGCTTCGTCCAAAGGTTTATCGCTGTGATATTGTATACCTTAGAATCTGTAAAGAATCTGTTGAATTCGAAGACTTCAAGTTTTTTGCATTATCTGCTAAAGATATTTTTCTTGATGAAGCTGAAATCCTCAATAACAATGGTACCACGGTGATGCTTGAAAATATTCTTGAAGCACTTCCAAACGTTGAATGTTTTAATTGGTAAAATTTCTTTTTTTGCAATGTTTAAATGATGATTTTTAGCCGCTTTGAAAATAATGATTCCATGGTTTCTGCTTCAACTCTCAAAAATATCTTAAAACTTAAGAATATTGGAAATCTTAAGTATTTAAGTTTTTGGAATTCTCCAGAAGTCCTTCAACTTGAAGATCTCTTTACTTTTATCAAGGTTTGTCTTATATTTTGTCTAACAAGCTGTGGTTTATATAATTTTTAGGATCACACTTGTATTAAATTTTTGGTAATTTTTGCTGATAATATTTCTGATCATTACAAGATTCAACTTGATCAACTTTTTGATACTTTGATTGGTTCTCAACTTTCAAATTGTTATATTCAATATGATGGTCAAAATCCAGAAAAGCGGCGAATTTTATGGGATCGTTTCTGCAAGTAATTTTATTGCTTTGGTTTTGTTTTGAAGTTTTTTTAATTGTATGTTTTTGATACAGTTTGTGTGTGTTTTTTATAAATTATTACAGTATTAATACCATTACAATTTCTATCAGTTTTTTCATTCGTAGAAAAAAATTTCATTTTTAACAAATTTAAGTGATAGATATTCAACTTTATTATAATTTTGCACTTGAATATTTCTATTCTAACAATTTGTTCGACCGAATATAACAGTAGATTAGGGTTGTTCATTCCCCAGAATAGCCATTTTGTAATTTAAAACTAACAATACCCAAAAATGTTAAAATTAGATTTTTGAACATAAATAAAAGCAATTATATATTCTAAAATGGTTTTTTTTAAAAGTTATAATGACGTTTTTTTACTAAAATATTTAACTTTTAATAAATACATTTTTTTACAATGAGGAAAATTACGGGGAATTCATTCCCCGCAAAAACCGGGGAATTCCCCGGGGACTGGAAATTGACAACCCTACAGTAGATGATTGTAACAAAAAATCCAATCATTATTTTTTTTGCAATGTTTTTAATAATCATCAACTGTTTTTGGCGTGAGTTTGTTCCTCCTTGCTGGCGAAAACGTCATCACTGAACAAAACAATTTGCATAAATTAAAATTCACACTTTCATTACAAAACATTTAAAATTTACACTTTCAAAACAATTTGTATTAATATGCAAATTGTTTTGTAATGAAAGTGTGAATTTGAATTAATATTAATTAAAATTCGCACTTTCATTTTCTTGAAATTGATCCTCTTTCATTTCAAGTCCTTAACAATCAATAAAGTATCCCTATCCTTTGATCCATCTGAAACTTTTTGAGCAAATTTATTGATTTTGTGATATAATTTATGTCTTTGTTAAGCAATTTTGCTTCTTAAATTGTTTTATCACCATTGAAAAAAAAAGGAATTTTTGTGTTTCTCTATTTTTTATTATGCCGTATAAAAAATAATAAAGCTCAAATCTTAGATCGTTATGTCCCTTTCAATTTTAAATGAGAAGAATAATGTCTTCCTCAGTTCGTTGTCCTTAAACAAACAATGTATCGAGGACAAAGAATTTAATTTCTTTGAGAAGGAATTTCGCTTCTTAAATTACTTTTCTACATCGAAAAATTCTTGGAAAGTTATTCAATCAAGTGGAAAAAAGTTTGTAATTAAATGATAAACTTGAAAAAATTTTTGTTATTTTTTTGATTTGTTTGCTACAGCAAAACGGTATTAATTATGATTTTTTTCTTTTAAATGCCACTTTAGAAGTAATTTTTTTAAGACATAAGTTTTTAGTTTGTTCCACTAATGTGATATAATTAAGGCAAAAATTAAATAAAATTTATCACTTGCTGTTTTTATTTTGATTTAGCAAGAAAGTTCGTGAAGCTGAAATTAAATTTCGAAATTTTGGTTTTTTCTATAATTGTAAAAGTCGGGGTTCTGAATTAAATGATTTTGGATATGCCACAGCTAAACAAAATGAACGATTGTAAGTATTTTTACAACAAAAACTGAAGCTTGTGTAATTGTGCCATCCCATTTTCTGCCCTTTTTCACCAATATTCTGTTTGTTGGTACCATTTTTTCTGACCCTTTTCAAAACGTTTTATAACGCATAATATTTTTTACGAAGCAGTGTTACTTTTGTAGTAAAAGAAACATTGCAAAAAATTTTATTTTAAACAAGCAAAATCGCTTCTAGAAAATGATTGTTTAACTAATCATCTGCAAAAAAAGATTTATTAAAAAATATTCGTTTTCCATGACGCTTTCAATTTTTATCTATTAAAATCCACACTTTTTTCATCTTTGAGTTAAATAAAATAGTAACCAAAAATCAGTGATAAAAAAAATAGTTGAATCATAGCTTTTACCTGCGTACTTGTAATTTTTTAGGAGTCGTTTTTGTAAAACATGTAAGTAACAAAGTAAAACTGTATGCTCAAATACGATGTAAATGGAAAAGTAAAAATTTGGATAATTAATTTAATTAGATTTATTATTTACAGTATTTTGCTTTTTGTTTTTTTTCGAAAAATTATTTGTTTTGTTTTTGCTTTTTGGAATATTTTGCCAATCCCAAAAACTTGCGCATTTTTTTGTTGCCAAATTTTTTTTGTAAAAAAAAACGTAAACGTTTCTTTCTTTCATTTTGTTGCTGTTAAATTAAACTTTAATTTATTAATTAATTTTTTCCGCGTTTCTTTTTTTTATTATTACCGTGTCAAAATAGTGTAAATTAAAGAAACTCAATTTTTAGATCGTTATGTCTCTTTCAACCTTAAGAAAAATGACCGATGAAATGGATGCTTTATCTGTTGAACCAACAATGATTCAAGGTACAAGAATTGCCTGGCCTGGTGGACCTGCTATGGCACAAAACTTCTCTCTTCCATCTTCCATCATCTATTATATTGCTATGAATCCAGAAAATCCAGAAGTCTACAACAAGTTGATTCAATCCTGCAAATACTTCTTTGAACGAAATCCAATTCTTGTTGCTGCATATATGACTGAAACAGGAATTTGTTCAGATGATCGATGCTATGCTTCAGGTGAAGGTTATGGACAATGTTGTGTTGAAACGAATATTAACAAAGTGACAAGCAAAATCTGGATTACTCGCCGTCTTAGTCTTTATAATGATACAATTCCAAATTTTGTTGCATTGCTTCGTCCAAAAATTTACCGATGCGATAATGTTAAACTTGTTGTTCCTGTAGAAAGTGTTGAACTTGATGATTTTAAATTATTCGCATCATCTGCTAAAGTAATTGATCTTGTTGGAACCAAAATCGTCGATAACAATGGAAAACCTATAATGCTTGAAAATATCCTTGAAGAACTTCCAAATGTTGAAAATTTTTTCTTGTAAGATTCCTTTTTTTGCAATATTTTAATGATGATGATTTTTAGTGATTTGCGAAATAATGCCTCAATGATTTCTGCTTCAGCTGTCAAGAATATCTCAAAACTCAAGAATCTCGGAAGTTTTAAAAGTTTTGTCTTATTCAATGTTCCAGAAGATTTTCAACTTAATGGTCTCTTTGCTTTTTTCAAGGTATGTTAAATATTTTATCTAATAAGGTTATTTATTTATTCTTTTATTATTTTTTAGGATCACAGTGGTGTTGATTTTCATCTAAAATTTTCTGATAATATTTCTGAATATTACAAGATTCAACTTGATCAACTTACTGATTCTTTAATTGATTCTGAACTTTCAAATTGCTATATTCGTTATCCTGGTCAAGATCAAGAAAAGCGACAAATTTTATGGAAACGTTTCTTCGAATAATTTTATTGCTTTGTTTTTGTTTTACTTGATTTCTTTTATTGTACTTTTATCAAAAAAGTTTTTTGCGTTTTTATAAATCGTTGTTAATTAATCTTATCTGTTGGCATCGTACATATTAAAATTTGTAGTTTTAAAAAAAATGTGCAGTTTCATCAAATTCAAGAAATCGACTCTCATCTGCACCATAGTTTAAGACAATAATTAGTTTTGCAACTATCTAGTGATTTTTAAGTTTTGATTACTATATAGTGACTACTGTACTTAATCATAATGAACTTAATGCATCAGCTACAGTAATCACAAAAATTATTGAAATGTAAGCCATTCTCAATGGTTTCTTCAAAAAGGTCTATTCATAATAACTATTACTCTCAGAATTACAAATGAGATTTTCAGATTGTTGAAACAGGATTATGATTAAGTTTTATGAACACAAATTCAAAAACTCCCAAACTTCTTAATAGAATACCACGAAAAAGTGCTGGTCATTTTTTCAAGATAATTAAAAGCATTTTTGTATCTTCTACTACTGTAGCAAACGTCATTCTTAGAGACTTAGTGAAAGCTAATTCAATGCAGCAAATAATTTTAATATGTAAGAATTCTTTGTTTGATTTATCTTTCACATGGTTGATTTAATAAAATCTTAAAACCCAAAAACATTGAATTACAAGCATCAGAAGTCAACAATAACCGAACCAATCCAAATTCAAAAAAGGCAGAAGACCAATCAATTCATTATGATGAAAAAGAATCGATGAGAAAAATCCTAAACAGTAAGCATTAATTGACTGATTGACAGAGTGGAAACAAACAACCATTTTTTAAGCGCGCGTAAACAAATGTTCGACAAATTTCTGCTATTAAAAAATAAAGCATTTTCCGAGAAATTTAATTATAATGAGTATTTAATTCGCAATATTTTTGATATTTTTTGTACTTGTTCCTTCTTTTTGGCATTTGCCAGTTATTCATTTACGCTTACTTCAAGACCCAAAATTCTTTCTTTGTTTATTGTTTTTTTTTATCTAAAGCAAATTTTTTGTATAAGATCGTATGTTTTAGGCAAAATTTTTTTACAAATGAGCATTTATCAATGTAATGCCCATAAAATTTTTGGATCATGAATGTGAGTTTATTCAGTTTGGGACAATCCATTCTTTAAAATTACCAGAAAAAATGTTTTTACAACATTTATTTTTTGTTTACATATTTTTTAAGACTGCTAAAAAATTCAAAAAGTATCTTTGAATGTTTTAAAAAACTGTGATATTTAATTTTTTTGATAGAATGTTGCCTTTTTTTCGGTGAATCAGCTCTTTTGTTTCTCTGTTTGAACAATATTTTTAAAGTGCTCACTTATTTCAAAAATGGTTTTTAAAGCATTATTTATGTGGAAAGAAATCATTCTTTTTTAACAAATACAAGATGTTGAAAAAAGTATAATTCTTTTTTCGAAAAAAGACATGAGGTTGCAATAACCTATTATTGGTGCCAATGGGAGCTTGGTCGAAAGGGGTACTTTATCTTAGAGTAAGCAGTACTAGGTGTACTGTACTTTGGCTTAGTGAAGTCGAAGAGTTTTAAAATTGGAAAAATACAATTTTAAGTACTGTATTAATTTCGAAACTATTGTAAAATATCTGTTTTTGTGGTCCACAAAAATTTTACAGAATTACGGTAGTTTAATTTGTAACCCCTTACTATCGGGGTTATGTGAGCACATCAAATAAGCTGTTTTATTAAAATTCAAAAATACTGTAATTGTGTTTTGAAAGCAAATATATTTTGCATTTACTAACAAAAATGATTACAAAAATATTAAAAATATCAGTTAAAAAAAATTCAAAATTATTCTATTTCATATTTTTCTTAATTAATTGCATTTGTTGAAATTCACTTTACTTTTATTATATAAAAATATTGCATGTGAAAAAAATTAAGATTGAAAGATTTGTAATAGCAGTATTTCAACAATATTTGCATTCGAAAACAACATCTCCAAATGGTTACAATATTCGAAAAATGCAAAAATGCAAAAATGCAAAAAATTTGAAATTTTTTATTGTTCTTAATTTTATTTCGTAATACTTTTTTTACGTTTTAGCTGATGCATTTTGTTTGTTTCAAATTAAGCTTTTTTTAAGCACTTCGGATTATCAAATGGATACTGTAGCTGTTGTTCTAAAACCAAAAACTGCAAATGGAAAGATTCGTTGGCGAGGGGGTCCTGCAATAAAACAGGCTTTTGCATTTCCGGATACTTTGATCTATTATGTTGCTATGAATCCAACATCACCAAAATTATACAATAAATTAATTCAAGTTTGTAAATACTTCTTCGAAGTAAATCCAATTCTTGTTGTCCAACAAATGTTTGAAGCATCTCGGTATTTCAAAAGGGATGGTAAAACTCGGATTTGTCCAAGAGTAGGACATGTTGGTTTTTATAAATTAGAAAAATGTTGTGTTTAAATTGATCTTGAAAAAATTTTGTCCAAAATTTGGTTAGCTGAAGTTCTCATCATTGCCGGAAACGATATTCCAAATTTTTCTTCATTACTCCTTCAAAAAATTTATCGATGTGAAATTGTTGAACTTTCTCTTCAAAATGTAACAATTCCATTTAATGATTTTAAACTCCTTGTTGAATCTGTTAAAAAACTTTGTTTTTCAAAAGCCATCATCAGTGACGGAGAAACAGTTTTGTTGGATAAATATCTTGAAGTTTGTCCAAAACTTGAAAGTTTTGATTAGTAAGTTTATTTTTGCACACATTTGGATACCAAATTTTAAACCTCATTTTTACCGTAGACATACCCAACTTCTGATGAGGTTGAGGCTCCATATTTTGCCCATAAACTTGTCTAGTATAAGGTATAATTGAGGCAAAAAATTAGCTGCAGAATCCTCATACTGTGACTTTACCAGGGGCTCAAAGTTACTGTAATATAACGGTAAAAACACTCGATGAACTTATTTGGTATATAAAAACCTGACGGTGCTGCATTTTTGGACTCTGCCAAACATCAAAAGTTGTGTAATTCATATCCTTAAATATTTTAAATGCCTTAGAATTATTAAAACTTCGTCAAAAATTTTCGTGGTGAAATCAAAATACGTTCATCGCGTGTTTGTACCGTAATATTACAGTAACTTTAAGTCCTGGGTAAAGTCACAGGTAGAGGATTCTGCAGATGATTTTTTGCCCCAATTATACGTTGTATTAGACGAGCAAAATGTGAAGCCTCAACCTCATCAGAAGTTGGGTATGTCTCCGGTTAGTGATTTCTTTGATCAAACTGATTTTTCAATGCTTCATTCATCAACTTTGAAAGATATTTCAAAGCTTCCTAATCTTTCAAATCTCAAAGAATTTCGGATGTCTTATATTCCTGAAATTTTTGATATTCAAGATGTCTCAGATTTTTTAATCACGGGTTGTTCATATCAATTTCAATGTTTATTGTTTGATTGAATTTTATAAATTTTAGGAATTTGTCGATACAAATATTTGGCTTGAATTTTTCAATGTTTCTGCTGAATATGAAGTTCAACTTGATGAAATTTGTCGTAATATTCATCAATTTCAAATTAAAAAACATCACATTTCATATTAGTTCTTTTAATTGCATTTGTTGGAAACACTTTTATCGTACTGTATGTAAAAACAGCATAGAGTTTGTACAAATACTCTTGTTTATAAACTTTGTGCTAATTACTTCAACATTTTTGTTTTCTACCGTATCGCATGATTAGTAATGTTTCATTACTGAATTTTTGACTTTTAATTTATCTCATATTTTTATGCAACTGATTTAATAAACAATTATTTTACAAAATTTTGTGTTTAGACATGTCTTGGAAAGCTTCTCAGATTGTCCTCCTTTTTTAAATTACAACTGTGCAGTAACCGTGCAATGCTCACTCTTTTCTCTCTTTCCTCTTTTCTCTCTTCTTTCTATTTAGTCCCTGATGAGGTCTCAACACGAATAATCTCTTATCGTTGTTGCAGCCTCAAATCTCTCTGCTGTCTTCTCCTTTCCTCTTGAATTGCTTTTCTGTTTTACCCCTTTTATCTTTGTTATTATTAATATTTATTTATCGTATTAATAAATATCGTTTATTGTAATATTGTTCGCTCGGGATATTACAACTGATGACGAGAGTGGGATTCGAACCCACGCCCCCGAAGAGACTGGTGTGAAAGTTTATTCTTCAAAAATAATTTCAAGACTATACAGTATACTTTCGGTGTTATTTAATAAAATAATTATGTGAAATACAAACTTGAAACAAAAGTTTCCATCGAATAGACATTTATTTGCCAGGGCAAATCTTTATTTTTTGATTCTGGATGCTCAAAAGAGGCAATTCTTTCGTGCATAATTTCATGTCTAGAACCAGTTTTATCAGCTTCTGCAAGCAAAAATGCCGTATTTGATAATGCCATTCTAATTGTCGCGGGAATAGATTCTAATGAATGTGCTTTTAGCGCTGAAAGCAGACAAGCAATTTCCCCTGCGGCATTGGTGTCTCACAACTTGTTCCACAACAAAATCCATATTTATTATTGTTTCTGCTGCTTCTGTTGTGCCATTTTGAAGCATCAATAAATGCAAATCCTTGTACAATGCTTTGTCCAAAAAAATTATTTGTCGTGTTTGCTTTTTAGAACATTTTGCCAACGTCAAAAAAGTCTTTTTTGATTCTTTTTGTTTTTTTGTTTGTTGCAAAAATTATTTTTTTACTGCTGCTGTTAAATTATACTCCAATTTATTAATTAATTATTTCCGCGTTTTACTTTTTTTATCATTACCGTGTTAAAATAGTGTTAACTAAACAAGCTCAATTTTTAGATCGTTATGTCGCTTTCAACTTTAAAAGGAATGAATGATGCAATGGATGCTTCTTCTGTTGAACCAACAATGATTCAAGGTGCAAGAATTTCATGGTCTGGTGGACCTGAAATGGCCCAAAACTTTTCTCTTCCATTATCAATCATCTATTATATTGCTATGAATCCAGAAAATCCAGAAGTCTACAACAAGTTGATCCAAACCTGCAAATACTTTTTTCAACGTAATCCAATTCTTGTTGCTGCAACGTTGACTGAAAATACTATTTGTTCAAATGATGAATGCCGTGGTCATAGAGAATGTTGTGTTAAAATGGATATTAACAAAATGACAAGCAAGATCTGGATTACTCGCCGTCTTAATCTTTATTCAAATAATATTCCAAATTTTACTGCATTGCTTCGACCAAAGGTTTATCGCTGTGATATTCTTTATCTTAATCTCGGTGAAAGGACTGTTGAATTTGATGATTTCAAATTTTTCACATCATCTGTTAAAGAAATTGATCTTTTTGCAACTAAAATCGTCGATAAAAATGAAAAACCTCTGATGCTTGAAAATATTCTTGAAGTTCTTCCTAATGTTGAAAAGTTTACTATGTAAGGTTTCTCTTTTAACAGTTTTTAAATGCTGATTTTTAGACTTATCAAAGAAAGTACTTCCATGGTTTCTGCTGCAACTGCTAAAAATATTTCAAAACTTAAGAATCTTGGAAATCTTAAAGAACTGTCCTTCCGTAATATTCCAGAAGTTTTTAAAGTTGATGATCTCGTTGCTTTTATCAAGGTAAGGTATATTTTTCATTTTGTCAAGAAAGTTTAACTTTACTTAATTTATAGGATCACAATGGTATTAAATTTTGGCTTTTTTTTGCTAATGGTTTTTCTGAACATTATGTTAATCAACTTAATCATCTTACTGATTTTTTGATTGAATCTGAACGTTCAAATTGTTTTATTATTTATCGTGGTCAAAATCGAGAAAAGCGTGCAATTTTATGGGATCGTTTCCGCAAGTAATTTTTTTTCTTTGTTTTTGTTTTACTTCTTTTGATATTTTTTCCATGTGTCAAAAACGTTTGTTATAAATAAATACATTATTTATACTATTATGGTTTCTACCCTTTTTTGTTTTTATTACATTCAAATAATTAATTTTTATCGTAATCATATTTATGTAACATGCTTCTTTTTTATTCGATCATTCGTAGCAAAAACCTTCAGTTTTTACCAAATTAATTCATGTGATCGATTTCCATCTTTATCATGTTTTTGCACATGATAGTATCAAGTGCCAAATTAGGATAAAGATGATGACACTTTTTTTCTGACAGCTGCTGTATGTTGTACATTAACAAAATTCAAAAATGGAGATGTTAATGTTTATTATAAAGATTTTAAGAAATAGGTTTCATTAAAAAACAAGTACAATCTTTTTTGCGGTTATGAATTGAAAATAGTTGTAACTTGTTATCATTGTTTTGGAATGAATGGTACTGTATTAATGTCAAAATTATTTTATAAAGTAGGTTTCTATGATCCACAAACATGTTATAGCTCTACGGTAGTTTGATTTCTAGCCAATAACTATTGGGCTTATGTTAATCAAAAATATTTTTATTTCGATGCAAGCTGTTTTTTGATTTAACAATCTCTTCTTTAAACTTTGATAAGTGATAAAGAATTTGAGAATAGTTTGTAAGCAGTTTTTTTTATTATTTGATCTTTCACAAATATTATTATTTTTTTGCTTTTGTCCAAAAAAGTTTTTTAATATTCTTTTTATTCTTCAAAAATAATTTCGAGATTGTACAGTATACTTTCGGGGTTGTAACATAAAGTATTAGGAGAAATACAAACGTGTAGTAAACGTTTACATTGAATAGACAAATGCCATGGCAGTTCTTTATTTTCTGATTCTGGAAACTCAAAAAAAGTATCTGGTGATTTAAAGAATTCTTTGGCAATTTTTTCCCACAAATACCCAAAAAACCTTTAAAATTACAAAGAATACATAATAATTCAACAAGTAAATTCCATAAATTTATTTTTTTCGTTTTTGGCAAGAATCGATTATTCACTTTTGCTAGAAAAAAATATACAGGTTTGAGTGAAGACGATTTGATTCCCATTTTTGCAGATGGGGCAATAATATTATTCACTTTTTTCTCTAAAGGAAACTGTAATGTAATTGTTTTTCCCAATTTGTTTATCTTACAAAAATACAGACCATTGAAAAACATAATACAAAATCTCCAAAAATGCCTTTAAGTAAAATACAAAAAATAGGTCAAATGAAAAACTCCAAAACAGGAGGAACGAGAAGAAAATCATAATTTTTCGCATTCATTTTGAGGAAATTTATTATTCATTTTGTTTTGTAAAAGTTTATTGTTTTAGTTTTAGCATCTTTGGCATCCTTGTTAAAAATGGATACTGTAGTTGTTGTTCCAAAACCAAAAACTTCTATTGGAAAGATTCATTGGTGGGGTGGTCCTTCAATGGCACTAATTTTTCCATTTCCGGATACCTTAATTTATTACATTGCTATGAATCCAAGATCTACAAAATTATACAATAAAATAATACAATGTTGTAAATATTTTTATGAAATAAATCCAATTCTTGTTTTGACTTATACGTTTGAACGTTGTGCTTATAAAAATTATGGTATAACAACAATTTGTCAAAAAGAAAAGCGCAGACTGGATCATTTTAAATATTATTGCTGCAACAAAGTTGATCTCAGAAAAATTCCAATCAAAATTTGGTTAACAAAAATTCTTTGCATTTGTGGAGAAACAGTTCCAAATTACATACCATTCCTACTTCAAAAGATTTTTCGATGTGAAATTGTTAAACTTATTCTTTTCAACTCAATTATTCAATTTAATGACTTTAAGGTTTTTGTTCAATCTGTTCAAAGCCTTAATCTTTTAGATGTTAAAGTTTTGAACAATGACGAAGAGCTTGTTTTGCTTAATAAAATTCTTGAAGTTTGTCCTAAAATTGAAAATATTAAATGGTCAGTTCATTTTTTGCACATTTGGAATTCATAATTTAATTTTTAAGTTATTTTAATGATCAAATTGAATTTTTAATGCTTTCTGCTTCAACTTTGAAAGCTTGGAAATCTTACGAATCTTAAAAAATTGAAAATGCTAGATATCCCTTCAGTTTTTAAAATTCAAGATATCACAGATTTTTTAACCAAGGTTTTGTTTTCATTTTCATCGTTAAACGATTAAGTTCAAATTTCATTTTTTAGAATTTTATGGATACGAAAATTTGTCTTCATTTTAATCTTGAGGCTTCTGATGATTATAATTCTGAATTCTACGCCATCGAAACGAAGCTTCGTAATTTAAAGATTTATAATCATTCCATTGAATTCACTAAAAATGATGAAGAAGAAGATGATGATCTTGAAGATTAATCTTTGGAGTTTTTTATACAATTAAATTTTTTATACCTGACACTTTTTGTAACCTTTTTTAAACGGTTGGCGTCTTCTACCGTATCCTTAAGTAAACCAGCATAATTGTTGGTTACATTTTTAAAAAATTTTTGTATGATATATTTTATTATTTTTTTATGTATTCAATAAAAAAAACTTGTATCAATTGCTAATCCTCTTCCATCGTATTTTGGATATTTTTTAAGATTCTGAAATGTCTATTTGTGTTGCCGAAGGGGTATTCAAATATGCAAATTTTTCTTTTAGCTTCTGGCTTCCACTTTTTGGTATGCAAGAACATAATTTCACATCGTATTTACAAGGGAACCGCACGCGATGATAATCGAGTTTTGCAACCAAATATGGTTTAACGGTCTCTAATAAGGTCAAAAACGAACATAAAAAAATTTTACGTGCCACTTTTAACTTTAAGGCACTTTTTCGGCACTTTGAAGTTGCATGATTTGCCTTACTCCCCCCTTTGGGTTCAAAAATGAAAAAAATATAATTTTTTTTAAAAATCTCAAATTTTGCTCAAAAATGTTCCTAAGGACCATTAATAAGCGTATGTAAACAATTTTGGTCATTAGAGTCCCAAAAATTCAGTTTTTACATTTCTTCAAAGTTCCTCTACTATATCAAGGTGCATGCTTGTATCGCTTTAAAAAGTATGTTAATGAAAGTTTTACTCAAAAATATTTTACAGGGATCATTAATATGCTTATTACTAACGTTTCCATCAATTTTTAACATTTTTAAAAATTTTTGTTTTTTTCACTTTTATGAGCACGTACTCCCCCCTTTGAAAAAGAAGGGTGCCAAACTTCAAAGTGCCGAAAAAGTGCCTTAAAGTTAAAAGCGGCACGTAAAATTTTTTTATGTTCGTTTTTGACCTTATTAGAGACCGTTAAACCATATTTGGTTGCAAAACTCGATTATCATTGCGTGCGGTTCCCTTGTTAGGTCACAGTTAAACCAAAAATGAACATATTTACAGAAAAGGTTATAAAAAAAGTTAACTAAAAAAGGCAGAATCAATTTTTTGATTAAAAAATAAAATCAGTTCAAGCTGGGTTAGTTTCGAATGATTCTGTTCAATTTTTTTATAGGTAGTGATATTTCTCAAGTTTCTCATTTTCTCTAAAAGAAACTGCCTTGAGAATATTTTTCAAATTTATTTGTTTTTCAAAAATAATGGCAATCCATCGGCAAATAATTGAAGGATTTGTTATATGGTTGAGAGAGAGACGAAAAATCAAAAAGATTTGGCGAAAATATTAGTCAAAATTTCTCATTCATAATTTGTGCTAAACATTATCGACGTGAAATTGTTAGAAACATATGTTGATGCATATAATTAATTTTCATAAACAAGAAGCTTTGTCGAAAATAACCAATAAATAACTTTGTTTTTTTGTGACAATTTTTGTACGAGGTTGTTTTTCTGAGAATTTCAAACGATGTTATTATCTTTTACCGTGTCACATTTTTCTTATTAATAAATAGAATTAATACTTCTAACAATTAAAAAAGTGTTGTATCATCGATTTTTAACAATTATTACAAAAGGAGTGATGCCACATGATGATTTTCATTTCAGCAGTTAGATTTGGTGATAAACATTTGACAAAAGTTTCCTTCAAATCAGCATAAATTAATTGGAAGCATACACAAAATTTTTCGATGACTGTATTTAAAAACAATAAACAATAAACATTTTTGCTGCACCTTTTTATTTTGATTTTTTGGTACTTTTTCAAGTATTTTAATTGTTTTTGGCTGCAGCAATAATTCCATTTTCCATCAAAAGCGACACAAAAAATTGCGATTGACGCTAAAAAAGTCTCCCAAAAAAAAGTTGCATCTAAAATCGACGACAATTTTGATAACAACAATTTTTTAATTGTTTTATTACCCCTTTTTGTGTCTGATTTTTTGGTGCTTTTTACACATTTTTTATGCTGATTTCAAAAAATTATGTCCCAGTCACGTCTCTTACGTTGCTCCTGAAAAATGAATGACTTCATTTGATCACGAAAAATCACTTTGTTAAAAATTATGTAACAATAAAAAAAATTTCCATCTGATAAGCAAATTCATACTTCAATGACAAATAATTTTATTATGACCGGTCACCAATTTTCAACGATATAAAATGGGGAAGTCATTCATCAATTTCTTTTCATAGCCTCAACTTTACTTCTGATTAAAAAAATGAATATTCGGTTATCATTTTTGCTGCTGTTTTTAGCATATCTTTTTCAAGTTGTTTTTTCAATTACTGAAAATGATGTAATTCAAACTCCATGTTCAACAAATGAAACCTTAATAAATTATAATATCTATTCTGGAAAAATTGCACAATTCTTTTCACCAAATTATCCAAAAACTTTATTTGCAGAAGATTGTCAAAGTGGACATAAGTGTATTCCATTATGTCAAGCAACATTTTATACAGTAAGCAAATTATGATTTTTTCCGCTTTTTGTTATTTTAGACAAAAATTTTAAAATCGTTATTTTCGTTCTTAGACGCAAAAAATTCAGGTATCTGGGTAATCGAAACTCTTATTAAAAACGGGGACAAAAACATTTCGAGGGAGACCGCCTTTGATCTTGTGCCGATGGCGGTAAAAGATCAAAGGATTTATAATTTCGAAGAGAACATGTGCCCCTGAAGTATTCTGAGAAAATTGCACAATTCACCCTGCTGTCTTCACTGAATCCGCCCCTCCTTTTATCAAATATATTCCTTTGATGTTTGCCGCCATGTTTAAAATTATCTTTTAATCCATTTAATTATATTTAGGTCATTCAAAATCAACGCATTTGGATTGCTTTGTATAATGGTTTTACAACTCCATTTACTTTCTCCGATAATATTAATTATCAATCGACAAAGTAATTAACCTCTTCCATTTATTACCTTAATTTACTAATAAATTTTAGTTTATTTGATTCAAATATAGAAATTGTAACCTTTTCATCCCAAACTCAGTCGGCAACTTTCAAAACTGATGATTATTATATTCAAGCTGATTGGGCTGCCTTTCAAGGGGTCGTGATTGCATACGGTAAAAATTTTTGATAGCCATTTGAGATTTGTCCAAGGTGATCTTATCCTGAATTTGGATATATTGAGTAAAAGTGATAAATCCGATCCGATATACTTTTTTGATCAGAAACTTTAATTTCGATTACCAGATTGTCTTGTAATAAGACGACAAATCCACGAATATTTCGCCAGAAACTATTTCGCCTCCAAATTTGTCCCGAATGTTTTGAAACGCTGAAATGTCCCAAAGTTTTTTAGAAGTTTAATTTGACAAAACTGTCAACATCAACTTTTTAGTTAACAAGGAACATTATCAGCATGTCTCGCCGCTTTTTGAACAAGACCTATCCCATTTAATTTAATTGTTCCTTGTAAGCTTTAAATGTCGCTTCAAATCCAGAATAAATTTTTCGGCGAAACTTAAAACGAAAGCGAAAAAAGTAAATAGAAAAACTTGGCCATTTTGTGTTTTTTAGATCCATCAACAGTACAATGCCCATTTTCCGGACAATCAATAAATTTCACGAATTTGGAAAATAATTTTATTGTACCAATTGCATCAGAATTTGATGTTAAACAGGCTGATACATTTTGTCAATGGACTTTTAGCACCAGCTTAGGACAATATTTAAAGATTGTTTTTAAAAAATTAATCGTAAATGATGAAGCTGTTCTTGAATTGCACAAAAATGGAGAATTGTTTCAAACGTAAAAATATACTTTTTAAAAATATAATTTCGTATTTTCAGTTTTGATAAAAGCATCGACGATACAGAAGTTTATCATTTTATTTCTGATGGAGCAACTTTTACGTTATATTATAATGACACAAATTATGGCTATGTAGGAACGTCATTTTCGGCATTAATTTCTTGTACGAATCTTCCAATTTCTACAATCACTGAACCATGCAATTCTACAACAAATGGAAATATTACAAAAGTTTTTAATTTGAATTATGAAGTTGGATATCTGCCAAATCATGTGAGTAAACATTTAAAGGGAGTGTAAGGGATAACCAGATATTTTTCACCATTCACAACCCCATGTTCCCACCACGAATAGGGGATAGAAATGTAAGAAACTTTGGAGTTCAAGATGAATTTTTAAAAACATACCTTCAGGGAATATCGACAAAAATTTGCATAAATTAAATGGTTTACAAGGGAAGGTATCAACCTGGCCCGGCCCTTTTTTAACGGGAGTTATCCCATTGGATAGCCCTAGGGCAGTTATACATAACCCCAAAACATCTCCGATGAATAACCTTTTATTATGCAAATTTTTGGAAATGAAATTTAAAAAATGTGCGTGAAACACGGGTTTTTGAAAAATCGTCGACGAGGGGGTCGTGGATTTTTCAAACTTCATTTTCCCAAATTTGCATAATAAAAGGCCATTCACAGTAGATATCTTGGGATTATGCATAACTACTCTAGAGCTATCTAATGGGATAGGTTTCGTTTAAAAAAGCGGCTGGCCAGGCTGATACCTTGCTTTGTTAGTTTATTTTCCGATTTCGCCGGAGGTTTTGCCAATTCCATTTTTCAAGTAAATCAACATTTTGTGTTTTTTTAGAAATGTGAATACAAAATTCCCACCTATGATCATACAGTAATTTTTGTATATGTAAACATTTTTCATATTGAACAGAATGCTGACACTCTTTTCTTAAATTATGCTGGAAATGATTATGTTTTGAATGTCAATGACAAAACTCCATACCTATTATCATCGGCAACAAATAATTCTGTGATAACTTTTACCGCGGATTCATCTCTTCAACAAGCTGGATTTGAAATATCCTTAGAAACTATGGGTAACCATTAACAAAATTTTATTGCACTCAAAATTGAAATACATTTGAACATGCAAATTTTAGAATGTCCGGATGAAATTTATGAAAGAGTTATTCCATGTTCTTGGGAATTAGAAATATATCCATTTAAACAATTTTTTTATTGTGATGGATGGAAAGGCACATATCATGTATGTAAAACGTCTTTTAAGATTCTTTTACCCAATTTTTAATAACTTATTTTAGATTTCAAAAAATCAGAGTTGTTCAGAAAAAAATGGTTTTCAATTTATATTACAAGCTCGTGACATTCGTGAAAATTTAGATTATTTTAATATTTATGTTAATGGTGAATTAAAGGAAATGTAGGTGTTTTTGCATTTTTTCCCTTTTTTGGATCTCGTAACGAAAATAGATTTGAATGGATTTCCCTCGACAAAAAGACCTTGATTGTCAGGTTCGTGCTACACAAACCTGAAAATCAGGGATCAAAAAATTACGTGAACTTTCCATCAAATTTGATAAAAGAAAAAATTTCGTTTCAAAAGATTTTGGAATATTTCATTTTCATGTTTAACAGATTAATAAGAAAAATTTTATTTTATCAACAATTGTTCAATATCATAGAGCAGAACATCCCAAAAATTAGCATATTTTTATATAATGTGATTAAATGGAATGATATTAGAAATCATTTAAAACCGTAAAACTGTGAAGAGAAGTTACTCTGCGAGATGATGTCTTTTTGAAAAAATTTACATATTTCATTATTTGTTATTAAACTCATAAAATTATTACTGCTTATTGATTCTTGACAATTCCCGGTTTCAACGGTACTGATTCCGATCAAAGCCGTAGGAAGAAAAAAAATTTCGAGGTGGACATTTTCATATCGGATAGGGCCCGCCTTTGATCTTTTGCCACCTTAACACGGCGGCGGCAAAAGATCAAAGGATTTTCTCGATTTTGGGGGGCCCAGGTACCGAATGCCCTTCCCCCAAATACGATCTCGACTCCGATTTTCTGTAAAGCACACCTCCGATTTTAACTGTTTTAATAGAATTATGCTAATTTACTAACGGTATCTGATGATTTGCATTTTTTAATTCAACAATATTTACAGATTAAACAAAGCGATCAAATACATAAGATATTTTACCAGTGACACAAATATTACGGTTGAATTTATATCTGGTTTTTATGGGATTCCAAAAAAGTCAGACGGAAGTAGTTGGAGTCTTACGTTGATGAGTGCTGAATTACCTGAACCACCTGTTCCATTTATGTTGACAGAATCTTCGCCAATGCATATTGTTGAGCTTATGAATCTAGATCCGTATTTTGTAATATCCGTTTGTTCACCTGAAAATGATATGTTGGAATTGTTTATTTCATCTGAAACCAGTCAGTTACAAAATTATATTCTTTATGATGGAAAAGATTTTGAGAATTTTGTTGGAAAGTTGGTTTTTTTACAGTTTTTATTACAAAAAAAGAATAAACAAAGAATCCAGACATTTTTGAGATTCTGGAATTAGTAGACGCTGCATTTGCTCAGATGTTTAAGATTTGGATTCAGCATGTTCGAAAACCCATATATCCGTGAAATAGTGCTGAAATTTTAAAAAGTGCCGAATTCAACCGGGAAAATGTAAAAAATTGCTTCTACAAAAGTATACAAAAACTAAAAAAAATATGCATACAGTTGGTTATCAATTAGTTATCGTTTGAAGGCTGTAAAACATGATTACTATAGCATATTTGTAAAGAAAACAAGTAATAATCTGTATTGATGCGGACTTGCCATTTAATTAAATATACTCAGTGCATAACTTAGTGGATTCTGTTTTTCCTATTTTGATGGTTGAATTCGGCACGTTTCTAAATTTCAACATTATTTCACGGATATATAGGTTTTCGAACATGCTAAATCCAAATTTGAAACATTTGAACAAATTTGGTTTCTACAACTTCCAGGATCCCTTAATGGTTAGACGTCCGCAAACGTTTTTGGGGGTATTTTGCGTATTTTAAAACTCTTGTTAAACAAAAACGCTTACGCGTTGGCAGCTAATATTTTATCCATAAGTATCTCTACTTAAGAGCAGTATAGGGGCAAAATGTGAGGTCTTAACTCAGGCATCAGTTGGAGTCGTCTAAGGTAAGACTTTGCAAAAATGAGATAGCGCCCGTTTTCGCAAAGTGTTTCAAATGCCAAAACTGTAGATATGAAAGATGATCTCCTCTTACTTAATTATCTTTAAAAATATAACCTTCAGACATCATCTGAAATAAATTTGCAAACAAAATAGCAATTTTCAAATATATTTAAACCACCCTTTGTTTTTAAAACACCTTTTCAGACTTGATTCATATGCGATATTCCATGGTAGTTTATATTTTGGTAGGATTGCTTCAACATCAAATTGTTTCGTCATTCAAAAAACTGAAACAAACATGTATGATGAAAGTGGTTCATTTTTATTCAGAATGCAAAATACTCAAAGTCAAAACTGCGAAAACAGCAATAATGTTATTGGATTACGTAATTCAAATGGCACATATATTTTTAGTAGTGCTGCTGCAAATTCAAGTGGTAACTGTGAAATGATAATTTTATCAAGTGATGATTATTCATTATATTTTTATTCCATGAATGGCACTTCTACAAATGATGGTGTCTTTACATTTAAAAGTACAACAAATCAGAATATTTTGGCAGAAATTAAGTTTGTTTTTTGCATTGAGATCTAGATCATCTGCCAGAAATGTCACAAATGCGTGACAAAATATTAAAGAATAAGTGAAAATGTGACATTTTGTCACAAATTTGTTATAATTGTGCCATTCTTAAGCATGAACACGTTGCGCATTGTTTTGAGGAAATCGGAATGGCACTTTCGAAAATTCCATAATCGAAGTTTTGGGGTTCAAGTGTCACAAAATTTTGGCATGACTTTTTGCACTTTGTAACATGTCAGATTTTTTGCTTAAAAGCGGCAAACATCAAAGGGAAGAATCTGTCCGAAGGATAGAAGGGTTTTGAAATTTTGAAAAAAACGCAAATAGGGACAATCATTTTTCATGAAATAACTTTTTTACGTTTTCAAATTACCCCTTTTTCAATATCAAATTTTTTTAGTTTATCAGAGATGTCACTTTGGAGAAATTTGAAGCTTCTTACCACAACTTTAGCTATCCTCATCCCACCATCATCAACCTTTTCAGCTTTGGCATCTTCTAGTATTCGTGATATTTATGTAGAAGTTGACGGGCAAAAAGGTTTTTTGGCATCTCCATCTTACATCGATTCTGTTGATTCTCATTATTTGTCTCATATGTTTTATATTGCAAACATTAATAGAGGCAATTTTTTCACCGCAGAATTTGTTCTTCGATCAATTGAAGGAAATGTAGCGTTGAATTTCCGAGAAAATGCTTATGACAAAAATTACACGTGAGTTTGGCCCTAAGACATATCACTGGGGTGAAAATTTTGCATACTATGAAAATTGAGATATCATAAAAACCACCTTGGGGTTTGAAATATACCGGCTCGAAAAAGCTCAGGTTTAAATCAAGCCCGCGGGCATTGAAATGACAAAAAATGTAAAAAATATTTTACAAATTTGCATATTCATCCCCCCGGATCAAGAGAAGGGGCATCGAGATCTCCGATAGGGAAATGACTACCATCAAAATCCCCATAAAAAAACTGACCATAGATCATGTGAAAAAGTCAAAAAGGAAAATTATGCAAATTTTTGTTCGAATTGGGATCACGTCTCCTAAAAGTTGACCCCGTTGGTATATCTTGATAAAATTATCAGACAAATCTTTGTTTTTAGTTTAACAAATCCTGGTGATAAGCTTACATTAAACGTTTATCAAATTTATGTAAGCGATTATGGAACACAAACAGCTAATGATACTTTTGTAATTGATTATGTGTTTTACCTTAATAAAGATGTCTCCTCAACAACTTCTTCAAAAACAACAACAACAATTTCTGAAGACCCAACAATGTCAACGCGAAATATTTCAACAACATCACAATGGATGTCACCAAATATTTCTACTACTTCCTCGGCATTTCCAATAAGAACAACAACATCGGGTCTTCCAGTGCCTACAACAGAAAGTTTTGCAAATGCAAATAATTTTTCGAAGCTTTCAACTTTCGTAACTATATTGTTTTGCGTTTTATTCGGTTTTAAATTGCAAATCTAAAATTTTTGTATGCTAATTATGATATTTTTGTTTAAAACGTAATTTTAAGAATTTTTGCTTCATTTCTTTAAACCAATTGCATGAATAAAAATAATGTTGAATTTAAAAAATTTAGCAATCTCTAACTTTTTTTTGTCGCGGTAAAAACATTAATGTAACGTAAAAAAAGGAAAAGCCAAAACCATCCTCCTTTTTGCTTTAATAACGATTTTCAAAATATTTAGAAAAATGATTTATTTTATGTTGTTCTTGTTATTACACCGTTTCAAGTTTTGAAATTTTTTGGGTACTGTAATTTTTGGATAACAAAAAAGGATGAAAACTGCCCAATTTTCCATTTTTCCAATTATAATCTGATGAATCAGTTTTAAGCCACTAAGAACTTTCACCCATACTACTCAGCAGCAGGAAAAAATATCAATATTGAAAAGAACAATACACAACATTCATTCAAAAACTCAAACAACACAAAAAAGCTTGTGTGTCAACAAAAAAGTTGCGTCTCACTGTGTCTTTTTGCCGATGGAAAAACGATATACATGAAAAACGTATTTTCGTGTCGAAACAATTTGATGAGTGTCTTCCTCGTACAAAAAAATTTCTGTTTTATCAGATTTTTGCAGATCTCAGCATCGGCTAGATCAATTTTGATGATTTAAAAAACATTATTCTTCTTTAAAATAATTAAGAATAACAAGAATTATTAACAAGCTAGAAAAAAACGAAAAATTTTTCTCGAGTGGAAAATATCTCCATCAAGTATATCGCATTCTCATCGGCAAAAAGAAGAACAAATTCCATAGTGGTCTATTTTGAAGAAAAATGAAAAAAATCAAAAAAATTATCTGTCATTGATTTTTTTTTGAACAAAATGTAACACACTTATTTTTTATACATTTTTTTGAATGTTTAAAATATTTTACTAAAAAAATAATAGCAGTAGTGAAACGTTGCAAGAATAGAAATGTTCAAATTTTTTGTATATGCATGATGCATCGGCAGAAAATCTAGGGCTAAGTTATGCAAAGTATTGTGCCAGTTAAAATTTTAACATTTAACCCAAAAAATCGCAAAACAGGTCTACTCTTAAAGGAAATATTTGCAGCATGTCCTGAAAATCAGGCAAAAAATATATAAAATTTCGTTTTAGAAGATATTAAAAAGAGTGTCGCAGAAGAAAATAAAAAATTGAATGAACTTTAAACTTTAAAGTTTAAAGAAACAAAAACTTTAAAAAAAACTCTTCACCAAACTAGAGAATCTAATCTAATTAAAGATGTTTCCATTTCTGTCCGCAATGTTTTGTATCAAATAAAAATATTTTAAATTTTTTCAAACCACCAAAAATCATTTCTTTTTTCAACTTGAAACATTCTAGTTCAATTATTTCTTTTTAGTTTCTCAAAAACGTGTTATAATTCACTTAAATTCTATTTTGAAGTTGTCTGTTGAAAAAAGAAAAAAATTAAATTTGTTAAAAAAATTAAAGAATAATAAAAATTTCTTGAGTTGTTAGAAAAAAATTATGTCTGACACATGTTTAATTTGTGGAAGATTAACTAAAAAATTACATTTACAGGTAGATCTGTTTTTTGTATATTTTAAATATATCTTAATGATGTTTAAAGGTTAATATTTGTTATGGTTGTGCAGCATTTTATCGAAGATCACTGGATAAATGGAATGAATACAAATGTAGATTTGGGAATATGAAATGTAATTTGATGGGTTTGTACTTTTTTATTGAAAATGCAAATTTTATCCCTAAAGGAGGCAAAGGTTTACGCATTTTTCTTATTTTTGGTCTCGTGACGAAAATAGATTTGAACAGATTTGCCTCGACAAAAACCCTGATTGTCACGTTCATGTTGCACAAACCTGAAAATCAGGGATCAAAAAAACACATAAACCGCCTCCGCCTTTAAAATGTTAATTAAAAACCTTTGAGTATAATTTTTGGAGTCTGATTACTATGAATTGGGATTTTCATTTTTCGCTAAAAACAATGTTGGAAAAGTCTACCGAAAAATAACTTAATAATTTTCTTTCTTTTAGCATCAAAAAATGGACTTTGCCGTTTATGTAGATATAATCGTTGCAAAGAATTAAACTTAAAAATTAATAAAGCCGTGTGCCAAAACCAAACAATATCTAAACTAGAATACAAAACGGATAATTCAAATCCATGGAATGTTTATGATATGTTTCATCAAATCCATACTTTATTTAACGTATGCAAATTTTTTATTTTTAAAACAGCTGAAACAAAATTTGTTTTAGAAAAATGATAACTGCTCTGATTCAATATCATCTTCATCGACATCGGATTTCTTTACAAATTTTACTGAAGTCATTTCAAAAATGATAAATGCTACACTTCCAAAACAAGAATGGATTCGTTTTTCATCCACCGAGGAAGCTTTTTTTAAACAAGCACTTTATGTAAATAATTTTTCAAAAAATTCTGCTAAACTTCTTTCAAATTTTCCATTATTTCAAAGGTTACCAATAACTGAAAAGGTAAGTTTTTTTAAAAACCATATTTTTAAAAAGACAGCGGTTTGCCGCAGTGTTTGTGTTTTTTAAAATTACCGCCGCCACCGCCGCCGCCGCCGGGCAAAAATTGAGTTACCGCCGCCGACGCCGCCGCCGCCAGCGGCATCCTTTGATCTGCGGCAAAACTCTTTGAACTTGTTCGATTACCGCCGCCGACGCCGCCGCCACCACCGCCGGCGGCGACGCCAAGCTGTCGGCGGTGGCGGCACGAAAACACTGTGTTTGCGTGCTTTTTTGATCCCTGATTTCCAGGTTTGTGCATTATGAACCTGAATAGCAGGGTTTACTGTCGAGACAAACTTATTCAAATTTATTTTCGTTGCGGGACCAAAAGTTGAAAAAAGCTTTTAAACTGTCGCACCTTAAATTTGTAATCATACAACCTACTTTTTTTCAACTTCAAGGAAATTAAAGAAAATTTAAAAATCGATTTGGAGGGTTTTTTACTGAGAAATTTGCATAAAATCAGTTTTGGCACTTTTCAACATGTCATTTTGCAGAAAATGATCTAAAAATCAAAAATTCAGTATTTGCTGATAGCCTTGAGTTTGTAAACATAATTTATAAAAAATTATGCAAATTTTCTACCTTTAAATAGACTTTTAAATTTTCCATTAATTTCCATTTTTACTCGAAGATGAAAAGAGCTTGGGTATACAACAAATTGTTTTTCTTAAATTTTTGAAGACTCACTAAATCACATATTTTTTAGTTAATTTTACATGATCGTTTTTGGCAAATGTTTATGTTTCTTCGATCTCTGTTTGTTTCGTTTGAACAATTTGGCCGAGAAGAATTTAAATGTGCCATTGATAACTGCTATTTTGTCGATCCAGAGAACGTTGAATCATTGTTAAAAATTGACCGTAAGAATGAAGGAAGTAATTTATTTGTTGTACCGTATGGGAATAAGCATGGCAAATTATATGCTGAATTTAAAAATAGTAAAGCTACTTTTTTTGAATTTGCATATATTTGTGTGGTTACTTTATGGTCATTTCATGGTAAGTCAAAATGTTAACTTGTTGTAATATTGCTGTAAAAAACATGCTAAATACAATTCTTGGATATTTCGCCCAAAAAACTGTCTTGGATTTTTTGGTGGTATTTATAGGTCGAAGTTGACATTTTCATCGAATAAAACTTGTATTTTAATATTTAAAAAAATCTGGGACATTTCGGTTTGCCGAAAAATCCAGGGCAAAGATTTGGACGAAAAGTTTCTGGCTAAAATGTCCAAAAATTAAATTGAAGAAGTCATAAACTGTGAATTTGCATAATGTACTTATCTGAAGATTTTTCAAAAGTACAACTAAAATAAGTTATGCAAATTTTCCAACTCTTTCAGATCTACCTCAAATTAGTGAATCAACACAAACTTTGGGGGACAAAATTATTGAAGATGCTTCAACAAAATTACATGAATATTATACAAAAGAATTAAGAATGGCAAATTACGCTTCAAGACAAGCAAAATTATTCAAAATTGCAATTATGACTCAAGTATGGTCATTTTTTAGTAATTTTTACTAAAATTTTTTTTCTATTATTTTAGGATATTATTCAAACCAAACATGAAATGTTAAAAGCTTGGAGCTTATTTAATTTTGGAAAATTTGCATTTCAATTTCCAAAATTTGAAATTAATTATTTTTGTTATAAAAATTAATAATTCTTATCAATTTGCTAAATGTCATTTATCTTCAATAAAAAAATATTTTTCAACAAATAAGTGCTTTTACAACATCAAATATACGGTATTTTAAAATTAAAACATTTAAAATTTCATTTTAAAGTGATTTTAGAATTAATGTTGTTTAAGATTTTGTGCGGTGCAAATAAATTATTGTTAAAATGATTACTGTAATTTATGTCTTTATAAACTTTTCTTTTTTTGTGGTAAATTATAGCTCCTAAAGTCTTTGAACAATTTCTTACAAATACATGAACATTATTCAAATTTCTACCGTAACCCATATTTTTGTAGTCACAAAAGTAAAAAGATGTGTTTTTTCGATTCAATTGCTTGAATTCATTTTCTCAGGATTAAAATTGTCGTTTCATTGATTTTTTTTTATTTAAAAAAATGGAAAAGAATACCAGGGTAATCAAAAAATTGTTGGGAAAGTTTATAACTTTTTCTTACTTTTTTCAAATTTTTTACTAAATTTTCCTGAAGGTGTCACTTGAGTTGAAGAAGCAAAAAACAAAAGTTTTATAAAACTCAAGATGCAAAAAGGGCAAAAAGAATTTGACTTTAAGGTACACTTCAAAACTATAATTTAACTGATGTTCATGAAAAACAAACATTAGTTTATTTGCATTTTTTTTTGCTTTAATTCAATTTTTTTTACCACCAAAATGACTGGAATTCATAAAAATTATGACAAAATTATTTGTGAAGATTATGAAAAATTATGTCCGATATATCGACTTGCATTGGGCGAAATGGCTGTCAAATTAGATTTTCTGACAACAAATGATGAAAAGAAAAAAGTTTTGGATGAATTTAGAAAAAAGTATTTAATGCTTCCAGAATATTGGAGACAACGATGCATGTAAGTGACTTTATGGATTGCATCATTCTTATGCAAACACAATTTTTTTAAGACTTGAAGGTTCAGATTCTGAAAGAATTGCCAGAAGTCATTTATATTCGATTGTTTATCGAAGCGATTTTTCTCTTTTTAAAAGACCATATTTAACAAGTATTGAATGTTCTGATATACATTTTTTATGGAAAAATGAATCTGTTTTTAATTTGAATGAAACACTGAAAAACTATAAATCTTTTGAGATTCGTAGTAAACGGCTTGAACAAGCTCTTACATTTCCACATCGATTTTTGGATAAATGTTTTGAAGAATATAAAAAATATGGAGGTAATTTTAAATTTTAAAAACAGCTTACAGACTGGTCGACCGCTGTTTAAACTAGACCTATCCCATTACATAACCCGAGGGGAGTTATGTATAACCCCAACATATTTCCGGTGAATGCTCTTTTATTATGCAAATTTATAGTAATAAAGTTCTACAAATCTGCGCGAAATAGGTGTTTTTGTAAAGGCATCGACCCTCGGGTCTTGGATGTTATGGGATAGATCTTGTTCCAAAATCGGCGGATCAGTCTGATAGTATCCCTTGTTAGTCACATACAGTAGCGTTCATAAGTATTGGCACAAAATGTTTTTTCACCAAAACTTTTTTTCAAATAGTGGGACCTTTTTGAACTCCAACTATATTTGAAGCCCTATCTGGGGGCTATCCATATAGCACAACTTTGTACCCTGAAGGTCTTTACACGAAAAGTTTCGAATTTTTAAAGAAAAATCGATGTTCAAAAGTCTTGGCACAAACTTTTTTTAATTTGAAAAAATTATTATTTTTTATTTTTTTAATGTCCAAACAATTAAAATATATTTCTAACATCAATATTTATCATATTTGGGGCATTTGAACCCATTACAATACCTGAAACATCAATCGGAATGAGCTCGAAATACTGTATTTTGGTCATTTTTGGTGTTTTTGCGGGACCTGTAAATCGGTGCACCAGCGGTGCATGGTGACACCATATACATTTTTAGATAGTCTTATATGTCATTAATAAGTATGGCAAGTTTCATACACCCATCTTCAATACCCGCTTCAGGCCGATTTTTTGAAAAGGTCTCGTTTTTAACCGTTTTTCATAGTTTTTGTCATTTTTCCACATTTTTCTGCATTTTTTGACGTTTATGGTCTATCTTTGATTTGATGACCTGAAGCGGGTATTGAAGATGGGTGTATGAAACTTGCCATACTTATTAATGACATCCGCTGGTGCACCGATTTACAGGTCCCGTAAAAACACCAAAAATGACCAAAATACAGTATTTCGAGCTCATTCCGATTGATGTTTTAGGTATTGTAATGGGTTCAAATGCCCCAAATATGATAAATATTGATGTTAGAAATATATTTTAATTGTTTGAATATTAAAAAAATGAAAAATAATAATTTTTTCAAATTAAAAAAAGTTTGTGCCAAGACTTTTGAACATCGATTTTTTAAAAAAAATTCGAAACTTTTCGTGTAAAGACCTTCAGGGTACAAAGTTGTGCTATATGGATAGCCCCTAGATAGGGCTTCAAAATATAGTTGGAGTTCAAAAAGGTCCCACTACCTGAAAAAAAGTTCTGGTGAAAAAACGTTTTGTGCCAATACTTATGAACGCTACTGTATATCCCGCATTCTTTTGACTAAAAATAACATAGCCTTGTCACATAATTCTTGTCGCGTTTTACAATTGCCCATAACTGTTGTTGGCATGAACTCCATTCGATTCCCTGAAGGCATATTCTCTTTTGAAAAAAAATTATTCTTTAAACCCCCGAGGAAGAAAGGTGTTTTCAAATTTAGAAGTTTTTGTTGACTTCGTATTTCAATTTTGGGTCTCTTGAATTTCTTATTTATAACAATATTCAAGAGATTCAAATTTGCGCCAATTTTAAACCAAAGAAATCACATTTATCATTTTTTAGCTAAACCTTTATGGGGTCCTGCCAAACAATTATACAAAAAATACATCAATTCAAATTTGTACGACAAATTTGTTGAAGCTGAATTGAATGATGAAAAATGGTTTGAATGCATGAAAGAAGTGGATTCTGATTACAATGTGACAATTGCAAATTTTGAATATCGATTGGGAGCAGAATTAAAATGTTCAAATAAAAAAATTTGGAATAAATATATTCAATATTTAAAGGATAAAAACCCTTTGGCAGAGTTGGATGTTTATCGACGATTTTGTCGACTTTTTATTAGTGATAAAGAAATGAGAAAAGAATATTTACGAGAAATTGAAAGAATTGGAAAACTTGGGGTTATTGGAGTTGTGGAATTTTGGATTGATGCAGTTCAATTTGAACTGGATTTTGGAAGTTTGGCATCAGCACATGGCATGCTTATAAGAGCTTTGATAGCAGTGATGGGAAAATCATATCAAATTTCAGAACTTTCGTATCAAGAAAATTTTATTACTTTTAAAAGTTTTCAAGAAGAATTTATGAATAGATTTGAAAGTTATAAAACTTTGATGTTGAAGAAAGAAGCTGAAAATAATTACGGTAGTCATTTTGAACTACCGTATGAAACAATGAACAGGACACGAGAAATTTTTATTCGCAAAAAATTTGAATATCCTCAAAAATCACGACTCTATTTCGACAACACTTTCGCCGTTCAAGATTTATCCCTTCCACAACCAATGATTCGACACATTTTACATCATGGAAAAGCTGAAATCCTTCAAGTTTTATATTTCAGCTGCAAATTTATGTTTTTTCAACAACAAAATCCATTATGCCATAAATTAATCATTGATGATTCTTCTTCATCCATGTCAACACGATATTTTCAACAATCACTAATCTTATCAGCATATAATTGCAACATTAATTATGCCAAAAATTTGCATATCACTAATGAATTAATTTGCGGCTCAGCTACTCACAACTATTTTTTGGTCCCTGATTTTATTGCCGCCAATCGAAGATTATTATCTCGAATTATTCCAAAACTTCATAAATGTGAATTAAAATTTTTACGAATTATTAATCAACATTTAAAAGTTAAAGAATTTGTATTTTTAATCAAATCTGGAACTTTAAAAGTTGTAAAACTTATTCTTTCATCGATTTTTTATGAAAATGGCACGAAAATTACTGAAGATGAAATTAAAGCAATGCTCTTGAAATTTAAAAATCCTGTTGAAACTTTTTCATACTCTCCACAGCATGTTTGAAACGGATAAATAGTGTATTACAATCTTCTGTTTCCTATTCAATCTATTTTTTTTTGCAAAGTTCGTAAATATGTTTAACTAAAATCTTTGAGAAAATGAAAAATTTTGGTTTATTGGCTAGTCCGGATCTGCTAATCCATTAAGATTTGCATAAAACAGCAACTTTCTTTTAATTTTTTACCTCAGGGCAAGATGTCCAGGCTTTTTCTAAAAAGTGTCCCAACCCTCAAAAATCTTTAATATAATGAATTTTTTTGATTTAGTGACTAACCTGGATCTGATAATCCCAAAAATTTGCATAAAACAGCAACTTTTCAATTATTTTTTATTCTACTACAAAATGTCCAGGTTTTTTAAATATTGTCGAAACCTTTTAAAATCTTTGGAAAAATGATAAATTTGCCGAAGAATATTTCAAGCTGGAACAAATTCACGGAATTTTAAAATTTAAATGCTAAACTTTGAACTTAAATTTTACACCCGAGGCAAATCGCTCCAACAAGAAATATCGCAAAATCCCTCGGCAGGATTTTAGTTAAACATATTTACTAACTTTTTTTGCATTTTGTCATGTACTGTATTTTTTCTCTGCGATTATTTATTTTCAGTTGATTGAATTGACGAATGATATAAAGTTCTTTTTTTCAAGATTTTTTTTGCTAATATGCATACACTTCAGCAGGTTGGGCATCCCAGAAACTTACCCCCTCAAAACTCATTAAAATTCTTTGATCTTTTACCGCCATCGACAAAAGTGTTTAAGTTTTTTGTTACAAAAATTTTAACCATTTATTTGCTTTTTTAAACATAAGTAAAATTTAAATAAATATAATTTAAATATAACAAAATGAACACGATGAATGTGATAACAAATTGATATTAAAAATGCTTGCATAAAAATATTTCCGAATGCAAAGTATAAAAGAATAATAACAGTTTCACCCAAATTTCGAGGATTTGGAATTATATCTCCAAGGCCAAGTCTTGCAGAAGACAGAAAAACAAAATACCAAGCATTAATAACTCCAAGATCACCAAAAACTGAATTAAAAAGGACAACTCCGATTAGCTGATGAAAGACAAGAAAATTGAAAGCACGTTTCAGCGGCATTTTTCGATGTTTTTCAGCTGTACCATTTTTGTGCCGAAAACCTGTTGAGGATAAGAACATCCAATCAATTGAAAATGCATTTGACAGCAATCTACCGAAATTTGATAAACAGGCAAAGATTAAAGGAATGCCAATAATGGCATATGGAAGGGTGAAAAGTCGAGAGGCTTGATCTGTAGGGGATAGATTACCCCAACCAAGGGTTGTACAAATTTGAAAGGTTAGGGTTAAAACAGTATGATAGGGGAGTTTTGCAATTTCGGGATCATAATATTGGTAAATCCATGCTCCAATAATTAGATATGAGATGCAAAAGAATGTAAGAAGGATATGTGGGGCTGCGTGGATCCAAATCTGGAAAATCAAGGATATTAAAAAGGGAAGGTAAAATTTTTATATTTAAGGATACTGTAATCAATGATAAATTTGCATAATTCATTAGGATGATCGCAAAAATCTACACTACTATCCTGGACGTCAGCAGCATTTTATTTCGAAGAATGCCGCCTTTGATCTTTTGCCAACGGCGGTAAAAAGATCAAAGATCAAAGGATTTTTAGCATTTCGGAGGAGGCGTGCTCTTTGTGCCCCACCCTGCTGACATTCCTGACCACTGTTTACATTCGCAAACGAGACTTTTCAACTAATCTAATCAAAGAATTATGCAAATTTTTCTACCTCCAATTAGAATAACCAACGACTTACCGGTTCATATGGTTCATCAATCCTTCCCTGATGGGCACATGGAAAATGTAAAACACTGCTAATATTATTATAAATATTATTATTCCCTTCATTATTCACTGATTCAATTCTTCGAGTTTCAGGTGTTCGATCAGAAGAATCACATAAAATCATTGAATCAAAATGTGGTTCTTGTCGAATTGTATCTGATTGATATCTGCCTCCATTATTATCAATAGTAATATCAGTAACAGATAAAAAATTTTGAATTGCTTGAATGAGTTCACGGGCCTTCGGACTATCATTCTTTTTAGCATATTGTTTAAGATTTGCTAAAGTTGCAGTAAAAATTGCACGATTTGAGGCATCTGAAGTTGTTACAATTCTTGGAGGAGTTTGATTTCGAGGCCATGTTGATATTGATGATACATTTGAATCCATTCCTAATTGACTGATAATCAACAACAACAAAAACTGTTATCACTGATAAAAATGATATGATAGAGGTAGTACTAGTTGATAATCAAAAAATGTGACCTTTTTTGTTCTTGCCTTGAGCAAGTTTAATTTTTTTTAGTATCCTTTGTGCGTATATAAGTGTAATAATATCAAAATTGTTATTTTTAGTAATAATATACTTTGTTATTTTTTTCTTTCTTTCTATTTCACAGTTCAGAAACTAATGACGTCTTTTTATTATTCTTTTTCATCATTGAAAAAAATGAAAGAAAGAAAAGAAGAGCAAAAACGTTTTTGATCGGAGCAAAAAGAAGAAAAGAAAGAAAAAAGTAATAAATCTTGGAAAAGTGGTGATTCGATTGCTTTTTTTCAGTTTTGCATTTTTTCTTTCTAATGATAGATGGAGCAAAACAAAAGTAATGAAATTGAATCTGGCAACGACGACTTGAAAGAAGAATACAAAGATCAAAGTTTTATGATTTTGGTTGTTCAACGTTCAAAAAAAAATTAACGGAAATGGCAATTTACGTAATTTTTTGTAACGAAAATAGATTTGAATAAATTTGTCTCGACAAAAAGACCCTGATTTTCAGGTTCGTGTTGAACAAACCTGAAAATCAGGGATTTAAAAAGTATGTAATTCGCAACATCTTTTAAAGTTAACCATACCAAAAAAATTTTTTGGCCTGATCGAATGCAACATTTTTCTATACAAATCTGCATGGTGGATAGTTACTGTACTTTTTAAACCTGTATTCAAAATGTTTGTAAAGCATGCATGTTCCTGACAATTAGTGGTTTTTTAGTTGACTAGGTGGAGCTATTTTTTACAACTGTTTTGCAGAATTCGTTCAAAATTTTAACTTTCTATCACATGTAAAAATACTCATTAATTTTGAATTATTGCAAAAGTGACAATTTTGAACTTTTGGAAATTTCCACAGTTTTTGTTTTATTTTGAAACAAAGTAAAAACTTTACAAATATTTGCTCTTTGTTGCAAATTTTGTGTTAAAAACGTGTTTAATTCATGCATTTTTTATTTCAAATTCATTATCAATTTTTTCTTATACTATAAATTATCATAACATTTTTACAAGACACGAAGAATTTTTTAAAAAAAAATTAAAGTTTTTAAATTTTTTTACAAGATCAAAATTTTTCAGTAATAACCCTGACGTTATATTACTGTACCATACTGTATAATGGTACAGTACCATAACAACTTTTACCACTTAAATGGTCGAACAAGAGGATTCTGTGGAGCATGTCGAATGAAATATTTTCGAATTTCATTAATTGCAACATTGAAGCATCCAACAACGGCAACAATAGCCCAACATGCTGCAGGGACTGGGGCTCCACCAAGGAAATCATTGATATATGGGACATAGATCATAATACAGACAAGGATTACGGTAGATACTTGAGCAATGACAGCATGTTTATTTGAGAAAAGACCATGTTTAAAGATTGATTGCCGCCGGGTTCGAACAACTAACATCACAAAGCATTGCCCAAAAACGATTGCCATTTGCCAGGCAGAGCATGCTTGCTTTTGAATATGAATTTGTTCTTGCCATGTAAAAGTGTGATTATTTGAAACAAAATTTGGAGCATTCTCGGTAAAATAATCAATTGACATCCAAAGATCAGGAAGATGAATTCCATATGACCAAAAGATATACAAATATGCGAGGATACAACCAAACGTTTCAATCATTGGGCCATAAATGTATGAGAAAAAGATGAGGGCATTTGAGACCATTGTCTTTTCGCGGGCTCGAGGTACTCGTTTCATTAAATCTCCTTCCATGGGTTCCTTAGCCATTGCAATACCTGGGGGGATTTCAGTACCCAAATCTGCAAAAGAATTTGTTAATTAGATTCAAATATTTTAAATTTCGGTTAAGGATGATCTAGAGTCAAGGGCTTTTTTATATCCCCGGGATGGCTAGGTCCAAAAATTTTGAAGTTCGAAAAACTGCAAATAAAAGGCCCTGGGGGCATGACCTGGCACGGGACCGCAAATTTTGAGCCTTGTCCCTTCTTTATTCGGATAATTCTTTTCCCATTGATTTTTTGATTGTTAGAGTACTTAGGCCACAAAACCGAAAATTTGCATACCGATTGAGAGAATCTGTAATGAAGTAATTCCCAAGGGCATTCCAAAGCAGAAGTTAAAGAAGATAGGCCAAAATTCTGGAACACAATGTGCTGCGATGTAAGCAAGAAGCTTCTTAATATTCTCAACCATGAGTCGACCCTCTTGAACACCATGTACGATTGAAGAAAAATTGTCATCCATGAGGATAATATCTGCAGCTTGTTTGGCAACATCTGATCCACTGCCCATGGCAATACCAATATCTGCTCGTTTTAAAGCCTGAAAGACGAAAGATAAAAAACTCAAAAGGATTAGGCACCATATTCAAATTTTTATTCTGAAAAATTTACCGGTGCATCATTGACCCCATCTCCGGTCATTGCAATAATCTGTTTACGTTTTTGGCATTGTTCAACAATAAGCAACTTTTGTTCAGGAGTTGTTCGAGCAAAAACAAGGGCATTCTTTTTCAATAAATCATCCCATTGATTTTCAGTTAAATGTGAAATTTCTTCTCCTTGTAGAACTTCATAATCCCGGGGTTGATCTGGGACATCTTGAATTAGCTTAATTTCTCGAGCAATTGCAGCTGCTGTTAAAGCGTGATCCCCTGAAATATGGTAATTTATTGTTGTTGATATGTGAGTCATATATGATTCATATATGATTCATATATGACTCATATATTATTCATATATGACTCATATATGACTTATATATGACTTATATATGACTTACCAGTAACCATAAAAACTTTAATTCCAGCATTTCGGCAATTTTCAATGGCAATATGTGTTTCATCCCTAAAATTTTGGAGTTAAAATATGTGCTAAAATAACTATAAAAACTACCTTGGTGGATCCATAATGGCACAAATGCCAGCAAACATCAAATCATCAATAGTAAAATTGCCAGCTTTCAAATCAAAAGTAATGCCATCCTTGGCTGTGAAATTTTTATAAAAGAATCCAATGACCCGACGACCTTTGGATCCAAAATTGTTGTAAGCATCTTGAAATTTATCTTTTGCTTTGGAGTCGAATGGAATTTTGCCATTTTTGGTTAGAATTTCTTTACAATGTTCAACAAGAATTTCAGAGGCACCTTTAATGAGAAGTTTGTATTGGGCTTCACCATTTTCGAGGGCTTTTTCTTTTGCAATCATTAAATGCCATTTACGCTTTGAATTGAAAGGAATTTCGAAAACGATCTGAAAAATTTGAAGGAATTTAGTTTAGGATGGTCACAGTTATGCAAATTAAGAGTTAATTGTAGGTATGCAAATTTGGTGATTGTGCGAGTTATGCTAATTATATGATTGTCGTAGTTATGCAAATTAAGTGATTATTGTAGTTATGTAAATTAAGAGGTTATTATTGTTATGCAAATTTAGTGATTGGGGTAGTTATGTAAATTAAGGGATTAATGTAGTTATGCAAATTAAGTAGTTACTATGCTTATGCAAGTTAAGCATTTACTGTAGCCAAGTTATCACTTACGTCATGACTCTTTCGAACACCATTAATATCAATCATATCATCACAATATCGGATCATTGAAATTTCAGATGGTGATCCAGTGGCAGGTTTTAGCACTTCAGGTTTATCAAAATTACCAGGTCCTTTTGCAGCAGGTTCAATTTCAAGGGCAGTTTTTTCTTCATATTCAACAAATTTGCTAGCATTACAAACAGACATAATTTCAAGTAAATCTTTGACAGGAGATTCAAATGACTCCAACGTTGTTTTAGTTCCTGCTTCAGTTTTTGGTTTTCCCGCAATTGCTTCATCATGATACCAAATATCTGTAACTGTCATGACATTTTTTGTTAAGGTTCCAGTTTTGTCTGATGCAATAATATTGACAGATCCCAGTGCTTCAACAATATCCAATCGTTTTAGGAAAACATTATTTTCAGCAAGTCGTCGAGCAACTAGGGCAATCATGGAGGTGACAGTTGCTGGCATACCAGTTGGGACCTGAAAAAATTTGCATAATTGTTTATCTTGTTAGATGATACTATAGCTCAAGAAAGCTGTTTTTGAGGGTGCCGCCTTTGATCTTTTTCCGATGGCGGTAAAAGATCAAATAATTTTTTGATTTTGGAGGGGGTGCACTCATCTTTCTGACGTCCCTGATTATTGTTGATATTCCCCCAAAAAAACTCACCATTCCAATTCCGCAAACAAGAAAAGCTGTACAGAGAAGATTAATAACATTATTCCAACGATGTACAAATCCGCCAATAAGAAAAACAATTAATCCCAAAGCTGATGCGGCAAAGATCAAAAAGATAACAAATCGAACAAGTTGAACTTCAATCCGGGATTTATTGACAGGTTGCCCCGTGGTCATGTCAGCGATTTGTCCAATGATTGTGCTTGTTCCTGTTCGGATTACAACTCCAACACCTTCACCATCAACACAAAGTGATCCATCAAAGGCAACATTATGAGCTTCAAAAATTGTTACACTTTCTTCAACGGCTTCAATTTGATATTCTACAGGTTCAGATTCACCAGTAATTGATGAGGTTTCAAGTTTTAATTGGGAGCAGTACTGTAATGGATATGTAATTATGTTACAGTATCCTCAACACTTACAATAATTCTTGCATCAGCTGGAACTCGAGTGCCATTTTTGATAATAACAATATCACCATTTACGATATCCGTTGCTGGAATTGTTTGTTCTCGACCATCTCGGATGACAAGACAATTCTCTGGAAGTAGGCCTTGAAATCCTGCAACAACTTTCAAAGCTTCACGTTCGTGCTTGAATGAAATGCAACACATTGTAAAAATGACAACAAAAATGATAATTGTAACCCATAATTGTGATAATTGACTGAAATATGTGTTTTATTGATTTTTTTAAAAGGTAAACTTCAGGATCGACGCCATACAATGAGTGCCGCCTTTGATCTTTTACCGATGGCGGTAAAAGATCAAAGGGTTCTTATAATTTCTAATAATATCCATGGTGTTAAATACTATTGATGCGGAGCCGCCTTTGATCTTTTTCCGATGACAGTTTTTTTATTTGTCCAAACTAGAGATGGCGGTAAAAGATCAAAGGCGGTAGAGGAAGCCACTGGGTTAAATCCCCTAAAAATTACTTACGTTGGATCAGCAATAAATGCAATCATTGAAAGGGCATCAACAATCAACAACATAATCCATAACAAATTTGCAAATTGTTTGAAAAACAATCGTAACATGCTAATTTCTTTTGGTTTTGGAAGCTCATTTTTACCAAATTTTTCCAAATATTCTTTTGCTTTTTCAGTTGGAAGACCTTTAGATTCTCGAGGATTTCGAAGATTTATATTACTTCGACGATACCGATGTGCAGTATGTTCGATATCCCATGTATGCTCTGAGAAAGCTGATGACAAATCCCGTGCTCCAGCTGGATTATTTTTGATGGGGATAACAGATTTTTTTCGAAGTGATTGTGGTACACCAGGTTGCCAGGGGGGTCTTCCTGAAAATGGGATTGGTTTAGGAGAGTGAATTTAAATATGTGCCCAATATGAAATCTTTAAAATCCTTTGAACTTTTACCGCTATCGGCAAAAGATCAAAGGCGGCACCCCTCGAAATGATTTTTGTCCCCTCCGAAATATCATTATACTGGCATTCTTGCCGACATTTATGCAAATTCAGTGAAACCCAATTTCTATCACCCTTAAAAAATTATTCAAATCTTACCAGATCTCGTAAAAGTACTGTAACTATTAATTGTATTATTCCAATCTCGACGATTTCGAAATGTTAGTGGTTGACCATTACTTCGTATCGTTGGAGATGCCATTTTTAATTAAAATCTAAAACCATTTTTGATTAATTCTTTTTTTTGTTTTTAAAACAAAAACAAACAAAAAAATCTGACAAAGTCAATTAAAATCAAAATCACGATTATTATCAAAAACGCAAACTTGATTATCAAAAGCAATGGTGTCCTTTTTATAGGCAGTTTTAAAAACTTTAATAAAAACGAAAAAGAAGAAGAAAAGTTTTTATTAATGAGACAACACAAAAAAGAGTAAAATGTTAATCGACGCCCACTTTTTTCTTTCTTTCTTTTTTCAGTTTTTTGGTCTTCTTCCTGCCAACATTTGAGGTATCATTGTCTAAATCGACAGCAAAACCAAAAAAGTACTTGTTAGAAAAAATATATTGATCAAAGTTGAAATATAAAACAGAAAAATAACATAATCAATCAAGGAAAGAATAACTTTGATTTAATTATTGATAAAAAAAAGTGTTAAGTTTTTGTTATTAAAAATGGATAAAATAAAAACTTCCGTGTTTTTCAATTTTTCAATGAAGTTTTGGGGTGCAGAGAAAAACAAGCGTCCAAGAAAAAAAAATAAACACAACAAAATCCATAAAATTACTTCCATGTTGTAAAAAAACAAATTTCGTGAAAACTTTGATGGAATTTTTTATTATTGTTAACCCACTTTTGGTCAATTATAATTTATATTTATTTTGACCTTTTAAAATAAAATCGCTTCCTTGTTTTCATTTACTTCAATAATTACACTACATACAATGTTTATTTTTTTAATTTTTATAAAAGTACACGGATTGTTTTTTAAGAAATGAACACTTTTGAAATTGAAGGAGATGTATCATTTGTTGCTTTTTTGAATTTTGCAAGAAAATTTGAGAGGTTTAAAGATATTGGAATTCAGGAACTTTCGATTTTTTCTAGTGTTAAAAAGTTAGAAAAAAGCGAAAATTCCTGATTTTTGTAATCTTTCAGTATCGCGAACTTTCTTACGACATAAAAAAAGCTGCAAATGAATGATATCCTTTAATTGAGCATTCCAACCACAAATTTATTGGTTTTAATATAAAAAATTGATTATCGTTTTAGAACTTTTATGTATTTTATAAAATCATAATAGAAAATTCAGGGATGTTGGATTAATAATGGCATTTAAGGCTTGACTAAGAAGTAGAAAATGACCTTATTTTCGAATTACGGTAGTAAAAAAAAGTTGGTACATTTTGGTCATCTCATAATCTCCAGGACATATTTTTTTTGAAATATTCGTCCATCGATAACACCTTTTTCCTGGGGTAGATAAAAATTTTAATTTGCATAATTTTTTAACTTCAATTAGGTTCAAAGTTAAAAAAAGATCAATAATAAAATTTATAAACATAAAATTAATAGTTTAATAAAGGCAATAAAAAAGACCAATTTTACAAAAAAAAAGTTTAACAATCAAACAAGAAAGACATCATCATCCATTTATTTTTTTCTATAGTTTCAACGATGTATCAAAGACGTAAATGGAATGAATTGAAATTTTTTGCGTTCATCTTTTTTTCTGTGTTGTTGCTCTTTTGCATGTGCGATGCGCAATACCAAAAAAAGTGGGAAATGTAAAAATCTATCGGAAGTCAAAAAAAATAATAAAAAAACTAGTCAGATGAAAGAATAATATTATTTTAAGGTTAAAGAAAAAGAGAGTTATGATTTGTTATTTTTTGCGCAAATGACGACAATGATCTTTTTAAACAAAAAAAGAACTTAAACTTTGACAACTTTTTTTTTCAATGATATTTAATTTTAGAAGAAAAAAAATGATAGCGTTTTTGAACTTGGAAAAAATGCAATTAAACTTTTGTTCAAAAACGGTAAGTAAAAAAGTTTAATTAGGGTGCATGATCAGTTCAGACGTCAAATAGCAGCAGGAAATGAAAGACGAAGAAGAAGAACAAAGAATTTGGAGCAGTTTGTTTTTGCACAAAAAAGAGCAAAATAGTTTTTTTTATTGTCTGGCAGGTTCAATAATAGAAATAGGTAAGACTAGTTTAAAGGATACGGTAGCAGCAAAAAGTACAAAGAAACAAAGTTTAACAAAACCATGAATTTTTTCATAAAAATTTGTAATAGATTCCAGTCTATTTTTAAGAAAGTCAAAAATTTGAATAAATTGCGATTTTATTCAAATTTGTACTCCAAAACGTGAAATGTCAAAAATTTGAATAAAAAACAAATTTTTCTATTTTTAGGAAAGTCAAAAATATGAATAAAAAGCAAATCTTTCTATTTTTAGGAAAGTCAAAAATTTGAATAGATTGCAATTTTATTCAAATTTCTGTTCCAAAACGCTCGTCGAGACTCAAAAAAGTTCAAATTTTCCAAACAAAAAAGTTCTAAAAATTTAAATAAAAAATTTTTATGGACAAATATTTTCTCTGAGGGTAAACTTTTCTTTTTATCACTTTTTCATTCTGTTGACTTCGAAAAAACACACGCGAATAGATCACAAAATTCCGTGGGAAAAAAAACATCCAAAAACAATGTTTGGCAAAAAATAGCATTTTTCATGACAAAAATGATCTTCTGCCAAAAAAAACTGAACTCCAACAACGACTAAACAAAAACAATCATGTGTTTGTTTTTCAATGTTTTTTTGACAAATAATATGAATTGAAAACCTTGGGAAATAATAAAACTCTTTAAAAAGAGATCGTTTTTGTTTGATAATGCAAAATGCATCACATATCATATATGCTGATCAAAATCAAAACTGCCGAACATCAATTTTTTGATCTTTTATAGAAAAACTGATGAACAACAATATTTTCAAAACAATAGATAAATCAAAAAAAAATGTGTTGAAGCCCGCCTTGAAGTTTCATAAGATTTTCAAAAAAGGTGATATCAAAGTTGTAACTTTTAATGAATTAAGAGAGAGTCTGTGAGATTCGTTAAAACGGGGTGCACAAGATTTTTTAGAATTTGGTTTTTTGTTAATAAATCAATTAAATAGGTTGTAAATAGACGATTTTGAAGATATAAGACTCATCTGGTGTGTAGTTTTGATATAGGAGTAATTCAAAGTTACACATGTGCAGAAAATAAGAAAATTCGGCATATTTTTTGTCGTGTAGTTAAAAATTTCATACTCTGCACTTATACTAAGTCGAACATGGGCTATTTAATGGTATATAGAATATATTTTTTCGATGACGAAATCGGGCCCAAAATTCACTTTTAAATTTTCGAGCTTAGATATCGTCATGAAATATTTGCCGGCCGGACCAAGTAAATATCCAACAATGTTGCCCAACATGTCTAGTTTATTTGTGGAAAGTTTCAGCCAAATACAGCAAACCGTTTTTCGTAGCCTGTAAATCAAAGTTGCTCACCCCACATCTTCAACATCATATGACCGACATAAGTTACGAAATAGTTTAGGAAATCACTTGTGGTGACTTGTATTATGAAATAATATGCTAATAGACTATTCTGGGTGAGTTTCATGGCATTTGGACATGATTTCGAAATATGCCACCAATTTCAAAATCTTAAAATTAGCAACATGAAACATTCAACAAAAAATTGCAAAAATTTGTTTTTTTCTTGAAGAATATGAAGTGTAAATGTTTCTAAAAAGTTAAACAGATGCAGAAATATCCCATAGAAGCACAAAACATTGCATTCCGGACCTTATTGATTTTTCCGGATATGTCGAAATTTGCCGTATTTTTGATATATTTTCAAAGTATCAAAATTTTATCAAAAATTTAATATATCAATATTTTTAGGTGTTTACAATAAAAATTAGCATGTTTACGTTATTTATGGGCAATTTCAACGCTCTTGGATATCTGCTTATTATTAAGCAATATTTAAAATATGAGCTGTTTATTGGGATATATAAAACCTTTTAATTAAAAATCCAAAACACTGGATTAAACAAAAATAACTATTGGACAATGAACTACTATGCCAGGGAAACATACTGTGAACGTTTCAGGTTTTTATATCAACTTTAACCTACTTTTCGAGTGACATGAAACCGTAATTTTCGGTTTTTGGGGCAAAACTCAAAAATCCAATAGAGTATGTGAGATGATATTTGCACTATAAAAAGACCATTTTTAGGGCTACAAAATAGTATAAAAATGATTTTTTCAGGTGGTAAGTATTGCCCATAAATAACGTAAACATGCTAATTTTTATTGTAAACACCTAAAAATATTGATATATTAAATTTTTGATAAAATTTTGATACTTTGAAAATATATCAAAAATACGGCAAATTTCGACATATCCGGAAAAATCAATAAGGTCCGGAATGCAATGTTTTGTGCTTCTATGGGATATTTCTGCATCTGTTTAACTTTTTAGAAACATTTACACTTCATATTCTTCAAGAAAAAAACAAATTTTTGCAATTTTTTGTTGAATGTTTCATGTTGCTAATTTTAAGATTTTGAAATTGGTGGCATATTTCGAAATCATGTCCAAATGCCATGAAACTCACCCAGAATAGTCTATTAGCATATTATTTCATAATACAAGTCACCACAAGTGATTTCCTAAACTATTTCGTAACTTATGTCGGTCATATGATGTTGAAGATGTGGGGTGAGCAACTTTGATTTACAGGCTACGAAAAACGGTTTGCTGTATTTGGCTGAAACTTTCCACAAATAAACTAGACATGTTGGGCAACATTGTTGGATATTTACTTGGTCCGGCCGGCAAATATTTCATGACGATATCTAAGCTCGAAAATTTAAAAGTGAATTTTGGGCCCGATTTCGTCATCGAAAAAATATATTCTATATACCATTAAATAGCCCATGTTCGACTTAGTATAAGTGCAGAGTATGAAATTTTTAACTACACGACAAAAAATATGCCGAATTTTCTTATTTTCTGCACATGTGTAACTTTGAATTACTCCTATATCAAAACTACACACCAGATGAGTCTTATATCTTCAAAATCGTCTATTTACAACCTATTTAGTTGATTTATTAACAAAAAACCAAATTCTAAAAAATCTTGTGCGCATCATTTCTGAAAATTGCAAATTTTCTGACAGACTCTCTCTTAATGAAATGATGTTTTTCTTCCAAAATAACGTAGCCTTGTTTTGTAAAGTGCAATTTTTTGATCTTTTATAGAAAAATTGATGAACAACAATATTTTGAAAATAATAGATAAATCAAAAAAAATGTGTTGAAGGCTTGAAGCCCGCCTTGGAGTTTCATAAGACTTTTAAAAAAAGGTGATATCAAAGTTGTAACTTTTAATGAATTAATGAAATGATGTTTTTCTTCCAAAATAACGTAGCCTTGTTTTGTAAAGTGAAACAATGAAGAAAAATTTAGAAAAATGTTACTTTTGCCTTTGTTGACGAACAATACAAACAAAATGAGTCGAAAAATTATTTGTCATTGATGTCATTTCAAAAATATGCTATTACAGTATTCTTAAAACTGTTTTAAAGGTATTGTCCAAGGTAGAACAAATCTTTTTTATTCTTTTAGATGACGTATCTTAACACGAAAGTAATATGGTCAGGAAAAACAATGGGCACGCGAGTGAAACATGTGTTCTTTTTGTGCTCTCTCTTTTCTTTTTCTTTGTTGCTGCCTGAAATATTGCTTTCGTGTTAAGATACGTCATCTAAAAGAATAAAAAAGATTTGTTCTACTTTGGACAATACCTTTAAGGGATTGTCAAAATCTGACGTCGGGTGTTCTAAGGGGGGAGGGGTCAAGCCAAAACCTAAAGCTCACCTTAAAAGCGGCAAGCATCAAAGGAAAAAATCTGACGAAGGGGGAGAGAGGTTTGAAAATTTCGTGAAAATACCCGACGACAGATCTAGACGATCCCTTATTAACAAAAAAACATGTCTTAAAGGAGATGTTTCTTTTGCTGCATTTTTTTAATTTTACAAGAAAGTTCGCGAAGCTAAAAGTTATTGAAAATCAGGAAATTTCGCTTTTTTCTCTTGTAAAAAAGTTAAAAAAAACGAAATTTCCTGATTTTCAATGACTTTCAGCTTCGCGAACTTTCTTGCAAAATCACAAAAAAGCAGTAATTGAAACATCTCTTTTAAAACTACCGTAATAATTAAAGATATTCCTTTTTTACATTAAAACACAGAATCTTGTTAATCAAAGATTAAAGTTTATAAAAAATCTTTCAAACTCAAAAACATCAAAAAAACTGGATTTAAAGTTGATAAAATCTCTTTCTTTTTTTTATTTGATTTTATGCAAATAACAAGTTTAGGAAGAAATGGCTTGTTTTCTTTTCACAGCGGGAAGCTAAAAATTCTTTTTTGATCATGGCAACTTTTTTGTTGTTAATTTTCAATTTTTAAAGAATCGTGAAACCTTCATGCTTCAAATCATGGGTAAATTTAAAGTTTAATATTTTAGAGTTTTGCAAGCAAAAATGAAAAAAGTCAATTTATTTCATTTTTTACGACTTAAAAAATTTATTTGAACAGACCCGTAATTAAAAAAAGAGCAAAAAAATATTGTTTAAAAAAGGCGGCAGTTTACGTCCTTTTTTGATCCCTGATTTTCAGGTTCGTGCAGCACGAACCTGAAAATCAGGATCATTTTGTCGAGGCAAATTCATTCAAGTCTATTTTCGTTACAAGACCAAAAAGTTTAAAAAGTACGTAAACTGCCGCCTTCTTTAATTCAAAAAATTATGGATAAGTTGAAGATGTTGAAGTTGAAGGTTGAAAAGGATGAAATGAAACTGATCTTGTCATGCCTCGATTCAGGGAATTTGGATAACTTGGAGGTGCTGGGTCATCTACCGTAGTCTGAGGTGGTGCAGTTACAGTAATATATTCTGGGGGAAGTTGTTGTTCCTAAATTATTCAAATTTTTTCGACCCCTATTAAATCTAAAACTTACAGTACTTTCCTGCTTCTTAACCCTGATTGGTCTTGAACTGAACATTGCTTTATTATAAGTTGGCAAAGTTCGAAAAATGGCATCAGGAAATTGTTGAAGGCGTTGAATAATTTGAAGAACATCTTGATTAAAAGTTGGTCTTGAAGTGATTGTTGGATTTCCAGTTGAAGGTTCATCAATCCTCGAAACATGATCATCAGGGATTTGAGAATTATAACGATGTCGAAGTTTTACACTTATCGCATAACAAATTGCTGCAAGCATTGTTACAATTGCTAAAAATACAACTGCAATAACAACATAGGTGGAGACATCTTTTGGGGCAATCTGTAAAAGTGGTAAAAATATGGATTACTGTAACAAGTTAGAAATAAGGGTGGATAAATTTAAAGCCAAAACCAAGGCCCCCAAGGGCATCAATGGGGTTGAGGCACGTGATCTTCTAAAATCATAAAAATCCTTTAATCTTATACCGCTATCGGTAAAAGATCAAAGGCGGCAACCTTCAAAATAGTTTTTGTCCCCTCCGAAACAATATTCCGCTGATTTCCATACTAACCATCCAACTTTTTCTTATGTTCCTCTTTATTAATCCCAAACCCTGCCCGCTCCGTTAAAAAATTTTGCATAAGACCAAAAGCTCCCCAAAAACAACTCCTTACCTCAAGTCGATACAATATCGAAATAGCTGAAAGTGTTAAAATAAATAATATTAGCGTAAACATTGTTTTTAGCATTCTTTTTTTCAATGTACTAAATATCGACCTATCAAAAATATCACTTTCATACATCAAATGTTTTTCTTTTCTTTTACGTGTGATTTAGGTTCTTTTTGATGCGAAGAAAAAATGAAAAAAATAAATGAAACTGGGTAAAAATAAACGTCATAACAGCAGCAGATATATTAATCAATTTTTTGTTCAAAGACGTAGTAAAAAAATCAACCGAGGTCATGATAACTTTGTAATAATATTTTAATAACGCCAAAGGGAACTAAAAAAATAAATAAAAAGACATGTTTTAAAAGCAACTAAATGTTGACAAAAATTATTGAAAATTTTTGTTTATTTTAAAAATTTGAGTTTTGCCTTGCTGAAAGAATTATCATACTGTATTTTATGCAAATTTTTGTATTCTGTATAAAATTTTATTGGATCTTGAAATTGTCAATTTCAGTTCTTTAACTAAACTTCGATTACATTTTGGCCAACATTGGAAAAGTATTGTGACATTTTTCAAGTTTGTCACGTCAAAAAGGTACATAATAATTCTTCAAACTTGAAGTAATTCCAAGTAAATGATATGATTTTAACAGCATTATTTTTTCTTTTGTGTTGTCTTTACAAAACTTAAATTTAAAATTTTAGATGTGTTCTCTATTTTGGGTTTCATTTTTAATATCACTTAACATTTTGTTGTATTGACAAGCTCAAAACTTGTGCCAGTCGAACACACATTTTCTCTTTTCTTGCCTTTTAAAAAAAATTCGTGACAAACAGAAAAAGGAATTTTAAACAAAGAATAATGAGAGAGAAAAAGGAAAAGCATATGTTTGAACCTTTATCTTTGCTACTGCCGTAAAAAAATAGAAATATTGTAGATTTTATGCTTTCTGTTTCGAACGTTTATGAAGATATGAAAAATAAAATTATGCTTGGAAAAAAGTCATAATGCAAAAAAATAAAAAACAATTTAAAAAAATGTTGGATAATTGGATTCAATAAAGCTCGCAACATTTTATTATGATGTCAGAAACCATTTTGAAGAGACCGCCTTTGATCTTTTGCCGATGGCGGTAAAAGATCAAAGGGTTTTATTGATTTCGGAGAGGATATTCCTGATTGGTTTCATTTGAGCTAGAAATAGTTTAAAATTTGATTGCCCAAAAATAGCTGACAATTATCAAGGATCTTTAAACTTATTTATGGAAAAAAGAGAGAAAAACAGCTGAAACAATAAATGATTATTCCACGTTTGCTTCCATTTTTGATATTTAAAAAAATCAAATACAATCACGTTTTTCAACCAAAACCAAAAAAAGCGTCTAGTCATTCTTCAACAATTTCAACAAAGAACATTCAATGCTTTTTCTTTCATTTTCTTTTCTTCCACGTTTTTGTTTCTCTCGGGAAAAGTCCTTTCTTTCATTTTTCTGTTGCAACTCTCGAGACTTTTTTCTTATCAGGGGATTTTTTTTTGTTGTCGTCAACAAAAAAAGGCGGAGTTTAATGAGAGAGACTTTTTTGATAAAAGGGGGCAATAAAGCTTGAAAGAAGGAAAGCTAAAATCGTGAATGGTTTATATCTTTTTACGTGAAAAATTATTGTATTTGAAATATTATTGATTTTTTTAAATTTTAGATATCAAAAATGCTAACTGAAAATTCTACAATTATTCTTTTCGTTAAAGTAAGTTATGATTTTTAATGTGATTTATGCAAATTTTTATTTGAGATGGCAGTTTTAAGTGTTTTTTGTTTTTTGGGTCTCAAAACGAAAATGGATTAAAATAAATTTGCCTCGACAAAAAAAATCAAATTTCAACATAACATTTTATTCATAAATGCTAAATTTCAAGTTAAGCACTTTCAAATTCAGTACAACAAAATTCATTTAGTGAAAGATGATTGTCACCAAAATTATAGTTTGAATTCATGCAATTATTTGTTGGTGAAAATGGAACACCTTCATTCATCAAAGTTTGATCACCTCGAAGAATAATTCTTCCGACCATTGGAATGCCATCCCCATTCACTTCAGTTCCAACCTGTTTTACAATTGATGAAGAAATTATAATTTTTTGATCACCTTTTATAATTTCTGAATTGCATATTTTGTATTTACTAAAATTAATTAATTAATTACCAGACGACTCAATTAATTTTTTTTAAATTAATTAATTAATCGAAAAAGGAGAAGTGTTTCAAAATCTCAAATGCTTTTTGATAAAATTTGAATAATCGTCATTTTAATCCAATGAAATTTTAGGACTGCCTAAATCTGGCATGAGCAAAAAATGCAAATTCTTCAAAACCCTTAACCAAATTTTTTCCTTTGATGTTTGCCGCTTTTTTAAAACATTAAAAAAAGTGAACCTCATATATTTTGGCCCCTCTTACCCTCAAAATACCTGCCGTAAAATATGGAGAATCCCTTTAGGGCTTTTTAAATGAATCAATAGTTTAAGTAATTTTTTAATTCTTGATTTTCAGGTTTGTGAAGCACGACCCTGACAATCAGGGTCTTTTTGTCAAAGAAAATTTATTCAAATTTATTTTTTTTACTGGACCCCAAACAGATACTTCAATGAATATTTTATTGAGGGTGTGATAAGAGGATATCCTTTATTCCCTCAGGGGATGAAAAATCGAAATTAAAGGATTATGCGTAAATAACCAGATGGGGTTGTTTTTCATACCCCTGGGCAACTAGTTAAAAAAATTCACATTTTAAAAAAAAATTTCAAGTACACCATAGGGGTTGAGAAAATTTGCATATTTGGTTTCTTAAATGTCTTAAAGAAGTTTTGTACGAAAATTCAGTCTTTTTGAACAACTTTGAAAAATTTATTATTTATAGTAGTAAAAATGAGTTATATATAAAATTTAAAAATGTACAAACCTTTCACATGGTTTCCCATTGATATGATAAAGAACAAATAAATCCTCAGGTCCATCAAAATTCATTGTTGAATTTACATATTTTCCATCATTGATAAAAGTAAAAGTTCCATTTAAAGTTGCATAAGTTTCAAGATCATTATTAATAATTTTAGTATAACTTTCAAAAGTTTTACATTTTGGAGTTTTTTCTGTTGCCGCAGGGGCAGAAGAAAAAGAAGTACAAGTTTGGGTATCAGATTCTGAAGAACTTTTATCAGCTCGACCATATGAATATGAAGGGGTTGCAGTGGTAAAAAGTGAACCATCTCCATAACTGAAAGTTCCATCATCAGCATATCCAAAGAAAATCTCGGACCAATATCCAGGAAAATGAGCATAAAGATGAAAAGATGGATCTTGAATGTAAAATGCAAAGGGTTGATCTAAGGATGAACTACATTGTCGTGGATCTGGATAATTTATCCCAGTTGAAACATCTGCACAAATGTAATCAGGGTAACGGCCAAGGGAATCGTACCAGGAAACATTGGATAAATGAATCCATGTATCAACAGATTTACCAAATTTGAAAAGTTGTAAATTAAAGGATACTGTAGTTGTACTATAAGAAAATCCATAATCGTTATCTTCTTTGGCTACTTTAAGCACCTTGCAACTTTGTGGAGAAGAATCTGTAGCATCAGCTACCGTAACCAGCAATGACAAAAATACAGTAATCAATAAGAGCAACATTACTATTAATTTTGGTACAGTAATATTTTAATTATAAAAAAATTAATTGAAATTAATTTTCTTAAATACATTTTTAAAAATCATCAAAATTTGATACCTACTTTTATGTCTAAGGCTTATAAGCATGATGTAAACATACAAATAAATATTTTTAGAAAAAATAATCTGTAATTTTAGTCAAAGCAAAAATTTGATAAGAAAAAAATAGTTTTTGGTCTACCTATTTTTATGGAGAAAGTCATCGTTTTTTATCGAAGTCTAAAAGTTCACTTTTTAAAATTTTGGCATCTTATTTTGAACTTTCATTAAAAAATTAAAAAAAACAATTAAAAAAATGTTTAATAAACAAAAATAAATATGTAAATGAACGTTAAAAAGTATGAAATTTTAACGATCCAGTCATGCCTTAGGGGACAAAAATTTCTACCGTAACATTTGTGTGGTGATGCTACTGTTTTGTATACTGAGAGATCGAAAAAACTCAAATACCGTATCCGGAGTATCGGTATCGATCTTTTTTATAGTCTAACCTCAATTTTACGAGCCTCAATTCTACACATTTTACCAATCGGTTCTGAGTTAATATAATATTTAAATTTTTTCATAATCTGATAAATTATGGCCTGGAGATACCATAATTCTGATTTCACTTTAAAACGTGCACTAACAAAAAAGTACTGAACTCAAACCTTGATTTTAGGGGATCTCTTGAAATGGGTAAAATCGAGGTTTGACTGTATTCAAAAAATATCAACTTTTTCAAGAATTTATCTTGTTTGAAAAATTGGCTATCTTTTTAAACATTTTTAATATTAAAAAGTAACTAAAAAAATATCTTTAAAAATGAAATCTAATGTGAATGTTTAATTTACATTTTGGTAACAGCATATCACTATCGATCAGTTTTTTTATTTACAGAAATATCATTTGTAATTTTTAAGGTATCAAAATTTCGGTTTTGTTTTTTAAAAAATTCTTTTTGGCAGCGCAAAAAAAAGGGAGTTTTTTGGAAAAAATCAATTGGGTCATTTTTTATAGAAAAAAGCATTGTAGCTTAACTGTAGGGATTTTGTAGACTCATTGTTTTGTATGACTAATAGCAGCATTGTAGAAAAGAAACAATTTTAAAAAAAACAATAAAAAAGTTTATTAAAAAAACTTGAAAAAAGAAAGAAAAATTTAAAAAAATTTTCATTATTTTTAGAAAATCAAAAAAATGGAAGAAGAAGTTTCACCTCAAAATATTTCATTTCCTCCATCATCACCTTCTCGATCTTTGAATAATATTCCAAAAAATGAAATGAAAACTTCTGAAAATTTATCAAATTTGGATTTGAAAGTGCAAGTTGAAGATTTGGTTCGTCAAATTTCTGAATTAAAAGCTGTTGTTGAAAATCAAAAAGAAACAATTGATGACCAAGCTAAAACGGTAAGTATTTTTTATGCAAATTTTGTCCTTATAGGAGGTGGCGGTTTACATATTTTTCTATGTCTTGGGTTTTATAATAAAATAAATTTGAATAAATTTGCTTCGATAAAAAGACCCTGATTTTCAGGTTCGTGCTGCACAAACCTGAAAATCAGGGATCACGAAATTAGGTAAACCGTTGTCATCTTTAAACTAATTTTGACATTTTAGATTAATAAAAATGATGATGAAATTATTCAATTAAAGAAAACTCACGAAAAGGAGAAGGAAAAGATTTTGGCTCAAAATTCTTGGTTGAAATATGAATTTGAAGAACAACAATCAACAATTAATCAATTAACGTATGCAGTAAGTTTTTTTAGTTTTTAAATAATGTTTTTCAAAATTTACAACTGTTTTTTTCAGCTTCAAAAAATGGAAACTAAACATGTTCAAATTAAATATCAAAATATTGATTTATCCGATAAAATTGCAATTCTTATTCAACCAAATCAAATTTGTACAATTTCAAATGCTATTATAAAAGGCAAAATTGATTATAGTCGAATTAATGGAAAGGTTGGTTTTAGATTTTTTTGGATTTTTCGCCAAAAAGCATTTCACCAAAAACCATTTCGTCAAAAAATTTGCCCTAAATTTTGGTGGCATTTAAAGGTTTCACGAAGAAGCATTTATACGAGTTCCAAATGTCCTAAATTTTGAACTCGTATAAAAAATTTAGGATATTTCGGTCATCCTAAAAATCCAGAACAAATTTTCGGTCGAAGTATCCGTAAATCCAACATTTCTCCGTTTAAGAATTCAACGATAAATTTGCATAGTTCATTTCACTATGTTTTCTATTGCGAAAGCTTTGATAATCAAAATGTTTTGGTGATCAAAGTTTGATCAACCAAATCCTTGAATTTACGCAAATTCGTCGGCGAAATGTCCATGAATCTTCATTTATCATTAATTACTTGTATTCTTATTTTTTTTAGATATTACTTATTAATAATCTCAAATTTGATGACACCAAATGGATTGCTGATGACGTAAAAATCAATTTCAAAGATGCCGCTTTTAAAATTTGCATAACCAATAAACTTTTTGCTGTTCGAACAAATCTTTCACCAGTTCTCAATCGAATAGTCTATTGTACCCTCAAAGAATTGGCCTTATCTGAAGTTACAATTACCTTCTTTGAATACAAGAAATTAGCAAATGGATTACGAAATATTCAACTATATTGGGTTACTGTAAGAGATAAATATGGCAATGAAATTGGAATGGTTGATCTTTTGAAAGTAATTCAAAAAACTGTTGAATATTTTAAATAGTAAGTTTTTATTTTCTTAATTACTGTAAATGTTTGAGTTTTACAAATTACTGTATCTGTTTTTGTTCAAAAAATTACTTTAATTGTTTGAGTTTTACAAATTACTCTATCTGTTTTTGTTCAAAAAATTACTGTAATTATTTAAGTTTTACAAAAAAAAATAGTATATCTTTTTTATAATAATGTAATTATTAGAGTTTTGCAAATTACTGTAACGGTTTTTGTTCAGATAAATTAATGTAATTGTTCGAGTTTTAAAAATTAATGTATCTGTTTTTGTTCAAAAAATTACTGTAATTATTTAATTTTTACAAATCACTGTAGCTGTTTTTGTTTCGAAAATTACAATAATTGTTGTTGTAAAATTTATTGTAAATTTAATCTTTTTTTTTAAATTACTGTAGTTATTTTTCTGGTAAAAATTACGGTAATTGTTTTGGTTTGAAAAATTAATATAATTGTTTTTGTGGTAAGAATTACTGTAATTTCTCATGCTCTAAAAATCACTCCAATTATTTTTGTGGCATAAATTACTGTATTTGTTTGTACTCTTAAAAATTACCGTAATTGTTAATATTTTAGTGTCTTCAAATATGATGAATTAGTTACTGGTATTGCTCAAAAACTTTCTGCTCTTCATCGGCTTCCTCGTTTGAATAAATTTTATCTTTGGGACATTCAAGAAGGCTTTGATCTTAGAACTTTTGATTTATTTATTCATGTAAGTTTTTAAAATTACAGTACTCTTTTCTTTAACATTAATTGTTGTAATTTTTAGAAAAATCCAAATGTCACATATTGGTTAGATTTTAAATGTTCATATAAATTTTATAAACAAATTCAATCAATTGCAAATGAATTTGCTTATCCATCTTTACCAGAAACAGCATTACTAGAAATATCAAAAGATTCATAATTATTTTTTTCTGTACAAAATTTATTATTTTTTGTTATGTTCTTTTTTAATAAATATTTTTTATAAGTTTTTTGATTACTTTTTTGCACATTTTGAAAATTATCAAGTATAAACCAACAATCTTTGAAAAAATAGGAACAATAAAATATTTTTTGTTTTGCGGGATAGGCATGTTCTAAAACGAAAATGATTGCATCATTCTTATATCATAAAATTACCTTTTTCATAAAAACACTTAATAAATATGAAATTAATAAATATCTTAAAATTTTAAACAATGTATTATGTAAGATGTACATCTTTTCAGAGTTTACAAGCCAGCGGCGATATTTTGAAAAGATCAAAGGCACTTGCCGAACATGTACAAAACTTTATTACCATATTTGTTCTAAAAAATTACAATATTTACATAAAAATATAAAAAAACCAATAATAAAATGAGTAAATTATTCAGTTCCACGAGCTTCATTAAGTTTTTTAACGGCATAACAATGCAGCTTATAAAGGTACATTTTAAGGAGGACAAGATGAACGCGTTGAATATGATAACAGATACAAATTAGCATAGCTTGAATAACAATATTTCCAATTGCAAAATACAGCAGCATTGAAACAGAGCTCAAAAGGTTTGCAGGTTCTGGGGCAATGTCTCCTGAAAAGAAAATAAAGGGTTTTGGTTACTGTAATTCAGGAATTAGGAAAAAGTGAACGGGTTCAAAGTTTTGTTTAAAAATTGTCAAAAATTTTTGGATTTTGAAGAAGGAAAACCGGGTTCAACTTTTTTTTTGACATTGTGGATCTCCATCCACTTTTATCAGATTTGTTCCTTTGATCTTTGCCGCTTTTTAGTTTAACGACAGAATTACCATATATTTTCGGTACTGTATACTACAGAGATATCAACAGAGGGGGACACAAAGGGCAGATGCCCCTTTTCGATTATTATAGAAATCCTTTGATCTTTTACCGCCATTAACAAAAGATCAAAGGCGGTCCCCCTTGAAATGGTTTCTGCCCCCTCAAAAATACAATCATGTTCACGTCCTTGATTGAAAAGCATCAAAAACAACATAATCCCTTCAATACCCCTTTCACCTTCAACGAAAATTCCTTACCAAACCCAATCATAGCAGTTGTAATCCAAACAAAATACCATGCTTTTACAACACCAAGTTTTGCAAAAACAGTATTAAATAAAATAATTCCAATAAATTGATGCAGAACTAACATATTAAAAGCACCAGAAATTGGCATTTGCCGTTTCTTTTCTTTTACTGTTGCCTTATGCCGAACAACAGCAGACAAAAAGATCCAATCAATTGAATAATTTTCTGCTAAAAATCGACCATATTGTGAAAGGGTGGCAAAAAGTAGAGGAATCCCAATTGTTGAATACGGTATACAAAGAAGTTGGGTGAAATCTGTCGTGGGTGGAACATTTCCCCAACCAATTGTAAAACACTGAAAAAGGTTGTATTTAGAAAATATGCAAATTTAATGATTCTAGGATATTTCGACAAAAACCATTTCGCCCTTAACTCATCGAATTGCATTAGCATAAAAAACTTGGGACATTTCGGTTTTCCCAAAAATCCAATCCAAATTTTCTGGCGAAATATCCGTGAATCCAACATTTCGCCATTTAAAAATTCGACGATAAATTTGCATAATTCATTTTATTAGGTTTTAAAACATAAAAATTTAGAAAACTTTTGATCAACCAATCCATGAATTATGCAAATTTTTCAGCAAATTGTTTTTTGTGGCACGGGCTCATTTCGGTACCTTTTTTGTTTGGTTCCCGCGGCCTTGGTCAAAATCGATGTAGAACAACTCAGAAACATCAAAAATACACTTTACAACCCAATCGGACCGATTTCCCGAACCTGCAGATCATATTTCAAAAATGACCAAAATCGGCATTTTTTGGCACTTTTTTTGGTGCCATTCCGGAACCAGGGCCTATATCAACAATCTGTGAATTCAGAATTTACCCTTACATGTGTTGAGCATATTCCACATGCTAAAACCTTTCTATTTGGTCTAATCGCGATTTTGAGATGATAAGAAGTTTGCCAATTTTTACCAAAAATCGAGTTAAAAAAGTGGTTTTTTTGATGTCCTGAAGTTTCTAGCTTGTTTAAAAGAAAACCCTGAATACAGAATTTGAAGAAGTATCTAAGAAACATATATATACAGCTAAAACCTCCTCAAGTCCTTATTCCACGATTTTGAGATGATAAGAAGTTAATGCACTTTTTTTTGCTTTCTTCACTCAAGTCAGCCTGAATCAATAATAAAGGCCTAAACTAAAAATCTAATCGCACCAATTTTTTCTAAATTTTGTTGTGCTGATGGGATAATACCAAGTGTACTTGCCAGATCGTTACTCATAAACTAGATCCCCGTAGAATTCACTACTATTGAAAAAATCAAAAATGAAAGTCCGACTGAGAAATCCAAATTAGGGGCTAAATGGAAAATTTAATCGCACCAAAATGTTCTAATTTTTGTGGGGAATTTTTTGAGACCATTTACAACAATCTGGGTTCATCACTCGAACACTAGTTCAAAAAATAAGAAATATTATGCTATTTTTCATATCTATGACTCAAATTAGTACTTTAACGTCCTTTAAAATAACTTAAAATGCTTGCGTTGTATTCAGAAATGTCGAGTTACTTATAATAAGAACTATGGAGCCTCAGTAATAGACGTAAAAAACTTTTGCAATCAGATTGAAATGCTACAGTAAAAAATTCAGTATCTCCAACATCATTGAAGTGAGAACCAAATCTCAAAAAAACGTTTAAAAAGACTTGAACCGCTTATATATATAATTTTTAGCACATTTTTTAACATTTCTAAAGATTTTCGGGTTGTAAACTTGACCATGACTAATTGCGGGAATATGAAAAATAACGATATTACTAAAGCAATAATTATGAATAAAAACGAAAAATTCGTTATAAAAGTATCATATTCTGGTAAACGATTAATTATGTTAAGCGTAGTAATAATAGTTAGGATATTTAGAAACCTCAAAACAAATTTTCAAGCAATATCTTGAATTGTCGATTTGCAATTATTATGTGCAATAGTTTTTGGCAAAGTGTTCTATTCTAGGAAAAACCGATAGTACATGAAAAAAATATTATTAATTATTTTCAGAGGTTCCAAAGGATTTTACAAGATCAAAAATCACTAAAAAAAGTTTTTGTAATATAAAAATTGCATGTTTTTTATTATATATAATATATATTAGGTAATTCTTAACAACTTAAATGTAGTCAACTTTGAAAATAGCGTATTCAAGGTTCATGGAAGATATCCGATTGAAACCTTTCACACATATAAAAAATAGTCTAAATTTAGTATATCAGTTAAAAAAAAAGAAAAAAAAACACTTTTTAACTTGATTTCTAGCTAATTGAAATTATACCTAAAAATTTACCCTGATTCAGGGTTCTACTTCCGGTTTTTCGTGTCGGGACCACTTGCAGACTTCAGATATTGTAGCCCAAGCTCTAAGCTATCGATTGGTACCAAAATCACCCCTGTATGATCATCCACGGCCGAGGCCGCCGGAACCGAATGCAAAATGAGCCCGTGGTGGGCGAAGTATCCATTAATCAAATTTAAAACATACAATTTGAAAAGTAAGTAAAAGAACAATATGAAATGGCTTCTTTCCAATCTCAGGATCAAGCCATCGAAACATCTCTGCTCCAAGTGATAAATAGGTTATGCTTGCAAGAGTTAATATTACATGTGGAACGATTTTTATCCATACCTGAAAAAGAGCATGTCAATTTATGATATTTGGATGATATCATGCTTTTTTTTGTTTTCAACTTTTTTGTACAAAATGAAAGAATAAAATTGATTTTTTAGCAATGACTCAGTTTTTGAAAAACAACAAAAACATTCAATTTGAGTCATTTTTTTGTTTCTTTGATGCTTTCATTCAGTGTTTTTGAATATTTAAAAAAAGTTTAAACAGTTTCTTCATTAAAATGTGTCTTAAAACTTTATTTGTAAAAAAAAGTATGGATTATGGTATTAACGATTGTTTCAAAACAATTGCAAAAGTAGCGAACGCTATTTTATGAAAATTGTTGATTTTTGTCTTAAAGTTGAATCTTTATTTTTAAAAAAATTTAAATTTCTCCCGAAATGTAATATAGTTAAAACGGGTTAAAATTACATGTGGATGGAATTATTAAATTTTTATTCATTTCAGTAAAATAGCATGTCACTTTTAGACATTTTTTTCAATACAAAATTTTATTCCTTGTGTTTTTCTTCTAATTTTTTGTACTATTTTGAAAGAAAAACAATGTTTTTTAACGAAAAAAGTAATGACTCAATTTTTGAAGAAGAACACAGAAACTTTCAATTTTAGTCATTTCTTAGTTTTTTCAATGCAATAATTCACTGTTTTTGAATATTAAAAAATTTTTTACAGCTTATATAAATTCTTTGAATTGTGTTAGAACATTATATGAAAAACAAAAGTTCGGGTTATGGTAGTTGGGATACGGGAGGATAATTTCAACAAAACCGTATTTGAACGCTATTGTATGAAAATTGTTATAACTTGTCTTAAAAATTAATTTTGAACAATATACACTGAGAAAAAAAATTGTGTGATTTTGCAAAACGTCACGTTTTGGTGACATTTTTGCCCAATTTGGAGCACGTGACAAAAAAAATAAAATCGATTGGATTTTTTGGGAAAGCATCTTGTGTCGAAAAAGCGATTTAAAAAAACCTAATTTTTCATTTTTTGTCACGTGCTCCAAAGTGGGCAAAAACGTCACCAAAACGTGACGTTTTGCAAAATCACACAATTTTTTTTTCTCAGTGTATTGTTCAAAATAAGACACTTCTGATTTGCTACTTTTGCTTAATCCGCAGTTTTTGATTTTTCATGCCTCAGGGGATATAGTTAATCCCCCTGATTCCCCCAGGGGGTTTGGACAAAAAACCGAGATTGAATGGAGCTAAGGGACCCCATAGGAGTTTATTTACCAAAAATCAGCTTTTTGGACCACTTTAAAAAATCGACTTTACACACCTTGCTCGAATTTGAAAAAATATGCGTTATATACCCTTATATTGAAAAAGTTTAAATTTCTCCTAAAATGTTAAACTTACAAGAGTTTGAATTACATGTTGAAGGAACTATTTTATTTTTATCCATATATGTAAAATTTTCTTTTTTGAAATTTCTTAAACACAAAATTTTGTTGCTTCTGTTTTTCTTCAATTTTTTGTACAATTAGAAAGAAAAACAATGATTTTTTAGCGAAGAAAAAGTAATGACTCAATTTTTGAAGAAGAACAAAAACGTTCAGTTTTAGTCATTTCTTTGTTCTTTTCACTGCCTTCATTGATTATTTTTGAATATTTTTAGACATTTTTAGAACCTCAATTTCAACTGATACGTCAGTATCATCGCAGAAAAGCAACAATCAAAAATTTAATATTCGTTTTGCCGGAGAACGTTCAATAAAAAAAGCAATAAAAAGTTTTATACATTGCAAGTGTAAAACATTGCTTGGACAATAAACCTTTTTTAAAAAATTTCAATATCTCTCAAAAATTTACAATAAGAGGCAAATCATTTTTGCAACTTTTAGGTAATACAAATTAATGATTATTATCTGATTTTAGAGAAAATTGCAAAAGGCACGTATTCGATTTCTTCATCAATAATGCCCCTGATTTTAAACAATAATCAACGTTCTGGCACCATTTTTTGAAATATTTTAAATTTAAAAAAACAGAAATTCTACAACTTTTCAACACCCAAAAAACAACAACTTTAATGTTGCTTTTTTTTATTCATTATCGATATTTTTACTTTCGGGAGACACGCAAAAAAAAGACAATAGAAAAGTTTTGATAAAAAGCACTTTTTGGTTTTATTGACAAAAGTATGGACAATGCTTTTTGAATTTTTAAGATTTTTTTAAAAAGTGAAAACTGAACTTTTGAAAAGCTTGGATTTTCATGGTTTTTTTAAATATCAAACTTTTTAATTGAAATTATGTTCTGTAGAACTCATTAAAAAAGTTCTATTTTTTATTCTCTCATCTATTAACCAGAAGGTGACTTTTTGAAGCTTAAAATCTTATCCATTGATCTTTTTTTATCTTCCTTGTTAAAGAGCAATGTTTACTTTAAAAAAATTGATTTTAAAAACTTGTTTCACTTTTTTTTAAATAAACACGCGTGAAATTTCTCAATCTTTTTCTATCACAATCATGTCATATTTGTTTATCATCACCCGTTTTTTTATCATTCGATCAGACTCTATCAAAAACAAAGCAAAAAATAAAATCAATAAAACTTACAGGTTCATCAGGATCTTCAATCACAGGCATAGCAGCAACTGGTAAATCCAACACACTTCCAATTCCATCTGCATACGAGATTGAATTCATTCTGGAAGGGGCACGACTTCTTGCAACTTTTGGAGATTCACAAAGAATCATTGAATCAAAGTATGGTTCTTCTCGAATTGGTTTCATAATTGTTCGAGAGAAATCCAGTGCCGTGGCATCCGCGGATTCTTTAATTTGATCGGCATTTGTTAGGAGGTCTTGAAGAGTGCCCACGAGTTCGGTAACCCTGGCACTGTCACGTCGTTTGGCATGATGTTTGAGATTTGCTAAAGCTGCAGTCACTTTGGCACGGGTTTGAGCTTCTGATGGCAATTTTGGAGGATTTACTGATCTCGGCCATGTCTGGGTCGAGTCAAAATCTGCGCTCATCATTTAATATACAGCCGGAAACGAGAAAAGTTGGAAAAGGTGCAAAAATAGTGGATGAAAAAAATTGAAATATGCAAATTTGGTTTATTGGAAAAATGTACTGTAGTTGAAGAATCGAATGTTAGAAATAGCCCTAAATAAGACAATGCTAAATACAGTAATTTTTTAAACTACAACAATTTTTGTAATTTTAATTTTAACAAGGCGGAGGTTTACTGTACTTTTTTGATGCCTGATTTTCAGGTTTGTGCAGTTGCACGAACTTGAAAATCAGGTTTATTTTGTTTAAGCAAATTTATTCAAACCTATTTTCGTTTCGAGATCTAAAAACAGAAAAAATACCGTAATCTTCCACCTCCATTAAATTCACGTTTTGAAAAAAAATCTATTTTCGAACTCCAAAATTTCGATTTCGATTTATCCAAAAAAAGATTCCAAAAAGCCTTCAAAAATCAAACAAAAACTAACCTTCTTTAAATCAATATTTAATAGAAAAAAAATAAATTGAAACACAAAAAGAATTTTTTCCGCTTATGTTCTCAAGGTTAATTAATTAATATTAAATAAACGTTTTCTTTTCTTATCATCACACAATTAATTAAAATTTTGTTATATAAAAAACTATATTGAAAAAAGCAATTAATCAATCACACTTAAAAACAGAAAAATGATTTCATTGCCAATAAAAAAACAGAGAAAGAGAAGGAAATAATAAAACTCTGAGCAAAAAATAATTGAACTTCAGCAAGTCCAAAAATTTTTTTGTTAGGTGATTCCAAGAATGGAAACTGTAATAAAAAAAGAAATATTTGTGTCTTAAACTTTTCTTTACTTTCAAAAAAGAACTAAAATGAAAGTAAATTTATGATTTTTTTTAAATTCCGTTTTTTATGTATTTTTTAATATTATTATCTCCAACTGTTTCTAATAGTTTTTCTTTTTTCAATTTTTAAACAAGTTTCTTTTTTCCCATTTTTTGAATCATTTTTTTCTCTAAGATCATTGTTCAAAATTGAACCCATTCATTTTTTAACTTTCTTTTATTTTTTGTTCCTTCAAAAAATACAAAAAACTTCAAAGTCGATTTCATTTTTTTCAATTTTTTTGTTTGCCCTAAAAAAATCTTAAGACGATTAAAAATTTTGACGTTGATGATGCAATAAAAGAATTGTAAAATACTGTAAAAAGTAGTTTAAAAAAGACGTCAACAGACGAAAAATGATCTCTTTTTTGGGTTTCCAGCTGTGATAAAGAACTGAAAAAAAATAACTTGAAGGTGTTTTTGAAGGAGGATTTTCTAGACTATTTTTTTAAGAACGTTAAAAAATAAGATTATCCAATTTTTGTTGATTTTATTTCTGTTAAATCACTTTATAAGTTCAAAGTCCAAACAAATTATGGAAAAGGTAATAGTTTTTAACAGTGAATTTTTGATGTTTTGCAAGCGCTTAATTTTAACAAAGTTTTTGTTTCAAAACATTTTCAAATCAGAGCAAAAAAATTTTGAGCAACATTTGTTTTATGTTTTTTCTTTAAGAGGAAAATTCTTAAGGCGTTCAACAAGAAAGAAACAAAACAAAAAAAACAACTATTGATTGAATGATATCAAAAAAATCAAAAAAGAAGAAAAAATCATTTTGCATCAATCTTTTCAAAGAATTTTACGTGTTTAAACAAACAATTTTTTTGAATATTTAATAGAAAAAAAAACCTCATTAAAAAAATTTATCATCCAATTTATTGTATTTATAAAAGATAAATCTTATTTATTAAACGTAAATGCGATGACGCATTTGTGTATGAAATAAACATCAGAAAATCACACATTTGAAAATGAAAATTTTTAGTGGTGAGTCACTGGTGACACTATTTATGAGATTTCTAATATCCATCTTAAGAACAAAGAAGTGATAATCTTAAAAACAAAGAAGTGATAAGCTGGTAAAAACTGTTACTTTTAACAAAATTTTTGAAGAAAAATGAGTATTGAAAATTTTTAAGGTCTGGAGGTCCCGTGTTTTGGGCCCGATTTGGGCATAGTTTTAAGAGAGTTTTTTTGTTGAAAAACATTTTTTAATTAGTGCAAGAAAAAATTGTTTTTGTTTTTTACAGTTACCGTAACCCATATCGAGATCATCAATTATATAAAACATAGTAAAAACAAAATGAGCAAAAAAGTAAATTTTTTGTTATGTTCAAAAAAAAGCAGGTATGATTTAAAATTTAATATTTCATGTGTCAGACTTCAATAAAAAGACATTACAATCTGAAAAAACAACAAAAAAAAATAAAAATCTTGCATTGTGAAAACCCCAAAAATATATGAATCTTTAGAAAATTATGTAAAACATGTTTTGTAAGTTTTAAGTAAAACTACAGGGTATAATTCTAGAATAGTGGACAACTTTTTTTTTATTTTTTCCAATGCACGCACAATAGATGTGTGTTCATTCCTTCATTCTTTTTTTGAATGATTGTGAACAAAGAAAAACAAAAAAGGAAAATGATGGAAAAAAAATGTCTTTTTTCTTTGAAGAGAGAGAGTGTCTCTTTGGTTGTCTGTCGTCCATGACGACTTCGTTGTGTGACAACAATAAAAAAAGTATAAATACATTCGCATTTTTGGTTCAAAACAAATTTTGAACTCGTGTTTACAGTTTTATTACCCAACATGAGTTCAACACAAAACATTTCAATGTTGTGAAAAACAACATGAAATGTTTTGTTTAAATTTTGCGTTTGTCCTGAACCTTTAGTCGTTCAGGACAAACGCAAAAAAAAAGTTGTCCACTATTCTAGAATTGTTCCAACTACAGTATACTACAGTATAAACAGTCATTCTTTTAATAGCTTCATTTTTTCACATAAAGTATGATAAAAGTAATGGTAAATGGAAAACAACCATAAAGGAATTTAATAAAGATGGCGATTTTGAATTTGTTCTTCACGAATTTTTTGACGAATTGCATTAAGTTGAACTTTGTATTCTTCAGAAACACCACGATTGAACCGAAGCTTAACTGTTGTATTTATTAATTCCTAAAACAATAAAATTAAAACCAACAACAACAGAATCATTTACCAACCTTGGTTAAAAAATTAGAGACATCTTGAATATCAAAAATTTCAGGAATGTTGAATAATTTAAATTCTTTAAGATTTGAAAGATTTTGAAGCTTTGAAATATCTTTCAAGGTTGAAGCAGAAAGGATTGAAAAATCAGTTGAAAAAAGAAAATCACTAAACTGCTTACATTTACAATTTATACATGTACAAAATAGAACTTACTGAAAAAAATACTCAATCTTTGGACAGACTGCAAGAATTTTATCAAGCAAAACAGGCTTTCCATCCAAGTAAACCATTTTGACGTCTAGGAAAAAGTCGAGTCTTTCAACAGAATGAGTAAGGAATTTAAAATCATTGAATGGAATAATTGATTCACAATTCCAAAGACAAATTTCATTAATATTACAGTGATAAAGCTTTGTACGAAGTGATGAAAAGAAATTTGGACTACACTTTCCTTGAAATTTAAGAAGTTTTATAACCCAAAGTTTGCAAAAAATTTCTTCAAGATCAACTTTGATGCAACAATTATCAACCAAATGACCAGTTTTATGTGTTTGTTTTGAACAAACTCTTATGTCAGGAATTACGTAATCCCCATGATCACATATTTGTCCAGCAACAATAATTGGATTTGCTTCAAAAAAGTATTTACAACATTTAATAAGCTTGTTGTAAGCTTTTGGAGTTGAAGGATACATAGTCATGTAATAAGTTAATGTATCAGGAAGTGGAAAAACTTGTGCCATTGCAGAACCACCTCACCAACGAATCTTTCCATTGGTAGTTTTAAGTTTTGAAACAACAGCTACAGTATCCATTTAATTTATGAATCTGTAGAAGATATTTTAATCTGAAACATTCAAGAATAAGTTAAACAAAAATTAACTCCAAATTGATTTAAAAAATTAACGGAATCCAAAAACAAGATTAAACTAAAAAAGGCAGAATGGTACAGACCGACGACAGGCCATGAGGAGTTTTATCCAAATTTGTTCAATCTCACTGAAAATAAAACAAGGACTTTCGTGATCCGGATTTTCCGGAAAAGTTCCATATTCGGCCTTTAAAGTCCTTTTTTCCGGGACAATCATAAATAAGGTACTTTAAAGGGACGTTAGCAGGACTTTTATGTCCGATAACGTAGTTGGACTTTTTCGAGAAACAGAAAAAGGATTTTAATGTCTGTGTTTTGGACATAATTGTCTGCAGTATTCTGGATATTTATTTCCTATTTCCAGCTCTTTGTTGTTTAGTGAAGAGAGAGTGTCTCTTGTGTTCTCTAACTTCTCCGGGACTTTGTCATGGCTGTACAATGCAAAGTTTACTTATATTCGAACCGGTTTCTTACCCATCAAGCGTTTTTTCCCATTCCTTTTTAAAGGTATACCAATTGAGGTATAATGAAATGGAGGAATAAAAGGCTGCACTGTAATGGTGCACACCCCGGTGCAGGTGCCACTGTCGGTGCAAACCTTGGGCCACCCTTTTTGGGCGGTTTCAAATAAATTTTGGTACAATTATGGGGTACCCCGTATTATGTACGATAACAGTTGGAATTTTTTTTTAAGTCCCGAAAATTAAGTCTAAAAAGGGATCGAAATCGTCCTTTCATCGTTACTATAACGTCCTGATAAAAGACGTTTTCGTCCATGTATCGTAACTTTAAAGTCCTGTTTTCCGTCCCTTTAATGTCCAGATATTTTTCGGACATTAAAGTCCGAGAAACCGCTTGGACCGTCGACAACCGAATGTTTTGGTACTTTAAAGTCCGGATTTGGAACTTTAAAGTACCATGTTTTTTTTCAGTGCTTAAATAATAATTCATTTTTCCCTAAAAAAACTTTGTCCAAGCAAATTTAACTAAAAAATCAATAATGACTTGGGCAATAGAAGTAGACGTATTGGTCCACTTTTTTCCTAAGGTCAATGAGAAAAAAAACATTCTTGAAAGACAGAAAGTCCAATGTTTGTAAATCTTATATCGAATCTGAAGAACAGGATTATGAAAAGCTCAAAGTTGAAAAGAAGAAACATGGTGAATAAGTTTTAAAAGTTGTCATGTTTCTTGGTTGCTTCTTTGTACTGTTTTAATGATTAAAAGCAAAAGCTGTTGATTTTTGTTTTTAATTACTTTACCCTCACTATTCTTCTTCAGGAATAAAATATGATTTTTGTTTAGAGCCTTTTCCGCAACCAAAATTGAACAATTCTGCGATACTAAAATCAAAAAATTGTTCACTTCCTTATTAATTGTTTGATAAAAGATAATTTTTGCAATGCAAAGTATACTTGAAGATGATTTATCATATAAAAATGAATTGAATTTTTAGATTCACAACAGCAACACAAAAAATACAAACTTCGTCTTTCTGCAACAAATCTTGGCATTGTGTTCATTTGTTTACCCAAAAAAGAACTCGAAACTTCTCTCAACTTTTTTTTCCTCAAAAACTTTTTTCATCGCGGTTTTTAGATTTTTCTAATTTATTTATTCATGTTTTTTAAATGTATTTTTATCCTTCACTTTTGCTCATCTCTATCCAGAAAATATCCTCATTCCTTTAAGGATTAAGTTTATGCTGCTGCTAATAATTAGATAATCACCAAAAAGTTCACCACAAAGTACTTTGCAAAGTTGCAAATTTGTCAGCAAATTTATCTTCAAAAAACATCTTATCCTTTTTCTATGTCTTCCGTCATCATCTAATCCTCTTTTCCTTCTTCATTTTTGTCCTTCCCCAAATGCAAGCCAGCAACACTGAAAATAATTGTAGTTATTATTTTGTCGACAAAGTCCTTTTCCTTTGCTTTTCTTGCTTCCTCTATATTTTATCCGTTCCCTTCTTCTTTATATATTTGATCCTTTATTTCATTGACTTTTTCCTTTGTTGAACTAAATTGTCCTCTCTTCCTGCTGTCGTCTTTGCATCAAACTCGCATTGGTACCAGTCTGTCAGTGTGAAAAAGAGAGCAGCAACCTTGTTGCGTTTCTTCTCTCCTATTTTTTTTGCGCGCCAAATTCTCTCTCGATGTCTTCCTCGTTGGAAGGGAAACACAAAAACCCTTACATTTGTTATTGCATTTTCACGTAAAAAATTATCATCATTAACTTTTATAGAATTGTATGCTAATTGCACTTTTTACACGATCAATTTCGTTAAACAAGCATATTTTTTCACCAACACATTTAACTCATTGTTCCCGCGCTTTTTTGTTAGTTTTTTCTCTCCTTTTCATGTTTGTATTTTAATCGTTGATACTTTTTAGCTCTTCTACTAACTTACCGTTCACAATGTCAACTGTTAAGAGTGAGTTTTTGCTGTTGTTAAGCTTTATTTAATCTTATTCCTTTTTCAGAGAAGACAACGAAAGCAAATGGGACTGCTAAAGCTAATAGCTCAGTAACAGATAATGGAAATTCTGAAGAGAATGTAAGCTTTTATCACTTTTATCTGATATATTTCTAATACATTTTCTTTTAGCCTATGGATGTCTTTCAATCTCTCGATAATAATAAAGGAAAAAGAATGTCCATCGAAAATATGTATCAAAGAAAAACTCAATTGGAACATATCCTTCTTCGTCCTGATACTTATATTGGATCTGTTGAATTCTGCGATAAAACTCCCATGTGGGTATATGATTCCGAGAATGATAAAATGGTGAATCGTGAAATCTCATATGTTCCTGGACTTTACAAAATCTTCGATGAAATTTTGGTCAATGCTGCTGATAATAAGCAACGTGATAAAAAGATGAGCACTATCAAAATCGATATCAACAAGTTTGTTCTTGTCACAGTTTTAGTTTATTGTAATAATTGTGTACTTTATAGGGAGAAGAATGAAATTTCTGTATACAATAATGGTAAAGGTATTCCCGTTGTTGAACATAAAACTGAAAAGATGTATGTTCCTGAACTTATCTTTGGTACATTGCTTACTTCTTCGAATTACAATGATGATGAAAGAAAAGTCACTGGTGGTCGTAATGGTTATGGTGCTAAGCTCTGCAACATCTTCAGCAAAAAGTTCGTCCTTGAAACTTCTTCAAAAGAATTTGGGCATGCCTTCAAACAAACCTGGAAGAATAATATGACAAAAGATGGTGAAGCTGAAATCACGAAAGCTAAAGGTGAAGATTTCACCAAAGTTACCTTCCGTCCAGATCTTTCAAAATTCAAAATGACTGAACTTGATGATGATATTGTCGCATTGATGTCTCGACGAGCCTTCGATATTGCTGGCACATCCAAAGGAGTTGCAGGTTTGTCGACTAATTTTTTTGCAATACTTATTATCTTATTTTTTAGTTTATCTTAATGGCAAGAAGATTCCTGTTTCTGGCTTCAAACAATACGTTGAACTTTACACCAAAGATTACTTGGACAGCAATGGTGAACCTTATAAAGTTGCTCATGAAGTTGTAAATGATCGATGGGAAATTGCTGTAACTGTGTCTGAAAAGAATTTTCAACAAGTTTCCTTTGTTAACTCTATTGCAACAACAAAAGGTGGTCGTCATGTTGATTATATTAATGATCAAATTGTTGCCAATATGATGGAAGCGATTAAAAAGAAGGTTGGAAAAGGCAATATCAATGTTAAACCCTTCCAAGTCAAAAATCATTGTTGGGTTTTTGTTAACTCTTTGATTGAAAATCCCAGCTTTGATTCTCAAACAAAGGAAACCCTTACAACCTTAGCAAAATCTTTTGGTTCAACGGCAAAGGTTTCTGAAAAATTCTCTGCTTCTGCCTTGAAATGTGGAATTTCTGATGCTGTACTTTCATGGGTTCGATTCAAGCAACAGGAACAAGCTGATAAGAAATGCAGTTCAAAGAAGACGTCGAAACTCAAGGGTATTCCAAAACTTGAAGATGCCAATGATGCTGGAACCAAGAATTCTCATTTATGCACATTAATCTTAACCGAAGGAGATTCAGCCAAATCTTTAGCTGTTGCCGGGCTTGGAGTTATTGGTCGTGATCGATATGGTGTATTTCCACTTCGTGGTAAAATGTTGAATGTCCGTGAAGGGAAACATGAACAGGTTTGTCAACTAATTTTCTTGGACAATACTTGTAACCATCTTGTTTTTTAGGTTATGAAGAATGCCGAAGTTACATCGCTTCTCAAGATTCTTGGTCTTCAATACAAGTTAAAATATGATACTGAAGAACAAATGAAAACTCTTCGATATGGAAAAGTTATGATAATGGCTGATCAGGATATGGATGGCTCACATATCAAAGGGCTTGTAATTAACTTTGTTCATTACAATTGGCCAAATTTGATCAAGAAGAACTTTGTTGAAGAATTCATTACCCCTATTATCAAAGCCACTAAAAACAAAGAAGAAGTTTCATTCTTTAGTATCCCTGAATATACGGAATGGCGGCAAAATACTGCTAATTGGAAAACTTACCGTATCAAATACTACAAAGGTTTGTTATTCTTTAGTTTCTTACAACTTTTAAATGTTTATTTATAGGGTTGGGTACCTCGACATCGAAAGAAGCTAAAGAATACTTCTCTGATATGCTTCGTCATCGTATCAAATTCAAGTATGATGGAAAAGAATGTGATGATGCAATTGATCTTGCATTTTCAAAGAAGAAGATTGAAGAACGAAAAGATTGGCTGACACGTTGGATGGATGTTCGGAAGCAAATTCGTGAAGAAAATGGAACTGAAGATTATCTCTATGATAAAGATACTCGAGCAGTTAGCTACAGTGACTTCATCAATCGTGAACTTATTCTTTTCTCAAATACTGATAATGAACGTTCAATTCCAAGTCTTGTTGATGGATTGAAACCTGGGCAACGAAAAGTTCTCTTTACCTGCTTTAAAAGAGCTGACAAGAAAGAAGTCAAGGTTGCACAACTTGCTGGTGCCGTCGGTGAAATGTCAGCATATCATCATGGTGAAGTATGTTTTTGTGATGATTATATTTTCATTTCCTCTAATGTATTTTTTAGCAATCTCTTATGTCTACAATTGTAAATTTGGCTCAAGATTTTGTTGGTTCAAACAATATTAACTTATTGCTTCCTGTTGGTCAATTTGGTACTCGTTTACAAGGTGGTAAAGATTCTGCCAGTCCTCGTTACATTTTCACTCAATTGAAGTAAGTTATTGATCATTTCTTTAATCTGTGTATTAATCATATGTTGTTTTAGTCCTGTAACCCGTACTCTTTTCCCTCATGATGATGATAATGTTCTTCGATTTTTGTATGAAGAGAATCAACGGATTGAACCTGAATGGTATGCTCCAATTATTCCTATGGTTTTATGTAACGGCGCCGAAGGAATTGGTACTGCATGGTCAACCAAAGTTCCAAATTATAATCCACGTGATCTTGTTGAAAATATTCGTCGTCTTATTCGTGATGAACCTATGAAGCCTCTTGTTCCATGGTACAAACATTTCAAGGGAACAATTGTGCCATTAGATGATGCTCATTATTGCTGCAATGGCGAAGTTAGTGTTATCAATGATGATACTGTTGAAATTACTGAACTTCCGGTAAATAAATTTATATTGTTATCCCCTTGTGTTATTATGAAGTTTATTTTTTAGGTTAAAGTTTGGACACAAAATTACAAAGAATCTGTAATTGAACCCATGATGGAATCCGATGCCAAAGCTGATATTACAATTTCTGACTTCAAGGAATACCATACTGATGTTACTGTAAAATTCATTGTGAAGATGCCTTCAGATAAGCTGGTCAAAGCTGAAGCACAAGGCTTGCACAAAGCCTTAAAGCTGCAAACTCCAATCGCAACTACTTCTATGGTTTTGTTTGATGGTGCTGGATGTTTAAGAAAGTTCAGTCGTCCTGAAGATATCTGTCGTGAATTCTATAATGTCAGAAAACAAATCTATATTGATCGTAAACGATTTTTGGAAGGAATGCTTCAAGCACATAGTGATCAATTGTCATATAAAGTAAGATTAACATTATTCTTGTTTTTTGTTTATCATTTGTAATATTTTAGGCTCGTTTCATTTTGCTCAAGATTGAAGGTAAAATCTTCATTGAAAATAGAAAGAAGTCTGATATCATTGATCAACTTGTTAAACTCAATTTTCCTCCTGATCCAGTCAAACGATGGAAAGATATTCAAAAGAAGAAAGAAATGGAAGCTGCTGGTGAAGTCGGAAATATTGATGAAGAAGATGAGGAAGCTGCTGCTGAAGCTCAAGATGGTGCTGGAAAGCGTGTTGCTGATTATGATTATCTTGTTGGTAAGGATATTTTTAACTCATCATGAAGGCATTTTATTTGAATAATATTTTTAGGTCAGGCATTGTGGAAGCTTTCAACAGAAGAAAAGGATAAACTTCTTGCTGATTCTGAAGCTAAGAAACAAGAACTTATTGTTCTTCAATCAAAATCTTGGAGTGATTTATGGGAAGAAGATTTAACCAAATTCCTTGAAGCTTTGGAAAAACAAGAGAAGAAAGAACAAGGCGATATTGAAGAAGCTATCAAAGTTGCAGCAAAGAAAATTCTCAAAGATAAAGCTGCAGGTCGCGGTAATAAAAAAGCTGAAGCTTTGTTTGCTGATATCAAGCCAAATCCTAATGCTGTTCGGTTTGTGAATTTATTTTGCATTTTTAAATACTATATTTATTTATATTTTAGAGTTGAACCAACCATTAATCATATGAAAGAAAAGTATGAAAAGGAAGCAAAGCCAAAGAAGCCTAAAGCAGAACCTAAAGTCAAGAGTGAAGGAATGGATATGGCTGAATTTATGGAAAAAAGTAATAGTCCTAATGAAGTTCCGAAGAAGAAAGCTGCACCTGTTAAGAAGAAAAAGCCTGTCGAAGTTGATGATGACGATGATGAAGTGATGCTTCTTTCTGAAAATGAAACTCCGCCACCTCCAAAGTCAAAGCCAAAACGTGCTGCTGCAGCTGCTTCAAAGAAGAAAATTGTCGATGATGATAGCGAAGATGATTTTGAACCGTCTGAAGATGAAGCTCCAGCTCCAAAGAAAAACCGTGCTGCTGCTTCAAAGAAAAAAGTTGTCGATGATGATGACGACGATGATTTTCAACCATCTGATCCAGCTCCAAAGCCAAAACGTGCTGCAACTTCCTCAAAGAAAAAAATTGTCGATGATGATAGCGAGGATGATTTTGAACCGTCTGACGATGAAGCTCCAGCTCCTAAGAAAAATCGTGCTGCTGCAACAACTGCTTCGAAGAAGAAAATTGTCGATGATGATGACGATGATTTTCAGCCGTCTGAAGATAAAGCTCCAGCTCCTAAACCAAAGCGTCCTGCTGCAACTTCGTCAAAGAAGAAAATCGTCGATGATGATGATGACGTTGAACCATCTGAAAATAAAGCTCCAAAAAAGAAACCTGCACCTGCTTCAAAGAAAATTGTTCGTGAAGATGATGATGTAATGGTTCTTTCTGAAGATGAAACTCCGCCACCTCCAAAATCAAAGCCAAAACGTGCTGCTGCAGCTGCTTCAAAGAAACGTTATATTGATGATGACGATGATTTTGATCCCTCAGAAGAAGAAACACCAAAGAAAAAGAATCGTCGAATTGCTGTATCATCTGATGAAGATGATGATTTCTTTGTTTAATTTTAAATTATTGATCTCATTTTTTATTTTCGCGTTGTGTACTTTTATATCTTTGACATTTGAATAAACTTGTGAAATATGTTTTTTTGTGTGTAAGATTTTGGTGGGATAAATGTTGGTAGAAAACTTTTAAGCAAAAAATTGTTTTTAAAAATTTATTTAATAACAGCCTGAGATACAAATAATTTGTGGGATTATGTTTGATGTGTTTACATTTGCTAGTTATGTTCTAAAATGAAAAATATGCATTTTTCCCAATTTTTCGATGATGATGGTGCAAAGAAAAAAGAGACTGTAATTCTTATGCAATAAAATAAAAAGGCTTATCGAACTACTGTAGTTTACGAGAAATTTTTTCGGTAGCTTTTTGGCTGTCTATCGTAATTGTGTATGTAGGATGGGTTTTTAAATTTTTAGAATTTCAGTCCAAAGGTAAAACCAGATCTGATAGTTTAAATTCCTCCAAAAACTCATTAATGACTTTTTCAATTGCGTTTTTCAAACAACAAAAAGAAACATAAAAAATTTATTGCTCAAAAAACAATAAAACAAAAAATACAAAAAATGATAAAAACAAAAATACAGTTTCAACGACTACCGTAATTACAACATTGAATATTGATTTTGAAGATAACTTTTATATCTTTTTCATTTGAAAGTGATGATGAAACCGGTTCCGGTAATTCTGACATTTGATACTTTGACGGATTTTCTGAATCATTTTGAGTTAATTGAGACAATGGGACACCTTTTTTTGAACAATAAATTGCAAAAGTTGTTGAAATACAAATAAAAAGATTCATAGAATACATTAGGAAAAGTACCAATCCAGCAATGAAGTGATGCAATAGAATATATCCATGTTGAACTAAAAAGTAGAAATTAGAAATTTGCATAAATTTTTATAAATTTTTACCTTCATAGAAAATTGCGTAACAAAAGCATGCAAAAAGTGCAACACTAAAAAGTACCTAAAAAATAACATTGATTAAAGACTTAAATTTTTTGAAAATTTGCATACCCAAGCAGAAATAACAACAACACAAAGTTTCTTAAAATTGAACCAAATTGCAGAGAGATTAAAAATTGCTGTCAAAATCGGAAGCAAAAATAGAAGAAGGGCTGGATGAAATTGCAAGGTTCCATTATTTTCATTTACAGCAACAAAAATGCAATAAATATACAAAAAAGTTGTAAGCAAAATTGCAAAATTATAAAGCGTAAGAATTTTTGAATAATCAGTTGAACAAAATTTGAGAAAAATTGATTTTGATTTCTTTGTAATATCCAAATTATGGTAATTTTCATCAAATTTTTTGTTGTAACTTTGTTGAAAGCAAAAAAGTGTTGAAAATAAACCAAAGAATGCAAGAGGAAAATTGAAATTTGAAACGATGAAAAAATCCATACTGCCCCAGGCATAATAATTACCTACAAAAAATATAATTAGAATTTGAATCAAATTTTAGAGATTATTCAAATTCGATATCAGTAGTTTAAGGATTTGGGGTATGCAAAAATCTGATGTTCTTTTTAACAGCGGCAAACATCAAAAGAAAAAATAACAAAAAATGGGTGGATTACAAAAGAGTACGTGCCTCTCTTAAACACTAAATCTTTTGATCTTTTACCGCCATCGGCAAAAGATCAAAGGCGGCTCCGGTTGAAATAGTTTGTTTCTGCCACCTCCGAAATAAATTACTGCTGACGACCTTGGTGTATTTTAAAACTTTTGAGATTTTACTGATATCATATCTGGCTAATTAATCCCTTAAGAAGAAAAAAACCTACGGTATCCAAATTCTGTCAAGACATAACCGAAGCCAAAGAAAGTACAACATTGAAAACCAAAAAATAACGTCTAAAAATAACAAATTATTCGACCTTTTTTAATACAATAAAAACTTACAAATCCAAATCCTCCAATTAAATAAAAGTAACATTTCTTCCAAAAATATGCCAAAACATTGAAGAATGCCGTAAAAAAGATTAAAGTACAAAAACTATTCGACCAAAGCTTTAATTCATCATGTTTAACAGCTGATGAAATTAAACAAATAATTGATAAACACCAAATTAGAAATATGGAGGTAAAAATAGCATTGATTTTTTCAGGCTTCATTTTTTGCAGAGACAAAATTTTTCTGTTGAGTTTGGATCGAACTAAAATGGAATGGCAGAAAAAATATAAGAATAAAAATATAAAATGAGTGACTTGGATGAGAATATTTTTAATTTTTGTGGGGCCTTAATCAATATTGCCTTTTTTTATTTTATTTAGCAAGTATACTCAGAGAGATAATATATGCAGATTAGAATTCATTTTTAATTGATCATAGATTGTTAAGAACAATTATTCTTCTTTGAAAAAAATGCATTTTTTTGTGGGAAATTCTTCAATTTATTAAATCTTCAAATTTAAGTTGACTTGGTAATTTTCGAGCTTGACACCGAATCAGAGTGGACAAGAACAAAAAGGCACAAAACTGTTGACATTTTTCGAATCTTTAAAAAAGAGCATGATAATTCAAAGAAGGTAAAAATATTTGTACTGTAATTATCATCTCTGTTTTTCATTGCAAACAATACTGTAAATTGCACAAATATTTTTGGTGCATTAATAGTTTATTTCCATTTACAAGAGCTGGTCGGTTGACAGCAAAAGAGGAAAAATGTAGAATAAAGAAAATGTACAGGGTGTAAATTTTAACTCGCACGGGTTTTAATTGCATAAATCGAAGACCTAAATTTTTTTCGAGGATCTAGATCCTAGATCTTGACCTAAAATAAAAATTTGTAGCTTTTTGGATTCCTTACTTTATGGACAATTAATTTGCTATAAAAAAATTTTTCTTATTTGCTAAATTTATAATTTTTTCTTCATTCTAAATTTTTTAGAAAACCGAAAAAATTTTTTAAGTCCGAGATTTTGCCAATGCATTCACAAATTGATTGTCCATAAAGTAAGGAATCCGAAAAGCTACAAATTTTTGTTTTAGGTCAAGATCTAGGATCTAGATCCTCTAAAAAAGTTTAGGCCTTCAATTTGGCTGAAAATTTGGGAAAACAAACTTTAGGCCCATATAAACCTTCTGTGAAAATTTGAGGTTCTGGAACCTAAAATTTTTATGTTTTTCACGCGATTAAAACCCATGCGTGTTAAAATTTACACCCTGTAAAAGAGAGAGAGAAAAGTGAGTGATTGCTCCTCCTTTCCATGACTCATTCAGACAGTTGGATGTTGAAAGGGTGTTTAAAGAAAGATCGTGGTTTTCGATCACAAAAATCGCGACAAAAAAACTTTACTTTATTGTTAAAAAATTGTTACATTTAAAATTGAACCACATTTTTTATCATTTCTATGTTTTTAATTATTGAACATTAACACCTTTGATGATAGTTTTAATGCCTTTTCCATTTTTAACATCAGTAAAAGCTTTCTCAGCATCTGTGAATGGCACCATTTGAGTAATGAGGTCTTTGACGGAAACTTTTTTATCTCGAAGTAATGCAATTGCTAAATTATAATCTCCTGGACCATATCGGAAGCAGCCCTTCACATTTAATTCCAACATTCCCATATGTGTAATTGGAAAATCAACAATATTATTGCCACAACCAACCTAAAATTACCATAATTTTTTACAGTAATTTTAAGGGGTAAAATCGGAAATGTACTGTACCTGAACATATGTGGCATTTGGTCTTGCAACATGAACTCCGGTAAAAATTGACAATGAAGCCCCCGAGGCTTCAATAACAAAATCTGCTCCATCTCCCAATTCATTTTGATCAATTATTGCCTTGGCATTATCAATGGCATTTCCGTTTTGAGGTGGCTAAATTTTTTTTTATTTCTACAGTAATACTACAACTTTAAAAACTACAGTAACTTAGTAAATTTAATCTTACAAATTTTGAAATAAACAAAGGACGTTAGTGCGGGGGGCAAAAACGGTTTCGAAGGGGCTTGATGTTAGTTCTGTCCTAATGGCGGTAAAAGATCAAAGGGTTTTCTGGTGGCGTACGACCTAATCCAGAAAAGGTTTTATGCAAATTTTTAAAAAGCTCATTTTATTTGTGTTCTTCAAAAAATGGTACTTTTTTGGGAACAAATAAAAAATCAAACCGGACAAGTTTTTCGAGGTGAAATGTCCTTTTTCGGACATTTTGATCTAATTCGATGTTGTCACAATTTTATTACTTACCAAAAAAGTATTTGTTGCAGCATATTTCAAAGCAAAATCCAGTCGACTTTGTTGAATATCAACATTGATAATTTTTGAAGCTCCAAATGCTTTTGCCACTGCTGAACAAAGTAGCCCAACAGGTCCAGCTCCAAAGACCACAACACTTGATGATGGTTTAATTCCAGCTTTTCGGCATGCATGAACCGCAACACTCAATGGCTCAACTACTGCACCTTCTTCAAGACTAACACTATCCGGAAGGGCATGACAAAAATCTTCGGGTAAAACGTAGTATCTAAAATTATGCAAATTTTACAAATATGGTGACGATTTTCTGTTTACTTTGTTAATGTTCCATCATAAGGTGGAGTGGCAGCGAATTTCATATTCAAGCAAAGATTATACTTTCCTTCCATACAATAACGACAAAATCGGCATGGCACTCCTGGTTCCATTGCAACTCGGTCACCTTTTTTCAAGGTCGTTACAGCTGGGCCAACTTCAACAATAACTCCAGATGACTCATGCCCAAGAACCATTGGAGCTTCAAGAATAAATTTTCCAATACTTCCATGTGTCCAATAATGAACCTACAAACTGGTCAAACTTTATGTTTGCCCTTAGGGCATGTTAATTAATTATACTCACATCACTACCACAAATACCAGTATATTTAACTTCAACTAAACAATCATGTGGAGTTTGAAGTTTTGGGATTGGAGTTTCTTCAAAGACAATTTCATCTTTCTTCTTTAAAACAACACTAAGTTGCTAAAAATTTGAATAATTAAAATTTTGGCAATTGTTAAAACATAATAATTTGAATAATTATTGTTTTTCGATACTTTTATAAAATTTTTGATATTTCTGAAATAAGCTTACTGTGTCTGTATTATTAACCATTATTATGCTTTCGTTAAAAATTGAATCTTTCTAAAATTTAATAATTAAAATAGTTGAATTAAAAGTATGTATCGGTGATAAAATGATAAATATATTTATGGATTTTCTATTACAATATTTAAATACAATATCTCTATCAAAAATTAATTCCATCAAATTTTTGAAAAGAGTGTTAAAAATAAAAAGATTTTTAAAACACAATGAAAGTGAAATTAAATACACTTGAAATGGAAAAAGAAAACCAAATTAAAACATGTGTGTTTGAATGATAGATTCTTATCAAAAAATGTCATTAACTGTTAAGTTTGGAGAAACAACAGCATTTATGAGTTTGTAGTGAAGTATGATTTGATCTTTGTGTTTTTATGTTTTGCAGGAAAAAATCAATTTGATTCATGTTTTAAAAAAAGTCAATGTTAGAACTTATCAAAACTCTTGCGGTTTTGTGGTTGAATTTCATTTTTGCTTAAAATTCATTTGTATTTTATTTTTTAATGTTTTATTTTTGCCAAAAAAAACATAAGGGCTTTTGAATGGTTAATGGTACCCGTATACGGTAGAAAGAAAGTGAAATAAGTATAAAAAATTTTTATGTTACTTCACAAAGTCAAATATGTTTTTTTATTCGGTTTTTCAAAAAAAGCTTTATTTCACAAAAATTGGAGCAAGATATTAAAACATTGGAGAAAATGGATGTGAAATATATTCAATAATGGGAAGTTTTATCGATTCTTTTGGAATATTTGTGGATGAGATAGATCTATGAATCTTTCCATAGATATAAAAAAGTTTTTTATAAATTGGTTTTGAAGCCTCCTAACGAAGGTCAATTGAAATAACAAATTGTGAACGAGGATGTTTCTAAAAAAGAGATTTCTTTATTATGTGAATCCCCAAAAACCTTAAACTAACCATCATAAATTGTCCAAATGCTTCATGATCTAATTCATATGGTAATTTTGTCATATAAAATTTTTGGAGATCGGTAAAAGTTGGAAGTCTTAAAAGATTTGAAGCAGTTTCAACTCGAAAGATTGTTTTCATCATTTGAGGATCACGAGCAGAACTAAAAAAATATATGTTTTTCTTTAAAATTTATCATTATTTAAATTTCTTACATTGTAAATTCTTGAATCTTTGGAAAATATTTTAACATATTTTCAAGTGGAAGATTACCAAATGTAAGAAGAACAAAAGCATCAATTAATTTCAAATGTGTAATAGTTTTTGATTCAACTAATTTCAAAAAAGCATCAAAAGGAATTGAAAAGCCGCATAAAGTCAAATATTTGAGAGTGCAAGAATGAATGTATTGGAATAAATCTTCTGCACAATAGCCATAATCACATTGAAGTTCTCCAGTAAGATGTAATTTGAAAGAATCATTCAAATAAAGCATAACTTTACATTCATTTTCACCATTGCAGTAAAAAGCACCCCACAATCCTACTCTGCCATAAGATCGCATTTTATTTACAACTAAAATCTAAAATTATTTAATTAATTAAAAATAAGAATACAAAGCGCTAATTAAAGGCATACTTTTCCCTTCAATTTTCCATAATCAATTCGAGATCCATTAAAAACAACATCTTTTAATTCAATAAAATTTTCATTTCCATTTGCAGCAAGATCAGATGGATGAAGTGGAGCCTTAAAAAATGTTTCGGTATTAAAGGCTTATGAATTACAATAAAATACCGTAACATTTCTGCGTAAACGGGCATTCTCTTTCTTCAATTCTGCATTTTCATCTTTCAAAGCTTTAAGCTTTTCTTTAAGATTTGAAGTTGCAGCAGAAAATTGTGTTTTTAAAGAATCCTGTTCAAAGCTTGCAGTATTAACTTGAACTTGTAAAGTTTCAATTTTTCCTCGAAATTTTTGTTCTTTTTGTTCCATTAAATTCAATTGATTCTTGAAATCAGTTTCAACAGCTTTCATTTGTCCAAGTTTGGCTTTCAAGTTTTTAACTTTTTGTTCATAATCTTTTGCCATTGTTAAAGAAGTTTCATTTAATCGAGCAATCTAAAGTTTTATTTAAAAAACCGAGATAAATTAAAAAAGAAATTAAATCCAATCGAACCTTGACATCTTTATCACAAACTCTCCATTTCAAAGAATCCCGTTCCAAGCTTGCAGCTTTTACTTGTTTTTGTAAAGCTTCAATTTGACCATGAAAATTTTGTTCATTTTGTTCCATCAAATTCAATTGATTCTTTATTTCAACTTCTCCAGCTTCAATCTTTTCTTTCAAAATCTTTTCATTTTCTTGATAATATTCTATCATTGTTAAAAAATCTTCAGCCATTTGAACAATCTAGAACTTTTTTTAAAGATAATTACTAAAAAAAAAACAGAAAAAAAACTACCGTATCATTTTGTTGAAAAATTTGTTGTTCCATTTCTTTCTTCTGTACAACTTCAATTTCGGCAGTATTTTCAGAAAGATTCAAAGCTGATATCTAAAGACACAGATGTTACAACTTGTACTTTATAAATCTGCAAAAATCGCTTACTCCTTTCAAAAGGCAACCAATGATAATTCGATATTCAGAATTTTTAGTTTCATAAAATTTTATAATATTATCGATCTAAAAATTAATTGAATCAATAGAAGGTATCGTAAATGAAGACAAGAAGTAACGAACTGATGTAACAAAATCTTGAACAGTTTCATATCCAACTTTACTGAGTGGATTAACTGAAATCTTGTTAATCATCTTTGTTTGAGTAAGCTAAAAAGGGAAATATTTGTTAGCGGATTTTTATTACTTGAAGTTTGTATTAATTTTAGAAAAGGGATTGTCCAGATGTCAAGTGACTAGGACATAATGATCTGACATCAAAGCTTTTGGCCGACAAAATCACATCTGCAGATCCATCCCTCAAATGTGTCAAGTGCAAGGCCGTAGGCAGAAAAAAATTTCGGGGTGGGAATTTTCATTTCAGGGGGCACGCCTTTGATCTTTTGCCGCCTTAACACGGCGGCGGCAAAAGATCAAAGGGTTTTCCCCAGTTTCGGGGGGCACGTGCCCCAAATACCCCCCCCCTCTCTACGGCCTTTGTCAAGTGACATCCGAATATCTCCTAATTAGGTTTCTTGCGCAAAAAAAAGTTTAAAAAAATCAACATTATTGTAAGGCAATCCGATCCGAAACTCGAAATATCGGATCACGGATCAATCCGACATCTTACGGATCGGATTGACGGATTGATAACGGATTGGGAAATTCTACGGATCGGATTACGGCTCAGATTGACGGATCGGATTAATGGATTGATCCGTCGGATTAATAAGAATAAAGAAGTAAAATTTAACCGAAAACGTTTTTCCCGAAGTTAAACAATAGTAATTAGTATTTTTAAGAAATATCGATTAATTTAATAGAATTTTCAAAGTTAGAAAATAAAACAAAAAGATGACACAAAAATTTTTCAAAGGCACTTTTGCACAAACGGATCTGATTTTTTTATGGATCGGATTGACGGATTAAAACGGATTGAAAAAATTCCACGGATCGGATCACGGACCGGATTGACGGATCGGATTAACGGATCAATCCGTCGGATCGGACCGGATTGCCTTACAATAATCAACATACAATTTTGACAAAATTATCAGTTACTGTATCAAGATTATTCATCAAAACTTTAAGTTCAGCATCATTTTCATTGACAGAATTTTCACGCATTAAATTTGATCCAGACATTGGAATTTCAGATTTCTTGCTTGAACAAAGTTGATTGTTTTCATTTACAGAATCTAAAAAAGGGGGAATGATTTGTTTAAAATATTTGTTGATTCAAATAAAAATTTAAAGCCAATGTTTTTTAAACCATGTGCAGCTTTAAAAAAAGTCAAACATTTTTTGAAGGGATATGAAACTATCAAAATTTAAAACCTTTTTCATTCTTATTTGGATTAAGCAATTTTTGGGATGATTTAAATTGCATAATTTCTGGTGAAGCATGTTTATCATCATCTTGTTGACGGGGAATCTCAAATGAATCATTTCTTTCTTGGATGCTGATCGAAGAACCCTAAAAATTAATTAGCATATTACTGTACATGTAAGGAGACCAGCAGAAATTTATTATGGAGCGGGTAAAAACCGTTTCGAGGCGACCGCCTTTGATCTTGTTTTAGTGGCGGTAAAAGATCAAAGGGTTTTTATGACTTTAAAGGGCGGACGTGCTCTTGATAATCTACTCTGCTGAAACCCCTATGTACGTTTAAAAGGATTACAATTTTTGATTGTTTTCCCAAAGTTTTATTTGTTGAATTAGAATTAGAATCTGCTGCTGTAGCTTCAATTGAATTTTCATATGCTGCAATATGAAGGGAAAGGGTGCTACTATTTTTCAAAGATTCTTCAGTTTTCTTTTCAACTTTTTGTGATTCAGAATTGCAAAAATTTGAATAATCATGTGATTTAAGATTTTTATCAGAATCTTTCCATAAATTTTTGGATGATTCTTTTAAAGGTTTTTCAGAAAATGAATCTGATTGATTAATTGAGGCTGCAGTTTCAAAAAGTTTTTGTTTGTTCCGAAAAACAAGAAATATACGGTAACAAGTACTGTATATACAAGAAGATACCGTATATTTTCATCATAAAATATCGTCAACGTTTTGAATGACTACTGTTTGTTGATTTTTTTCTGATTAGTTAAAAAAACCAAAACTGCAGTTTCTCTTCTGTTTTTTACCGTAACCAGTTTGTTTGGAATTATTTGAAATGATTTTTGTTTGAATTGGATAATTCCCATCTGAACACTTATGATTTGCATTTAAATTGAGATTACTGTATTGACTATCACCATTTTTGGAAATCGAATTAATTTGTTGTTTCTCCTTCAGAGAAAAACAACTGTCTTTTGTTGCCATCTAAAATAAAAATTAAAAAATTAAAGCTTCTGCATTTATTAATTGTAAGTTTTAAAAGATGCAACAAAATTAATAAATGAAGTTTGCTCAAAATGGATTAAAAAAGATGAAAAATGTTAAAATGTCTTTTTTCCATTTTTTGTTATTGAACATAAAAATTTTGATGTGCTTTTCTTCGAACTTCCAAAAAAAGAACCAAAGTTTAGCAGTTTCGAAATAAATCCTGTCTCCGATAAAAATTTTCGAAAGAAACAAAACAACAATTTTGGCAACAAAAAATGTCGTGAGAAAGTTTATTTTTGCAAAAACTCCAAAAAAAAATTTTTTTGCAGAACAAAATAACATCAAAGCTTAAAAAAAATTGAACAAAACAGGAACATTCAATGTTGCGAAATGCCGCAAACTTTTCAATGTTTACAAATTTTTGGGCTATTTTTACCAAAAAAATTAAATAATTTTATTGAAACATTTTCATCGAACATTCATCCATTATAATGAATACGGTATCAAACAAATTAAATTAATTGCAATTTAAACAATTTCGAAAAAGCAATATTCAACATTTGACAAGTGTGTAGAAAGTTTAAGCTTTTTAGTGAAAATTTTTTTTAAAAATAATCAAAAATCGGGTCTTAAAGTCCTAAAAGAAGCAAGACAATGCATGTTTAAATAAAATGAAAAAATAGTGTCTTCCTTTCTTTTTGTGTAAGAAGCACAAATGTATATTCATAAAAAATAGTGCTTTGTTTTTTTATGTTCGCTGTTTTTCAATATTTAATACATCTTTTTCAAACAAAACAATTCCCCATTGATTTTCTTTGTAATTTCAAAACATTAAAACATTAATTTGAATAAAAATAAGTGTCAAAAAAAGTGGGATCATGCTTTGCATCTGCCTCGATGTTTGTGAATACAATAATAATTTTAAAAATTAATTAATAAGCAACCAAAATTTTTATTTAAAGTTAACTGCTGGTGGGTTCATAATGCTTTATTTACTGAATTACGATTATTTTATTATACAAATTTGCTTCTTTTACTCTTGAATAGAAATATAATTAGTTTGGAAGAAATACCGCAAATTTAACAATGTTTAAAAATTTCATCGATATTTTGAAAAAAGTTAAATAAATGATTTTATTTAAATATTTTCAACAAACAAACAAAAACAACCAAAAATAATGTATCAAACAAACTACAATTTTAAACAGCTTCAAAGAAACAACACTCAAGACCATTAAGCATTTGACAAGCTTCCTTTAATCCATTTTCAACCCGTTCCTTTGCTTCAGAATCTCCATCAAATTCATCAAAAATACAGAATCCAATTTTATTTGGCATTGATCCAAGCTTTGTTTGAAGTTCTTTCAAATGTTCTTTCAGAAGCATAGCCATTAAAAATACCGGAGTCGCAGATTTCTTTTCTCCAAGATGATTATCAACTGTCATCAAAACAGGATGATCAGAATCAGATGTGATTGAATATCCAAAGGTTTGAAGGGATGCCAATTTGGAAGGTGGAGTTGACATAACTTTAATAAGATCTAAAATTTGAAAGATGTTTAACACATTTCGCTTCATCGATTACTGTAATCCGAAAAGGAACTTACCATGAATAATTGAATTACTAAAGGATGTAAATTTTTGAACAGCTTTTTCAAAGAAAGTAGGCTTCTCCTGATCAAAACTAATGTAAAGATCTTTTCCAAGTTTACCTAAAAATATTACAGAAAGTTAATGAATGTGAAAAACAATAAAGAAAAACAATTACCATTCCAACTATCCAAAAATTTATATCCTCCATCTTCTTCTTTAACATAGATAAATGAAAGTTCACCACAGAATCCAACAACAGGAAAAGTAATATCTTTGGCATCAAGTTTAGTTGGAAGAAGAGAAATCTTCTTATAAATCAAGCCACTACAGTATGCACACATGAAATTACTTTCATCAACTTCTAACGTGAATTTTAACGCGTGAACTTCTTTTGAAATTTCCAATTCATTTTGAATAAGAATATCAATTTCATTGTCAGCAGCACAAGCACGCTAAAACAATAGATATATTAATTTATGTTAACTAATTCTTGAGCTACAGGGTGTTAAAAAAAATTGTGCAATTCAATTTTTAAACAGAGACCAAGAGTCCCCAAGACCTATTGATGGGTGGAATATAAACTTGGTCCAAGACCACATTTGACCCTACAGTATGCCCTCTTGAAAGTTTTCGCTTCGGGAGATCCAGAACTTCAAAGTTAAAAAAGTACCGTTTTTGGTGGTCTTTTTTCGTATTCTTCTCCTCCGGTTCCAGAGCAGTTGGGAACCTATGGGATTGAGGATATGTAGACAAGGGGTCAAACTCGTCGTTAGGGTATAGTTTGACTTTGTGGAACCTCTACTTCAAGTTTAACAACGGCACGAAAAAATCGATTTCCAACTTTTTACGTTTTTGACTAACTTTGACGTATCAGTGTAGTTCACAGAGGTGAAGTTGGAGGCTGAAATTTGTTTCCAACAAACTTCAGACCTTTTGTGGTTGATCCCCTATGAAATTATTGAAATCTGGAAAAACGTTTTTTTTTTTCGATACCAAAAAATGTTCAAAAACGGCTGCTTAAACGGGTATACTAATAAATAGCAAGTAACTATGTAAACGTGGAAGTTTTAAAATGTTGTTTTTTGCTTACAATAATTTAAAATAGTCCAGAGAAGTGCTGTGAAATACATATAAAGTATTTATGACCATTAAGAACACTTAAACATTGAAGTGAATTTCATTATATTCTACGTATACTTACTAACATACGAAAATTACGGCTGCTTAAAAAGTCAATTTTCCATATTTCAAAAATTTCATAGGGGATCAACCACAAAAGGTCTGAAGTTTGTTGGAAACAAATTTCAGCCTCCAACTTCACCTCTGTGAACTACACCAACATGTCAAAGTTAGTCAAAAACGTAAAAAGTTGGAAATCGATTTTTTCGTGCCGTCGTTAAACTTGAAGTAGAGGTCCCACAAAGTCAAACTATACCCTAACGACGAGTTTGACCCCTTGTCTACATATCCTCAATCCCATAGGTTCCCAACTGCTCTGGAACCGGAGGAGAAGAATACGAAAAAAGACCACCAAAAACGGTACTTTTTTAACTTTGAAGTTCTGGATCTCCCGAAGCGAAAACTTTCAAGAGGGCATACTGTAGGGTCAAATGTGGTCTTGGACCAAGTTTATATTCCACCCATCAATAGGTCTTGGGGACTCTTGGTCTCTGTTTAAAAATTGAATTGCACAATTTTTTTTAACACCCTGTATTTTAGATGCAAATATTACGGTACAATGGCAAGCCCCCAGAGCTTCCGTGGGATTGTCCAGAAACAACTACAAAACATCAGAATTTATGAACCACATTACTTTACTTTGATCACTGCCGCTATTATGAGAGCATTGGATTTTGGCTTTTGCCCTCAAAAGTGTTGACGACATATCTGGACAATCCCAAAAAGGCATTTTTCGATAAGCCTTTTCATTACCAACTTTCTTTTGCAATGCCAAAGGGCAAAAACAACAGGTTAACTTAATAGGAACGAAGCTTTGCCAGCAGCACATTAACAATATACTAGCATGTAAAAAGCTTTTAATACCAAATAGACCAAAAATAATCAATAAAGAAACTTACAAAATATTGAAGGAAAGATCTTGGGATTATTATTTCTTGTTTCAAAGGCAAAACAGCATCTTTCTTACAAGTAAGCAGATGATGTTGTTTTCCAGCATATTTAAAAGTTATCATATAATCCCGAAATGATTGTTGGCAGACATAAAATTTGGTGTAACTTTTATCAAACAACCATTTAATTGTTTCATTTCTCCATTTTTCTTCATATTCAGTTGGAGGTTCTTCAATGATCAAAACCTTTGAAGATGGAACATTATTCAAGACATTCTTCTTCAAGAATTTTGTAGCTTCTTTACCAGGAGAATTTGCATGACAGACAATTTTGACAGGATTATTTGGACCAAGAATTCGTCGACGAATTGCTTCAGGGGTTATCTTCTTGTAAGGCTTACAATCACGTTGATCACATTCAAGGAAGCCATTTTCAGTGTAAATTAACTCAGAAACAACATATCCATTATCATCAATCAAAACTTCAACAATTCGATCATTTTCTTTGAGGGAAAGATTTGCAGCAATCAAAATCCCAGCTCGCATATATTCTGATGGAGTAAAATAGACGAATGGAATTTGGATTATGCCCAAATTAATTCGAGTTGCTCGAATAAAATCAGCATTTACAGGTAATCCATCAACTCGAAAGACGAAAGCTTTTAACTTTGAATCCTTAAAAACTTTAAGGAATTCAGAGATAAAAACATCTCGGGTACATGTAATTTGTCCAAGAACTGTTTTACTTTGAGCACCATAAAGTGTTAAAAAGATCATATTCTTTAATGCTGGGCTTTCTTGACTCACGAATGATGAATCTTTAGCAAACCCATAAATTTCTTTTTCATTTTTTGAGCATTCAACGATTGTAGCAGCAGTAAAAGCAGACATATCTAAAACACATGAACATTAAAGTATAACAAATATGTATAATTAACATTAGTAAAAAAATTAAAAGTTAAATTAATAACACGAGAAAAAAATAGGTAATAAAAATCAAATTTTAGTTGAGCAAAAAAACTTTGGCAGAGCTGCTGCGTTAAAAAAGTTCGCGAACGAACGCGTGTTTTTTTTGGTTTGTAATTGCCCAAAAAAGTGCAGATAATATATAGAAAATGAACAAAAAGTATTACAAATATGTATAATTATTATTAGCAAAAGTAATTAAAGATAAAATAAACAAACACGAAGAAAAATAAGACAACAAAAATTAATTTTAGTTGGTCAAAAAAGGGTTTTTGTTTTTTTGACAGAGCTGCTGCGTTAAAAAGGTTCGCGAACGAACGCGTGTTTTTTTGGTTTTGTAAATGTCCAAAAAAAGTGTTCATCTTTTTTGTTGTAGAGTAGGTGGTTTTTTTATAGCAAAGGAACAACGAAAATGGCACTTTTTTAAGTATTTTAGCGATGTCTTGATTGTCGGCAGGAGAGTTAATTCACCAATTATATTTTCCACCGTTGTTCTACAAAAGCTATTAAACAAACATATCTAATAAATGAAAAAAAAGTACAACAAATATGTATAATTATTATTAGCAAAAGTAATTAAAGATGAAATTAAAAACACGGGAAAAAATGAGGTTATTAAATTCAAATTTTAGTTGCGCAAAAAACAACTTTTTTATTTTTGGCAGAGCTGCTGCGTTGAAAAAAAAGAAAAAAGTTCGCGAACGTTTGTTTGCTTTTTATAGTTTTTTAAATGCGCAAAAAAGTGTTGATCTTGGGTATCGAAACAATGTTGTAAAGTAGGTGCACCTATAGGTGGTTTTTTGTAACAAAGGAACAAAGAAAATGGCACTTTTTAAACTTTTTTTGGCGCTGTTTGGATTACCACAAAGAAAAATACAGAAAATACAACAATATTTTCCGCGTTAAATTATTTCAAGTAAAAACTATCAAACAAAAAATCGAACAACAACAATTTGCTTTAATGATTAGAATTTAATCAACTTCCTTTTTTGATCTTTTACCGACATTGGCACAAGATCAAGGATGTGTCCAGTTTTGTTAATTCTGTAGGAGTTTGAACACCCTCAAGATATCACTGGATTTTTTATCTTGAGTTTGCCTTTCACAAAATTGATATTTTTGGTTGATTCAGCGATGGTGCTAGTTTTTTAAAAACCTATGAACCGTTTAAAATTTGCATTAATTTGGTTTTGAATACAATTAACGCGATAATTTATTTTGTTGCAAAAAAATCATTGCATTTTTAATTATTCATTCATTCTTTCAGTTTGACTGTTGAACGTGTGCTGCTGCTCTCTGCTGTCAACTTTTAACATCAACTATCATAACTTTAATAAATCTTCTGCTGGTTAATCCTTCAACTGAAAGTGATAAAATGGAAAATGTTTCTTCACAAACTTCATCAATTCCGTCATCTCCTAATGAAGATGAAATTGAACCAGTGAAACAGAAATCTGAAAGCTTTATGCCTCTTCAAGGCCCTCCTGCTCAAGAAAAGCAAACTGAACTGAATGAAACTGAAGAAAAATTTGAAGAAAAGCAAAAAATTGTTGATTTGCAAGATCCAATTGTAAGTTTTTTACTTTCTTTTTTGCTTGAATAAAAATTAATTTTTTATTAGAATGCTGGACAACAACGAGAAAAAATTACTGATTTGGAAGAACAAAATCAAAGCAAAGCACAACAAGTCGAAGAAACTGTCAAAGAAAAAGAAGAACTTCATGAAGATTCATCCCAAACCACCACAGAAGCTCCCAAAAATTTTCTTCACCGATTGTTTGCATGGAAAAAGGAAAAAAATAAAATTGTAGATTTTTTGAATGTACGAATCACTAACCAAATGTCATTTTTAGGTAACTGAAAAAGATAACAAAATAACAGAATTGCAGCAACAAATTGGAACTTGTAAAAAGGAAGTAGAGAAGGCTCTTCAAGAAAAGCAGAAAATTATTGATTTGCAAGATCAAGTTGTATGTTTTTACTTTCTTTCCTTTATAATTGAATGTAGAAATGAAGTTTTTACAGATCGTTGGAAATCGAGATAAAAATATTCTTTTGGAAGAACAAAATCAAAGCATAACTCAGCAAATTATTGAACTTGAAAAATTGGTTAGAGAAAAGCAAGAGATTATTGATGGACATGATAATACTGTATGTTTTTTACTTTTACACATGAATGCAAAAATATCTTTTATAGATTGCTGAAAATCAAGATAAAATTTCTGTTTTGGAGGAACAAAATCAAAAGCAAACACAACGAATTATTCAACTTCAAAAAACTGTCAAAGAAAAGGAAGAAATTATTGATGGTCAAGCAAGTACTGTACGTTTCTTTTACGCTTATTTATTACAATGCTTACTGTAAATATTTTAGATTGAACAAGAAAAAATTGAAAAAGTTAAAATTCAAGATGCTTATCAAGAAGAAAATAATCAAGTTAGGAATGAAATTGCTGCTTTGAAAACAAAAGTTGGAGAATCTGATGCAGCTGTGAGTTTTAGATTTGCTTTTTACTGTATTTAATTAACTGACAAGTTTAAGGTCACTCAAAAAGAAGAGCAAATTGCCGAATTGGAAGCACATAAAAAAGCCAAAGCACTCGAAATTGAACAATTGAAGCAAACTCTATTGGATCGTACAAAGTCTTGTGATGATCTTGTTGCAGAAGCATATATTTGTATTAGTTTATCATTAAACGGTTATTTGTTGATTTTTTAGAATACTCAATCTAAAAATAAAAATGCTGAACTTTTGAAAAAATCAAGTGCGCTTCAAGACGAAAAGGCTCAATTAAATGATGAAATTGCTTCTTTGAAAACAAAAGTTGGAAAATTGGATGCAGCTGTAAGTTTTAAATTTACTTTTTACTGTAATTTTATTAACAGATACTTTTAAGGTCACTCAAAAAGAACAGCACATTGCCGAATTGAAAGATGATAAGGAAACCAAAGCATGCAAAGTGGAACAATTGAAGCAAAAAGTATCAGATCTTACAAAGTCTTGTGATGATCTTAAAGCAGAAGTAAATCTTTTTTATTCATTTATCAACAATAGGTTATGTGTGTTTATTATTTTAGAGTACACAAACAAAAGATAAAAATGCTTCTTTGCAAACAAAAGTTCAAGAATCTGATGCAGCTGTAAGTTTTTGTTTGTTTTATTCTAATTTTGATTTAAAAAATTTTAGATTCATCAAATGGAATTTGAAGTTCAAGAAAAAGCAAAAAAAATTACTGAATTGCAAGAAACAAATTCAAAACTGCTTAATCCAAATGATATTGTTACTGTTCATGGACTAAAAAATTTGTCTAACTTCGAAATATTTCTTATTAGAATTTTCCGACATGACCAAAAAAAAGTATGTTCTTGATGTTCTTATTTTTCAAATCAGTGAATAATTTTAGACTTTTGTAACAAGTTGTCTTTGTTATAATGGTACAAAATGGTTAGATGAAGGTGGAATTGCAGTTCAACTTTCTTGTTGTAAAATTTTTGTTCAAGATTTGTTAAATATCAAATCGCTTCCTGCTGCACAATTTTCATCGTTGATTGATCGCTTACATCCAAAGAGTTTCTACGATTTACATTTGGGAGATTTAACAGTATCTTTTGCTGATTTCAAAAATTTGGTTGGAAAAAGTAATATTCGTTATTTGAAAATTCATCGGGCTACTGTAACAAATGAAAATGGAACTTTAATTTCTGCTGATCAACTTATGAAGAAAGTACCAAATATTGAACGATTTGGATAGTAAGATATTTTATATTCTTTTAAGAAATTAGCTATCAAATTTTTAGCATTTTTAATGACGGTGAATCAATGGATGGAATTGCTCAAAAATTTGCTCAACTTCCTAAATTTACAAATCTTTGTCTGTGTTATCTTTACAATATTCCTGAAGGCTTTGATCTTGAAGCATTTGGTCAATTTATCAAGGTAAAATTTGATTTAGTGTTTAAAAGTTTCTGATTTTTATATTTTTTTAGAAAAATGCAATTAAAGATGGACATTAAAATTTAAAGTCTCCAAAGTAATCTTTGCTGAAGTTCAACAAATGAAAAAAGAAATTGTTTTAACTTTACCATCATCTTTTCGTCTTAAGATTCATAATGGTTACATTTAAGTTCTGAATTCTTGTCTTGTATAATGCTTTCACTAATTTGTATCAATAAATTTGTATTTCCAAAAATTGTTGAAACAATTTTAATTAAATTAAAAACAGAAAAACTAAAAACAAAAATTAGTTCATGCAAAAATTGGAAAAAAATTTTTTGAGGTTTCAGTTGTTATAAATTTAATTCCACGTAAAATTCAATAATTCTCAGGAAGTGAGGATTTAATTTCAATACAGCAAATGTTAAATGAATTAAAAAATCCCCTGTTGTCAATAAAACATGCAAAACCTGTCAATAAAAAACTTCGTTTTGCATTCCCTCTTTCACACATTTTTTTTTGGAATTCTTCTTTTTTCATAGTTATTATCTCAATTATGCCAAGAAAAGAACACCTTACTCCAATGACATTGTTACAGAAATTTTCATACAGGATTTTTTAGCAAAAAAAAGATTTGATAGTTTTATAAAAACATGAATTATCGAAAAACTAGAACACGTTTTGTTAAAATCTTAATACAAAAAATTTGGCACTTTTATTTGCAGTCAAAAATTATATACCAAGTCAAGCATGTAAAAAATGCAACAAAAAAAATAAATAATAGCAAAAAAATAGTAAAATCATTCATGCAAAGAATAAGAAAGTTTCTCTTTTGGACTTTTTTAAAAAGAGCATGAATTCGTTTTTTTAAACACATGCTTTTATTATAGAAAATTAAAGTATGTAGTATATTTTTGCCAAAAATATGTTTTCATCTTTTGATCCAAATATAAAACCAATTACTCAAAAAATTAGTGAAAAATTTTCATTGTCTGCTTCAAAGTTAAATTGTAAAAAGATTCATCAAATTTTAGGGCTTCAAAGACCAGAAATTAGAGGTTAGTTTTATTTAGGGGAATTTGCATGATTAGGGCACCAAGGGCGTGTGCCCCCAGAGAGATTATAAAAGTCCTTTGATTTTTTACCGTAATTAGTAAAAGATCAAAGGCGGCAACCTTCAAAATGGTTCCTACCCTCTTAGGAATAGAATGCTGCTGAAGTCCTTTGTTTTTTACGTTGTAAATTTGTAAATTTTAATTTACAAATTACTGTAGCTCTTTGTTACCTAACTTTTAATACAGTATATTATTTCTTCTTAAGAAACAGATTGCTGCTAAAGTTCCTGGTTTTATTTTACAAAAATTTGTAAAATTTAATTTGCCAACTTACTGTAGCTTTTTAATTAGCAGACAATAATACAGTAACCTTTTTTAGTTTCACATTTAACATGCGGTAAATTTATTGAATTTGAGAATCTTGGCGTTACCCAAAATGGATTTCGGGATATTTCGGCCACTTCATTATTTGGTGGAGAAACAAGTTTAAATGTAATTGGACATGAAATTCCAAAATTACCAAAATGTATTTCGCCTCGAAGTGATCGAATTCAAAAATTAAATGCTAAAAAAATTGAACGAAGAATGTTTGAAAAAAGTGGAGATGAAAGGGTCAAAACCCCGAAGGAAGGGTTTGAACGCCTCCGGGCAGTTGTGGATTCAAATCAATATCCAAGTTGGGAGAATTTTCTTACAGGTTAGAAATTTGAATATTTGTTTAATGATTATTGATTAGAAATCACTGTAGGTCTTGAAGAGAAAGCAATTGAGTTAATGCTGGTGGAATATGATTCATCATCGTTAAAATTGATGAAAGAATTGGAAAAACTTTGGAGTGTTTGGAATAGTGATTTTTGGACAAGTTTTTCTGATGACAAAGAGGAATGTCTTTATTATGGAAATAAGTAGTAAGTTGAAATTTAAATATTCTTTTAAAAAAATCAGGCATCAGGGAAATAAACAATGATTCTGTAAATTTTTTAAAAACAATTTCAATTTTAAGTTTTTGTAGTCAACTTTTTTAAAACTTCTTATTGATTTTAAAGGGTCCCTGTAGTTATAGCTGTAGTCTAGTTTTTTAATACCCCGTTATCAGAAGGAACAAAAAAGGCTTGATCAAAAATTGTTAACATCTTTCTCTTATTTTGTGTAAAGATTAAACACACCTTATTATTCACTTTCTCAAATAGCAAACTCAAAAGTATTTATTTTTTAATGCACTTGCTCTTTTTTCAATATTTAATACATTTTTCTCAGCATAAAAATTAATTTACAATTTACGATTGACATTTTTAATTTTCTAAAATTTGAAGTGAAAAGATTAAAATATTGAATTTCAAACAGATGGCAACTTCGAAGCAATATAAAAGTTGATGATTTCAAGAGCCATTTGAGCATGTCAGTTACAATAAAAGCAAACCCAAAAATCTTTGGTTCCATTATTAAAATCAATGAATTCTTATACAGTAAATTTCATACAAGTTTTAGTTTTATTTTTTTGTTGTTGGATTCAATGCCGTAGGCAGAAAAAAATTTCGGAGTGTGCATTTTTGTTCTAGAAGGGTCATGCCTTTGATCTTTTGCCGCCTTAACACGGTAGCGGCAAAAGACCAAAGGAATGTCTTAGTTTTAGAAGGGGCATGTGCTTTTCATTGAAAGTTGGAGAAAATCACGGCAGAAAAAAAAAACAAGAATACCTTCCTTTTTTTATAATAAAAAACAAACAAATTTTTCATTGTTTAATATATTTTTTCACAAACAAAATAATATTTTATTGATGTTTTGTATTCTCTAACAATTTTTCAAAGCTACCAAAAATATATAAAAGCTGAAGTTGCAATTCACGGTCACTCACATCGTTTGCAATCATAATAAATTTAAAAAATATTTATTTTAACCAAAAACTTTAGTAAAGCCAAAAATCGTTAGTTTTATTAAAATCAATGAATTCTTTTTAATTCTATACAGATTTTGCTTTCGTTTTACTGTTAGATTGTCATCATTAAAAAAATCTCAACTGTAAATAAATTTTTCATTAAAGGTCACAGAAAACCCTCGCGGACAAACTAAGAACAAAAATTGATTTTTGTTTGTGTCAACGCAAAAAAAAATTTTGACACAAAAGCTCTATTTTTCTTTCTTCCTTTTTATATATAAAAAACGAACTTATTTTTCAATATTTAATACATTTTTACCCAAACAAAATTATTATTCATTGATTTTTTGTAGTCTCTATATTTTTTTTTAATAAAACAAAGCTAATGTGATGAATGCAATTTGCATTTCACAATAATGGCCAAAGATTAACAACCATAATGAATTTAAAAAATTAAATGAGTTTAAATAAAACAAAAGTAAAATTTATTTTGTTTCATTATTCTTTCAATTAATGAATTATTATTGATTTTAAACAAATTCTTGCTTTATTTATTGTTAGATTCTTATCATAAAAAATCGCAATTATAAAAATAGTTTTACGTTAAAAGTTGAAGAAAAATAACGCGGACAAACAAAACAAAATAGAATTTGTTTTTGTTTTTGACCAAAAATTCAATCGAATTCAGCGCAAAAAATCAGATATTAAAATCAACTATGTTTTATTTTAGAAGAGCGATCTTGTTTTTAATATTTAATATGTTTTTAAAGATAAATTCGAACTTAATCTTCAATTAAGTTTGCTTTTTTTAAATTATCATACATGCCCATTAAAAAATTATTAAATTTCGGTCATAAGTAAGAATTTTTTGATAAAGTTTATTACTTATCTATTTATTACCATTCTTAAAAAAATACGGTATCAATTGTTAGTGCAAAAAAAAGATTTTTCGCACAGTTTGCCATTATGTCAATGAAAAAACGGGGCAAGTGCGCAAAGTTTCACACACCTGTGCGAAAAAAGCGGGGCAAGTGAGGAGAAACCATAATAATTCCTATATTGATTTTTTAAATTTCATGAAATTTAAAGATATTAAAATGTGGAAATACTGAATTCGAAACTTATGGTAACAGCAATATAAAAGTTGAAGTTGATTCTCTTAGATCAAGTCAGTTACAATCATACGAAATTTAGAAAACATTAATTAATTTTAAATAAAAGCTTTAGGAAAGCAAAAAATCGTTAGTTTCATTATTGAAATCAACAAATTCTTTTAAATTTTATACGAATTTTCGTTTTATTTTTTAGTGTTGCATTGTCATCATGAAAAAATAGCAATTGAAAAAAAAATTCATTCAAGGTTAGAAAAAACCCCCGAAAACAAACAAACAGAATTTATTTTTGTTTGTGTCAACGCGAAAAAAATATGTCAAATCAAACTATATCTTTCTTTTCTTTTTTTACAAAAGAAGGTACTTTTTTAAATATTTAATATATTTTTCTCATATAAAATAGTTTCCTATTAATTTTATATGTTCTCTAAACATAAAAATATTATTTTTTCAACAAAAGACAACTACGAAAATTATTTAAAAGTTTGAAGCAATACTACGAATTTCATTGACAGACATTTTTAAAAAATTATATAAGTTAAAAAACCACAGCACAAATATAAATTTTTAGTTTCATAATACTTGAATTAATAATTTATTATTGATTTTTTTCTACTGATAAATTGCTATCATGAAAAAATCGCAATTATAAAAATAATTTTACTTTAAAGCTTGGAGTGAAGAAAAAAACGACGACAAACAAAAAACAAAACACAATAAATTTTTGTTTTTGACAGCGCAAAAAATCTTTTTTAAACAAATTTTTTTGCTTTCCTTTCTTTTTTTTGACAAAAAAACGAACCTGTTTTTAATATTTAATACATTTTTTAAAATAAATCCAAATTTCCAAATTTAATCTTTAAATTTGCTATTTTAAATTTAATTAATATTTAAAAAAGATTATAAAATTTGAAACATATTTTTTAAAAACTGAACTTTATTCATAGTATGGGGCACACCGATCCAATATAAACAAGCAAAGCTATTGTTAAGCCTCCAATATTAATTGAAATTATTTCTTTTTTGCAGTTTACTATTTAAATCTTTTTTGAAGAATTTTTTTCACTTTTTAAAACACTAAAAAATTATTTCCAACAAGATTTTTTTAGGAAAAAAAGAACTCTCTTTTGTTTTTTGATCAAAGGAAAATTGCTTTTTTTATTTATTGATTTTGACATTGCAGCAGTAAAAAAAATTCCTTTGAACACACTTTTCTCATTTTTTGTTTCATAAAAGCGGACACATTATTTTTTAATATTTGAAATATTTTTGAGTAAAATCCACTTTGAAGAAAGATAAAAAATTATAATTATTAAAAATCAATAGAAAATAGTTATAATTTCATTGCAACGCTCATCGTCTTGAGTCATTATTAATAGATAACTGATTGGGTAAAGCATATTATGTTATGTGAATAAAAGTTTAAGCCGAATTTGCATACATTTTTTTTACATCCTGTAATTTCGTGATCTACGCTGTAATTGTTTTTATTGATATTGATAAAGTAACTAGGGAATAAGCTAGCTTTCGACCCGCCTGGGTCTTGTTCAGACACATGCAAATTTTGTCAATTTAATGCACATTTGCAGGACAAAGTTTGATGCACACTTTTTCCTTTTGTATGCAAATTTTTTGTTCTTACCAGTGTATTCGCGACGTCGCCGTCGACGGCATAACGGCGCCGGTATTTTGGAAAACTTCAAAAGACTTTGCCGCACATCAAAGGATGCCGCCGAAGGCAGTACTTCCAATTTTCTCCGACAGCGACGGCGGTGTTTTATAAAAAACGAATACACTGGTTCTTACCCATTTTTTTTGTGAATGAAAAAATAAAAGCGTTACCACTCAACCAACAAATGAACATTCTCCATTTTTTTGAGAGATATTTATTAGAGATTGTCCAGAAATCACGTGATCATGAGGGGGGAGGAAGGGGGTAAGCCAAATGGTCACCCGGCTTTGATGTTGTCGGTAAAAAGCTTTGATCTTTGGTCACGGAGGGACGGAGGGACGGAGGGGGTCTGAAAATCACGTTTTGTTGGTCACGTGATTTCTGGACAATCCCTTACTCCAGGAAAAAAACGTTTTTTTGAAATGAAAGGAACAGCGCTCATTTTTCGTTTTTTCACAGAAAAAATGCTTTTGTTCCATGAGAAAAGCAATTTTTTATTTGCATAAAAATGAAATTTTCTTTAAATGCTCTTTCTTGCGATTTTTGAAGAAACTTTCTTTTTAATATTTTATAAATTTTTAACCTAAAAAACAAGAAACTCAATTTCCAATTAAGTTTCTTATTAAGTAAGACATAAGTTTGTTCTTGATTAAAAAGTTTGAAGTTGTTGAATTTTTTTATTAGATGATGTTAATGGTAATCCATTAAAATATTATGGATCTTCAGAAAGGGGGATTGCATTATGATTGGTAAAATAATAAAATAATAAACATCCAAATATCTCTTCAAGAAAAAAGTTCCAACTAAAATTCAAAGGGTCCGCAAATTTTTGAGTGCTACCGGTTGTTATGAAAATGAGCAGGGTACGCATGTTCCCCCTTTAAGATCATAAAAGTCCTTTGATCCTTCTTCACCAAAATCAATGGCAGCTCCTCTTTGAAATGGGGAGGAGTTGCCTTTGAAAATCCAGTGCTAAAAAATAGAACATCTTCTATTTTAGTTATATTTTAGTTCTATTATGGTATCACTCTTTTGAGAATAAGTTTACGATATTAAAACAGTAATTATTTTGTAAAATTTTCGGTTGAAACCCATATCAACAAATACAGTTTGTATATACTTTTTAAATATATTGAAAAAATGTATAAACAACTGCAATTGCAACTCGACATGTTTAAAAACAAAAATGAAAAAACTCTATGTTTTTGGGCCAACGGAAAAATCTTTTTTTATTGATTTGATCGTTGCAGCAGTGAAATAATTTTTCCAACACACTTTTCTCATTTTTTTTTTTAAAAAAATAAACTGAATTTTTTTTAATATTTGATAAATTTTTGAACAAAATAAAAAACTCGGTTTTTGAAGTACGATAAAAAAAGTGACTAAAAATCAATGAAAAAAGATAATAATTTCATTGCCTGGCACACAGATTAGAATCATAATTAATTTGTATCTGATTAATGAGTTTAGCATTTTTTCACATCATTGATCTATTGACGAAGGAGTAATATTTGTGCCAAAAATTCAATTAAATAATTTTTTTAATCTAGCAAAATTTTGTTTTAAAACAAAACTTATGTTTTTCCCGGAACAAATGTCCTTCAGACAAAAATTTTAATATGCATCAAAATGAAATTTTCTTTACATGATCTTGTAGCAATTTTTGAAGAAAAGAAAGCTAAAATCATAATAGTCCTTTGATTTTTTACCACCAACTGCACAAAATCAGTAACATGCCCCATATAAAGGGTTTCTGTCTCCTCTAATGCTGCTAACGTCTTTGAAAATTAGCAGCAAATATTTTTTATGCAAAAAATCTAAAATAATGCGATGTCAAAGATGGGAACATTTTCTGTTTTTAGGGTTTTAATAGAATGATGATATATTATTACACATGTGAGAAAAATTTTCTTTTTATGTCGCTTTTGCTTTTTTAGACAGCAAGAAAAATCATTTTTTGATGATGCCGCCGGTGAAAAACTATGAGAAAAAATTCCTTCTTCCCAAAAAACGTTTTTTTGATTTGTTTATTCGTCCATTATTCTTTTTTTTTGTTGGTTCATCATGTTCAAAATAAGCCCTTTTTTAATATTTAATATATTTTTTTACCACACAAAACTATTAAACTTAATTTACAATTGTGAATTAAGTTTTTTATTTTTCAATTGTTAAGTTTGAATTAATTGACAAAGTTTTTTTTTGTTAATTTGAAACAAGAAAAAAGAAATAATGGACGTTTATGTCCATTAAAATATTATTTTAATTTTACCACCAAATATATCCTTCATTAATTAAAATTTTAAAAACTTACTTTTTTACAAAAAGATTAAACTTTAAAAAAAGAAAATTAATCAAACAATTTCAGTATTGTATTTGATGGATGTCCGTCATGGCGTCAAGCACATTGCTATTCTTTTCATTCCCAAATTGAAGCATTTAATCAACATTTTGCTGTTCATTTGGCGGTAAAAGGAAATTTTTGGTCAAATTTTTATTCAAAGCTAATTTTCAACTGGAATAATTATTTTTTGGGCAAAACTTCTGTTAGCCTTGAACTGATTCGTCTTGAAATTCAAGGATTTGTTTATGCAGCGAAAAAAATTTGTCAAACAGAGTATGATTTTTTGAAAAAGGGGGGAGTGTCAGTTCGGCAAAGTTGATTTTACGTACTTTTTTCTTTTTTTGGGTCTTGAAACGAAAAAAAATTTGAGTATATTTGACTTGACAAAAGACCCTGATTATCAGGTTCATGCTGCTGCACAAACCTGAAAATGTAGGATTTAAAAAAGTACCGCCGTCTCCTTTAAAGCAACTTTACTGAAATGACACACTCCCTTTAAAATTGAAAATTTTAAAAAATTTGCATATTTGCTATCTTTTAGTTTGAAGGGAAGATGTCAGTTCTACAAAATTGCTTTGCGGGTGTTGATGTGCTTTTTCGTTTTTTGGGTCTCGTGGCGAAAATAAATTTGAATATATTTGCATCGTCAAAAAGGTACTGACTGTCAGGTTCTTGCTGCTGCAAAACCTGAAAATCAGGGATTTAAAAAGGACGTAAAACGCAGACTTCTTTAAAGCAACTTTACTGAACTGACACACTCCCTTGAATTACATGAATTTTAAAAAATTTGCATATTTCCTATATTTTAGTTTGAAGGGGGTGTGTCTGTTCAACAAAATTGTTTTACAGGAGTTTTTGTATATTTTCTTTTTTGGGTTCCGTAACGAAAATAAATTTGAATAGACAATAAGACCCTGATTGTCAGGTTCATGCTGCTCTACAAACCTGAAAATCAGGGATTCAAAAAAGAACTAAAACTGTCTCTTTTAAAGCAATTTTGCAGAACTGATACTCTCCCTTCAAATATTATTACTAATTTTACAAAAATTTGCATATTTCATATCTTTTTAGTTGGCCACTGGAAATTTGTGAAGTCCTTCTTGCAAATTCCAAATATTGGACACATTTTCTCTCTGATCAAATCCAATCTAACAAATTCTTTGATTCAATTGCCTCTCTTCAAATTTCACTCCTTCAAAAAATTATTAAAGAAAATATTGTTTCTTTTATCACAAAATTAAAAGCCTTTTCGGCAATCAATAAAACTGAAATTATTTGGTACAGCTTGGAAAAGGATGAAAAATTTTTATGGAAAATTGCAAATCAATTTAAAGCTTTATCGGAGAGCATTTTAAGGGTTGAAAATCGGCTTTATCCGGATTTATTTCCAGAAAAGAGATATCTTAAAGTGGATGGAATTCAGTTGGATTTGGTTGATGAAATTGTTGTAAAATTTGAGAATCCATTTGTAAAACTTTCAGAAGCATTTGAAAAACTTAAATTTGAAATTTTGGAAGTTTTGGAAGAATCTGATCCAGAAAATGGCAAAATTGTTGAAGTAAGTTTTTGAAATTATGCAAATTTTTTATCGACCCTATCAAAATCGAAATTCCCGCTAAAATCTTATCATAATTCCTGCAAATCTCAAAAAAACTTTATTCAAATTTTTGCATAGATAAATTATGCAAATTTTTACGTAGTTAATTCATGCAAATTTCAATATTAACTCCCTGAGGGGACATCAAATTATAACATTAATTACTGTATTTAAAAACTACAAAATATTTTAGAAACATTTAGCTCTCAGAAAGCTGTACAATGAAACAACAAAAACACCTCGAAAAATTTTTGAATCGTTGTATGTTTTTGATTTTTCTCCATTGGCAGATGAATTGTTGGAAAAAATCAAAGTTCTTCAAGATAATCTGGAAGTTAAAGTCAATGAAATTATTAGTGATAAATCTAAACAGTAAGTTTTTGTTTTATTTTAGTTATAGCAATAGCCTATTGTTGTCAATATGTGATACTGTATCACTGATACATTTGACATTTATAATGTCAGGTTTAGGGTCAGGGATGTTAGGACCCCGACCCTGGAGTTGACTTCTCGAACAAATGACCCCGCCTTCGGAGTAGGAGTCAACACAAGATACATATTTAATTTTTGCAAATTTTAACATTTACCCGCCTGAGGGTACATAAAATTTTGACAGAATAGCTTTGAATCGAAAAGATCAAAAAGAAAAGACCGCCTTTCATTTTCAGAGTCAGAGGCGGGGTTGAACTCCCTTAAAAAAGCACAATGTTTAGGATTTTACAAAATGCAAATTTTGAACCTTCCTAAATTTCTAACTTTTACAGTATAGACATTTTTATTAGATTTTTATTCTTATTTCCATAACAAATTTTTAGGATAACAGATTACTACAATTCATGCTCCAAAAAACTTTACGGTCAAGACCCTTTCCACCAACTCGACACTCTCGCTACCGTAAACTCCATCGATGTGACAGCCCTGAATTCCATGTTCACTCAAACCCTTCTTGAAAGTACTCCATTCCTTGAACATTTTAATCTTACAGAATTAACCCTTCTTCGATTTTATCAAGCTTCACGAGCTTCTAATCGACTTTCACATTTGGCCAAACTAATCTGGGAGATACTTCAAGTTGATCGAAATTCAATCGAAAAATCTGTTACTGAAAAAAGTTCTGCAATGTTTTATGAAGCTGAAATGCTTGAAAGAGATCTAAAAATTTGCATGAAAAAATATCGTCTTTATCCAAATAATTATACTGTAATTCGGCAATTGTCAATGAGATTTGAAGAAATTTCGATTGCTTTGAATCGGCTGGAAGTGGATTTTCCAGTTTTGAATAATCAATTAATGTTACTTTCAATGGAGCCAATAACAATTGATATTCCAACTTTGGCACAACAATGCCGAGTTTTCCAGCAATCAAGTAGTTTGCATGCTGAAATTCTTGCTTGTGATGAAGTTTATATGAATAGTAAGTTCTTGGGAAATTTCGATTGGCAAAATTGCTAAATTAAGTGAAACTTCAATTTTTGACAATTTCGACTTTCTGGGACAGTTGAAATTTCAATTTATAAAATTGAGGAATAACCAAAATTTGAATTCGAGGTAATGTTGATGTAGTTTTGCCTTTCAAAGGCAGTTGAAATGACAATTTTTGAAAAAATCGAAACTACCGAAATTTCTATTTAGGGCAATTTCTACTTTCAAAAACAGTTGAACTCTCAATTTTCGAAGTTGTCAAAAAAGCCGAAGTTTCTATTTTATAACAATTTCAAATTTCAATTATAAAAAATTTCTGTTTTCAAAATTGTTAAAGTAACGAAATTTCAAATTAGGTTTTCGAAATTGTTGAAATATCATGAATTTTAATTTAGGACTACTTCGACTATTTGGGGCAGTTGAAATTTCAGTTTGCAAAATGTAAAACTGCCAAAATTTCAGTTCAGTATTAAAATAGCTCAAATTTCGATTTTAATATTTAAAAATCATTGAAATTTCGACTTCTCCGAGGCTCTTGAAATTTTCATTTTGAAATTAACATAATTTATTCCTACCGTAACATTCTTATTTTTCAGCAAAAGTTCAAGATGTCAATTGTGACGATGTAACAGTAAAACTAGAAAATATTAATGACAGTTTTACAAAAGTTAACGCAACTTTGGAAACACATGTTGATGATCCAACAAAAGATTTTTTAACACAATTAATTACAAAAATCGAAAAAACTGTTAAAATTTTATTTGAAACTTTGCCATTGGTGAAAGCATTGAAAAGTGAAGGCATGAAACAACGACATTGGGAAAATGTAAGAATACTGTAATGACGTAGTGTTATAAATTTGCATAATTTTAGTTGTTATCCGAAGCTGAAAGAAGTGAAGAAGTTCGAGATAAACTATTGGTGAAAGATTTGATTGGACTTGATTTATCTGAAAAGGCAAAGAAATGTGAGGAGATTGTTATTGTTGCAGGAAAAGAGTTGAATTTGGAGAAAGGGTTGGAAAAGATGAAAGAACAATGGAGCGAATTGGAAATTCAATTTGATCGAACTCAGGTTTGTTTATATCTTTTTGGCCTTTAAGGAATAGATTTTATGAAGATTCACTAAACTGTGAATGGACACTTAAACGACAGAAAAATCTCGAAAAACAATTATGCAAATTTTTTTCAAAATCCAGTCCACTCCACCTGGCCTTTTTATCCACTATTTAGCGCTGCCCACAATTCCGATTTTGGATTTTGAAGGACATCAATTTCGACATTTTCGATTTTGACGGAAATCGTTTTTTGGGAAAAAAAATTTGCATAAACGTTTTCGGAAAAAATCGAAATTTCATTTTTACAATTATGAAATGTCCAAACTTGACGTCACCAAAAAATCCAAACTTTTGAAAGCCGCCCACCCTTCCGTTAGATCTTTTTCTTTGATCTTTGCCGCTTTTAAAGATACCATCTAGGCTTATTACTTCCCATCATTAAAACTGCTCACAAAATAATAATGTAGAAAACATCAGTCAATTCATTTTCGAATCTTAATGACATCTACTAAGATAAGATATAAAAAACCTAAACATTTCAGAGTAAACACAAATTTCAAGTCCCTTCAGATGTTCTTTTCCTTCTCGAAGAACACATTATCAAAACTCAAATGACACTTTCATCCCCATTTGCTTCAACTTTAGCAGAAGAATTGAAAGATTGGCTGGCAACTCTTCAACAAATGCAAAAAATATTTGAACTTTATAAAACTGTATGTTTAACCTTAACCTTTCTATTACATCATTCTGATGCCTTTTTTAGTGTGATGCAAAACTAATTTATCTTGAACCTCTTTTTACAACCGAAGATATCGCCTATCAAATGCCAGAAGAATATCGGATTTATAAAGCAGCAATAGAAAAATGGGATACATTGCATTTACAATTGGCAAGTTAGCTCTGAATTTGGGATAAATAAATTGGTTGTTTTAGTTGTCATTAAAATATTACACAGATATTGTGAAACTTAATTTTCTTGAAGAACTTGCAAAACTTTTTGAAATGTTTAAAGAAATTCAAATTGGTTTTGATGCATATTTGCAAAAACGAAAGCTGAATTCTCCAAGGTTGGTTAAGACCGAAATTTTACAACTTTTTAAAAATGTGTTACTGTAAGTCATAGAATCAATAGCTATCATAGTTTTCTACACATTCTAATTATTGAGATAATGATTGCGAATGTTTGACGCATTTGTAAAAAAATTAATATTTCAAGAGCAACAAATTTTTATTTCGAAACACACAAGTGCAAAAAAAATCAGCTTCAGAAAAGGAAGCAAGACAAAAAACAAGACAATAAAATTACTTAATGAAAAGTTTCCATAAAATATATTCCTTTTCTCGATTTTGACCATTATAAGAAATTAAACCATTTGAAAACTGAGATTCAATTAAAGAATCAGTAAGGTGATCAAGTTGAATTTTGTAATGTTCAGAAATATTATCAGCAAAATCAAGTCGAAATTTTGTACGATTATGATCCTAAAGATTATATAGAGTACAACTTGTTAGACAAAATATTAGACAAACCTTGATAAAAGTAAAGAGATCATCAAGTTGAAGGACTTCTGGAATATTCCATAAACTTAAATACTTAAGATTTCCAATATTCTTAAGTTTTATGATATTTTTGAGAGTTGAAGCAGAAACCATGGAATCATTATTTTCAAAGCAGCTAAAAATCATCATTTAAAAGTTGTAAAAAAGAAAAAATTTTACCAATAAAATGATTCAACATTTAGAAGTTCCTCAAGGATATTTTCAAGCATCACAGGGCTGCCATTGTTATTGAGGATTTCAGCTTCATCAAGAAAAATGTCTTTAGCAGATAATGCAAAAAATTTTAAATCTTCAAATTCAACTTTTCTTTCACGGATATAAACTTTTTTAATACCACAGCGATAAATCTTTGGTCGAAGTAATGCAATAAAATTTGGAATATTATTTTGATCAAGGCGAAGACGAAGAGTAAGCCAGATTTTGCTTTTAATTTTGTTGATATCCATTTTAACACAACATTCTCTATGACCACGGCATTCATCATTTGAACAAATAGTATTTTCAGTCAACGTTGCAGCAACAAGGATTGGATTTCGTTCATAAAAGTATTTGCATGTTTGGATGAGCTTGTTGTAGACTTTTGGATTTGATGCATTCATAGCAATATAATAGATGATGGAAGATGGAAGAGAAAAAGTTTGTGCCATAGCAGTTCCACCAGGCCATTGAATTCTTCCATCTCGAATCATTGCTGGTTCAGCATCAGAAATAGCAGTAGAAGATGAATCAACAGGAGCATCCATTTGATTATTGATTAAGTTTGTATTTACAAAATCTGAAAAAATGATTCATTAATACAATAATATTAAAAGAAAGTCAAAAGCAAAATTAAAAAAATCAGTATTATAATTAATTACCAAAATAATAAGGGATTGAAATAAATTTTAATAAAAGCGCACGTGGAAAAAGCAAAAAAATGACTGAAAAATTGCAAAGCAAAAAAAAAATAATTGCAACAAATTTATTTGGCGCCACTTTCACAAATGCATAATGAAATTCTTTAAAAAAGAATTGATTTGAAAAATTTCATTGCGTTTTTATCGATCGTTTTTTCTCTCAGATAATTTAATAAGAAAGATTATTCAAAGGAGGTGAACTTTTTGTTACTTTTTTTTTCTTTCGATCAAATTCGAGGTTTTTTGTTAGAAATGTCCTGACGATAATGTAGAACAATAGAAAAATACCAAGATTTTCAGGAAAAATCAGCGAAAAAACGTTAGCGAACAGTATCAAAGTGTCAGCCTCCTTTGAATAATTCACAACAAATTGTTATTTTTTTCTGTTAATTTTTAATCGAAGTTTGTTGGAACTCTGCAAATAAATACATAGATTTTTTTCAATTAGCATTTTATTATTGAAAATGGTTTTAAACATGTTTTGCAATTATTACAGCAAATTTGTTAAAGTTTACTTGAATTTCTTTTTTTATCTTTGATCAAAGAAACCAAATAAATAAGAAAGACACAGTATAACTTGGCAAATTAAATTTAATTTTAAAAATAAAAATTGCAAACTTTGGCACCAACTTCAAAATCTAGTTAAAAATTCTTGAAAAATTTTGTTTTGAAGAATCCCAATTCATTTTTGTCACAAAAAAAGATTGTAAAACTAACCCAAAATCAATATTAAGGATTCGTTATAACTTTTAAATAAATTTAAATTGGTTTTGTAGCAAATTTGCAAAAACTAAAATTATCACGGCCAAAATTTAGGTTTATTAATACAATGTGATACTGTAAGTCAAAGTCATTGAAACAACAATAAAAACTATCTTACGTTACAGACATCAACAATTATTTAGATGATGATATTGTAAAACTTTTACACAATTTTCAAAATTGTAAGTAACAAAACTTTATTGTAAAAAACAAAGAAATGAAAAAAATACAGCAATAAATTTATTTGAAGACACGTTTACGCAAAATTTCAGTCTTTTCTTGATTTTGACCATCATATAAAATTATACCATTTGAAAGTTGAGATTCAATTAAAGAATCCATAAGGTGATCAAGTTGAATCTTGTAATGTTCAGAAATATTATCAGCAAAACGTAGCGCAATTTTCATACCATAATGATCCTAAAAAATTAAGAAAAGTTAAACGTGCTAGACAAAATATTAGACAAACCTTGATAAAATTAAGGAGATCATCAAGTTTAAAATCTTCTTGAATATTGAACAAATAAAATCTTTTAAGATTTCCAAGATTTTTGAGTTTTGACATATTTTTGACAGTTGAAGCACAAACCATAGAATAAATATTTTCGAAAAAGCTAAAAATCATTATTTTGACATTGCAAATAAATAGAAATCTTACCATTGAAATTCTTCAATATTTGGAAGTGCTTCAAGAATATTTTCGAGCATTACAGGGCAACCGTTCTTAAAGACGATAATAGTTTGAAGAAGTCTAATATCTTTAGCAGATAATGCAAAAAACTTGAAATCTTCAAATTCAACAATTCTTCCAGCAAGTGAAAGGATAACAATATCGCAGCGATAAATCTTTTGACGAAGGAATTCAGGAAACGTTGGAATTGTATTTTGATAAAGATTAAGATGGTGTGTAATCCAGATTTTGGTTGTAATTTTGTTGATATCCATTTTTACACAACATCGTCCTCTACCAAAACATTCATTATTTGAACAAATTGCTTTTTCAGTTACAAGAGCAGCAACAAGAATTGGGTTACGTTGAAAGAAGTATTTGCAGGTTTGGATGAGCTTATTGTAGACTTTTGGATTTGATGGATTCATAGCAATATAATAGATGATTGATGGTGGAAGAGAAAAGTTTTGTGCCATTGCAGATTCACCAAGCCATTGAATTCTTCGTCGTTGAATAGTAGAAGAAGGTGTTGGAGGAGCATCCATTTGAATATTGATAATTAGTTTAAATTCAGAAGATCAGAACCTGTAAATATATTTATTAATAGAATAGTTCTCAGAAGAAATACAAAAGTGAGATGAAAAATAAAGTAATAAAAAATTAATTTAATTAAGCGTTTATGGAAAAAAAGAGAAATGAAAAATTGCAAGGGCAAACAAAAATATATTTTTGACGAAAAATTTTTTGGCGCTAATTTCACAAAATCAAAATAGAATTTTTTGAAAAAGATTTTGATTTGAAAAATTTCATTGCATTTTATATTGATTGCTTTTTTCTCTTCGGTAATTTAAGCTATTATGCAAAAGTGTGCCTGCTTCGAATAAAAGCTTATTCGGAAGAGGCACACCCGTTGTTATTGTTTTTTCTTTCGATTTTTTTTATCGATCAGGCAAGAGAACAATAGAAAAATACCCTGATTATCAGGCAAATTCAGCGAAAAAAGCGTTGATTAACAGTATCAAAGGGTCCGCATGTTTTAAGAACTAACAATAAATTGTTGTTTTCATTAGTTAATTTTCAATCGAAGTCTGTTGGAACTCTGCAAATAAATATATAGATTTTTTCAATTTGCATTTTACTATTGAAAATGCTTTTAAACATGCTTTGCCATAATTACAGCAAATTTGTAAAATTTACTTAAATTTCTCTTTTTACCTTTAATCAAAGAAACCAAATAAATAAGCAAAACACACAATAATATGGCAAATTAATTAATTTTACCTAAAAAAACATATCTTTTAAAATCTTTTAATGAACTACTTTTTTTAAAAACAACTGCGATTTCTTTGATCTTTGCCGTCCTTAATAAAAATCCATGTTTTTCCAATATAATTGGCTTCCTAAAACCTTCTTTTTAGACTCCATTTTCTTTCAAACAATGAACTTCTTGAAATGCTTTCAAAAGGTCGAGATCCAAAACAAGTTGAACCATATCTTTCAAAATTATTTGCATCCATCTCAAAACCAGAGTTTAATAATCGTGGTGAAATTATTGCAATTTTTGCATCCAACAATGAAAGACTTGAACTTCGACGACCCGTAAATGTAAATCTTACAAAACGGCATGTTGATAAATGGCTTCTTGAATTGGAGAAAGAAATGAAATTAACAATTCAGTTTTCAATTAAAAGTTTGCTACAAAAGTTTGAGTTTGAATTTGCAAAATTGGAAGATTTGGTTGAAAGTGGATTTGTGGATCAAGCAATTTTGGCACATTTTAAACTTGTTTTTACTCATAAAACTGAAAATGCAATTATTCATGGACAGCTAAAGGCAAGTTTTAGAAGAGAAAAATTTGTTGTACAAAAATTTGCATAATACTCTAATATTAAAGAAATATGCAAATTTTTTGTGACATGAATAATCTCGGGAAAATTATGAATACTATCTATAAAACGATAACCTTATAAATTTGTATATTTCAATATTATGCAAATTTTGAGGGAATCTTTCAAAAATTTGCATAAGGGTTTAGTGTCAAGAAGATATATGCACATATGCAAATTTTTCCAACTTTGGAACACAAATGTTTTCGAAAAGATTGTAGAAAAAACCACGAATCTTATCCTTGAATACCTTCATTTTTCAAAAATTTGCGTAAAATCACATTATGCAAATTTTAGACTTTTACCATTGAACTACAAACATATTTAAACAATTGCTTAAAATTTGTGCCATCAAACGAACAACAACTTGTACTACTACAAAATATTTTTGTTGATTTAATTGAAGCTCAAAATATTATCAATCGATTAATTCAAAAAGGTGCTTCCTCAATTGAAGATATTTCATGGACCTCACAATTTCGCCATTACTGGAGTAATGATAATTATTTTATTCGACTTTTTAATGTTTCAATTTTATATGGTTTGTTTTTGAAATAATTTATGCAAATTTAAATAACAAGTTTTAAGGCTATGAATATTTGGCTTTGACAAAGCCATTTGTAAAAACTGATAAAGTCAAACATTTGCATATTCAAATTGCAATGTTTCAACATCAAAATTTTGCATGCCTTCTTCAAGGCCCTGCTGCAACTGGGAAAAGTGAAACAATTAAAGAATTTTCGAAAAGTTTAGGTATGTCAATGGGGCATTTTCGTGTTAGGAGCAATATTAGGATTGCTTCGATCGATATGCAAATTTTTAGATCGAAGCCTTAAAAACTTGCATACCGACTGGAACTATATTTTTTCCAAAAACTGAAGATTTGATTTTTGGCTTTAAAAATGAAAAACTTAATTTTGATCTTGAAAAACCCTGATTGTGTCTCACCAATAAGAATGATGCAATATTTCATTTTAGGTCGATTTTGTTTATCTTTTAATTGTTCTACTCAAAATTCCATTGAACAATTAGAAAGTTTAATCATCGGAACATTTCTTGCTGGAACAACTCTTTGCTTGGATGAATTTAATCGATTATCCTCTACAGTAATGTCAACAACAATTAATCATATTCTTGGAATTTATCAAGCCAAACATTCACATAATTTAAATTATTACATGCATGGCTTGGAACTTTCTGTTAATCCATTATCAGCATTTTTTCTTTCACAAAATCCAAATTATGTTGGAAGATCTGCCCTTCCATCCAATACTTCATCAGTGGCCAAAATTATTGATGTTCCTACAGCAGATTTTGAAGCCATTGCAGAGGAGTATTTTTTACTTGCCAGTTTTAAGGCACCACAAAAGTAAGAAAATTTTGGGATTAATGAAATCTAATTTTCGGATGACATCGACAATGACATCATCAGATTTTAATTTCAAAGAGGCCAAATACCGTTTCGAGGGGTACAGCCTTTGATTTTTTACCGCCATTGACAAAAGATCAAAGGCGGCATCCCTCTAAATGGTTCTTGCTGACGTTCTTGCCTTTGACTCTTTTTATGCAAATTTTTATTCATAAAAAATTCAAACCCCTAAATTCAGTTTTGCCTTTTAAGGATTACGGTATTGTTTACAGTAATAATCAAGCATTTTTAGCTGTTCAATTCAATTAAATAATATTTTTGCCCAATGTTCTGCAATTGTTTCCCCGATGCGACATTATGATTTTAGTTTGAGAACTTTATTGGCGAATGTTAAAAATGCAATTTGGTTACAAAATGAAAATTCAACACTTTCTGAAACGGGAGTGACAGTTAAAGCAGCACAAAATTTGTTGTCTTCAATGTTTACTGTAGTTGTATGCTTTAAATTATTTTGCATTTTAATCAAATAATTTAATTTTCAAAAAAGTTATTTTTAGGATTCAAAAATATTCTCAAAAATTTTATTACTATCAAAATCAAAACCAATGATAACGGATTCTGAAACAGCTTATAAAACTGCGATTCAACAAATTTGTGAAACCTTAGAATTTGCAACAACCCAAGCTTTTATAAATGCTTGTTATAATGTAAGTTGAAAATTTACAAATTCAGACCTACAGTATCACGTATAATACCGTAATCAAATTTCAGGTATATTCACTTTCCCGACAACATCCGGCGCTAATTTTAATTGGAAATGCATTAACCGGAAAATCAACAACAATTAAAGTAATAAAAATTTTATTAAAAGAAAAAGATTTAATTGATTGTAATATTCAAACAATTTTTCCTGGAATGCATACAAATGAATCACTTTTTGGAAGATTTGATCATCAAAAACTTATTTGGATTCGAGGAATTTTGACGGAGCTTCTTTCAAATCCAATCAGTGATGGAAGTGAACGATGGATTCACATTGATGGAATTTTGGATTCTGTTTGGGTTGAAACTTTAAACGGGTTATTAGATGATAATCAGAAGGTACGAGTTATGCAAATTTATTTTGCATTTGATAAAATATCGATTTCGTTCAAGCTGAAATCAAAATTCGATATTTTTATCATAGTTTCGATTTTTGGAGAGCCGCCTTTGATCTTTTTCCGCTGGCAGTAAAAGATCAAAGCATATTTATAATTCTAGAGGGTTAACGTGACTTATCCTGCTAACGTCTTTGTTTATCATACAGTATCCAAACTAACAATTTTAGTTAAATCTTAACAATGGCGAAACAATTCTCTTGAATCCACAAATTAGAATAATGTTCGAAACAGATGACCTTTCCAAAGTTGCTTTAAGTACAATTTCTCGTTGTCGAGTCATTTTCTTTGATGATTGTTTTATTCAACCTCCGATGATCGCAAATGATCTGGATTCTACAGTAATTGAAAAAGCAACACAATTAACGTCATCCATCGACTTGAATTTATTACCAGCAAATTTAAAGCTATATTTTATCCGTCTTAAAGAACTTTATCTCCTTCATGAAGCTTTTGTCCCAAATGATGCAGATTTGGCATTGCTACTAAATGTGATATCTGGAATGACAATATTACCGTATCCATCTTTAAATGATTGGTTAGAAAGCAATGAAATTGTTCAACAAAAGCTATTTGCTTCATTCCCTCAGGCATTTGGACAATGGATGGATTTATCAATTGAAGCAGAACCAGATATAAGATTTTGGAGAATGTTTTTGAAGAGATTATTGAGGTCATCGATGATGTTGGTAATTTATGGTAAATCTGGAACTGGAAAAACAACATTTATTAATGAGTTGGTAATAGATTTGGATGAGCAACAGTAAGTTTAACACTTTCCGGACTGAATGATTTTCAATAAAATACCGTAACCCTAAAAACTTATTTCAAGTAACGCAACCCTAAGCACTTATCTCAATTACGGTAATCATCCTAATTACCGTAACAATAAACAATTGTCTCAATTACTGTAACCCTAAACATACATCCGAATTACCGTAATCCTCCGAATTACCGTAACCCTCCGAATTACCGTAACCCTAAAAACTTATTTCAAGTAACGCAACCCTAAGCACTTATCTCAATTACCGTAATCATCCAAGTTAGCATAACCCTGAACATTTATATTAATAACCCTAAACATACATCCAAATTACCGTAATCCCAAACTCTACAATATCAATTACCGTAACCCTAAACTAATTCCGTCAAATTCCTAGCTGGGATTTGCATGTCCTAAGTTTATCCGAAGAAACAACTGCAGATTCTTTGCTTCAATCAATTCTGGAATGTAATTTAATTCGAGTTCATTCAAATCATTACACGGGACCAAATGCAAAGAATGTTTTAATTATTCTTGATGGACTTTCTCGACTATCAATTAATTCAAGCTTTAATTCACCCTTTGAACTGTTACGAAGTTTTTATTCCACTGGGAAAATTATTGATAATGATGGAAATGAAATACAATTTTCATCATTGGTTTGTTAATTAATTTTTTGTTCATTAAATTACTGTAATGAATTTTTAGTATTTTTTGGCAGAATTTTCAACAAGTGAAGAAAATCCTGCAAAATTAGAAATTCCTATGAGATTCCAAAAATTTGTGTATCCATGGTATTGGAATGATAACAAAGTTAGTATTTTAGGATTGTCCAAATCTGAATATTTTTTGGTATTTTAGCAAACTTTTTAATCTCCTACAACAGCTTTTTTACCTTTGATCTTTCCCGCTCTTAAAGATAAGCGACAAAGATCAAAGAAAAACACCAACTTTTTCCTCTGATCTTTGCCGCTCCTAAAGATAAGCTCCAGAGCTGGATAATTCATTATTTCGATGTTCTAGAATAACAAACTTTTTTAGGGTTTCAAAAATCCCCAAAATACTTGCCATTCATTCATAAAAATGTTTCAAACTTCATCAATCGAAAATCAACATTATTATGAATTTGCTGTGAGTGAACTTTTAACTGCTGCCGAAGGATTACAATTTCAACCATTTGAACCATATCTGAATGTCCTGAACAAATACAAACCCAAGATATTTGCCTACAATGAAAACCATTTTTTGATAACTTGGAACGGAGCCGAATGGCAAAATGAAAAAACTTCTTCAATCAAATCTGAACTAAATCGGATAATTTCAAGAGATAAATCAAAAAATCCTTTACTTGCTAATCTCCAAATTCATGATAATTTTATTCGAAATTTTTGTTTTTTAACAAAAGTGCTACAAATGAATTTTTATGGACATTGCATTTTTGTTGGCTCAAATTTGGATGGGCTCGAAGAGATTTGTGATTTGGCTTCCCATCTCTTTGAATTTCAACTTGAAAAACTTTCAATTGAAATAACAGAAATGTATTGGAAAGAAATGCTGATAAAAATTGCACGGCAATGTTGTATCGAAAATCGAAAAATTTTACTTTTTATTAATGACTTAATATTTTCGGAAAAAGTTTTTAAACAAATTTTATCAGATCTTGTTGTGCTGATGAATTCTGGAATGCTTCCAGCAACAATTTTTACTCCACAACTTTTATCTGAACTTAAATCAAATTATCACTTTGAAGCTTCAGAAAGCAAGAATCAGAAGGCAGAGTTCATTGAATGGAGGCAGAAAGAAGCTGTTACAAATTCTATTCGACAAAATTTGCATGTTGTTTTTCGCTGTGAAAAGGTTACTGTAGAACAGTATGAAAAACAATTTCAACAAATTTCAAATTATTCTTTGGCATGTTTAATGACCTGGAAGGAAAGTGAGATGTTAAGCTTTGCACAATTAACCCTGCAAAAGAGTCAACTTTTTGTGGCTGATGAGGTAATATTTACTACAGTATCCCATCCAGTGATATATACTGTACCTAAACAAAATCTAACATTTTTAGGTTCCAATTTTTGCTGAAAAACTATTTCGTCTTTTTAAATTTACTCAAAACCAAATTCAAGATTTACAAACTTTGAGATTTTTGGATTTTGTAAAGCAATATATTCATTTGGTTAAAGAGAAAAAGTCAAGTATTGAATTGCTGGATAAACGATATAAAACAGGGATATCAAAATTGGAAAAAGCAAATGAACAAGTAAATTTCTTGCAACAGGAGCTGCTACGACTGCAGCCAGAACTTGTTAGAACTTCTTTAGAAACAACGTAAGGAATTTTGGGTTACTGTAGTACAACACATTTTATATTAGTATTACCTACAGATCTAATGAAAATTTGTTAAGATACCGTAACTCAATTTTTAATAATTAAATAATAAAAGTACTATAATACGGTATCCTGATCTCACATTAGCATTATGATATTCCTTCAGACAGTATCTCATAAAATTGATAAGATACTGTAACTCCATATAAGCTTGTTTAGATAGTGTAGCGGCATTTAAACCTAATTAAATTTCCAGAGTTTTGATGTCAACAATTGAACGGGAAACAATTGAAATTGAAAATGCTCGAGAAGTTGTTGCAGCAAAGTAAATTACTTTTCCATTTCTTATCATCAACACCAAATCAATTTTTTAGCGAATTTAAAGCAAATGAAGCTGCAACAAAAGCTCAATCATTGAAAGCTGAATGCGAAAGAGAAGTCGCAGAAGCCATTCCTGCCCTCGAGGCAGCAATTGATGCTTTACAAGTTTTAAATCAAACCGATATTTCATTGTTAAAAACAATCCGAGTTCCCCCAAATGGTGTTCGACTTTGTATGGAAGCAGTTTGCATTTTATTAGGTGAAAAACCAGCAAAAATTACCGATTCGGTAAGTACAAATTAAACAAAGTAAAAATGCAAAACAACAATTAACTACAACATAAAATAGAATAAATTAATGAATAACTTTATAAGATTTCGGTGGTGCTTCATAATCGGCTTCTTGCTTGTAGTAGTCATTCTTCTTGGATGAAAGGAATTCAAGTAAATCAGAAATAAGTGGAGCATAAAAGTTATACATTCCAACACTCATTTCTCTTTCTTTGATGAGATGATTTAAAAATCTTAGGAAATGAATAAAGCCATATACGGTAGAAAAGGCAATATCTTCATCTTTGAGTGCTGAAATAATAGGATTACTGTAAATAGTTATAAATGTAAAACATACATCCAGAATTCAATTCCTTCTTTGTTGATGCACGCTTATCCGATACTTTTGATTGTCGCTTGCTTCTTCTAAAAAATTATGATTAAACATTGCCAAACATAAAAAAACTAAACATACGTTTCCCGCATTGTTACCGGTTCATCTTTGGATTCAGTTGATTCATTCTTAGCATCAGCATTTTCATCATCATCACCGCCTATAGCAGAGGAATATTGAGCCAATGTAATTGCAGTATATCCAAGATCATTGCGTTTTCGGTTAAGCATTTCCAAGAATTGACTAATCTCATACTTGAAGATTAATTGACGTGAAAGCAATTGAGAAAAGGTCTTTTGAAGAGCATCCAGATTACTACGAAGGAAGCTATCGGCATGAGGAACATTTGAATAAGGATTTCGTTGAGCTGATTCATACTAAAAACAAAAAAGTTAGTTGAAATAATCTTTAAATACACCCTTACATCTTTAACAATCATATCAATTGTAATATTTGCTGGAAGCTTTACAAGTTTTGCCTGCTTCTGAACCATTTCACCATCTTTAATAAGAACATCCAAAAGAGCAGCAGGAAGCTCAATGTCAACTTTTTTCTTATGAAGTCTTGAAGGAATCGGAACAGGAGCATCAGATACCACAGAAGCTAAATTTCCAGGTTTGGTTGGAGGTTTAAGTTCACCGAAATCTATTGGAGTATTTCTTGCACTTGTATTTGTTTTAGGAGTTGCAGACCGATGCTTCTTTGCTGGAACAGCTGGATTCTTTTCCTTCTTATTCTTAGTTGAATTTCGAGGACGTTTACGGCTTTTGGCATCATTAATTTCTTTCTAAAAAGCAAAACATTATGTAATTAATTTAATTAAGAGTTATTAAAGAGGGTTCCAGCTCAAACCCAGGTAATATTCTAACAAAATCTTCGCAACCGAATTGTTAAACTATAGATTAAGCATGGATAAACTACAATTATGCTGGTGAGTAGCAAAGGATATGATTCACATATGATAATCATCATCCTAAATGCATGCAACACTTCCCACATCCAGGGTTCTTCATATCCGAAGTTAACATTTTGCTTTAATAGTTCCTCATAGCTATCAAGAATGCGAACAAAGCATGCAGGATTGTCGGATGAATGACAGTAAGACTATAGACAATAGTCTAGACTATCTACAGTTGTGTATGAACTTACATTAGCAATTTTAACATTTTCATCAGTATATTGCTTGAATTTGTTAATAGCTTCAGCATGAGTAAGAATTTCATCGTACCGGCTATTCCATCCCTATAAAAGTATTCATTAGATAAGATTTGTAAAACACAAAACAAAACCTACTTGATAATGGATAGTATAAAGAACTTCACCACTTTCACCTGCTTGAACATTAATAATTTTTGCATCATAAAAGAAGGAATCAGTATGTTGACAAAGAACTCGAGAATTCAATTTATATTCTGCAGGAGCATCGGCACCTGTTCCAACATTAGAATCTCCAGCATTTGTATCTCGGCTATTCTCTTCTGAATGTTGCTCATCTTGCCTTCCAGCAGCTGTTGATTTACTACTTGATGGTCGAGAACTTCGATTCGAAGAATTATCAGATCCACGTTTTTTAGATGGCATTTTTGTTACAAAATCAATGTTTAATAATATTAAATTAAGTTTAACAATTAAATTAAATTAAGTTGAACTAAGAGTAGAAACAAATGTTGTTGAAAAAAATTTTTCGTCGCTTTTTGGCATCGAGACACATTATGCCAAGACGTAGTTTTTCAAAGAAATATTTTTTGCCCAAAAAAATGTTTGGGTTTTAATTTTTTAGTTGAATGAATTCTGTCAATTTTTTTATGCTTCCGGTTGTTAAAGAGTTTAAACTATAAGTTTTACTAAAGTCACCATATATTTAGTTCAAAATGTTTATTTTAAGTGCCCTAAGTGGAGGTATACTGTGATTTTGTAACCACATAATGTCAAATACACTTTTCGTACATCATTAAGTTTATTCGTAAAACAAGGCAATTAGATATATATATCAGTCAAGGAATTAATCATTAATACATTGTCTCCGTTCACGCATAATATTCTTCTTTTGTGCATCTTGTCCATAATACATAATCATACATTTACGACATTCACATTCAATTATCTTATCAATAAGTGTATCAAGTAGATGTTTATAATCTTCAGAAAGATCACCAAGAATACCAATTTCTGTTGAATTACATTTCTAAAAACGTAAAATAATATAATAAATAGCTCATGAAGGTATTCTCCAGATATTACATCATCTTTTTCTTTGATCTCGACCGTTTTTAAGATGGGCATTAGATTTTAGCTTACCCTTTCCCACCCTTACTACTACAGATGTCACATATGGACAATTTTGATAAAAAATAATTTACCTGGATAAATTTGAAAAGATCGTTGACATTCAAAACTTCAGGAGTATCATATAAATATAAACAAAAGTGAGCAAGATTATCAAGGTTTTGAAGTTCAAGAACTTTTTTCAGTGCTGAATCATTGATCGTAAGAGATTCAATACCAATTTCGCTGCAAAGTATTAATTACATTTACACACCTTTAATAACAAAGATATAAAAACTTACCAATAAAATTCTTTAATAATTGGAAGAACTTTAAGAATTTCATCAAGCATTGCAAGGCTTCCATCTTTATGAAAGATTTTAACATTTGCAAGAGAGACACTTTCAGCAGATGAGGCCATAAATTTAAAGTCTTCAAACGTAACATGCTGTCGATAAAGTGATAATCCAATATTGCTGCATCGATAAAGTTTTGGACGAAGCGAGGATAAAGTATTTGAATCACCAATGATATTGAGATGATCTGTAAGCCATATTTTGTATGGAAGTTTTATTGCATCAACTGTGCGGCAACATTTACTACGATTTGTAATGCACTCTTCAAATTTTTTTGAACAAAGTTTTGTTTCATCCATACTTGCCACGACCAAGACTTGATGTTTTTCAAAGATGTATTTGCAAGTTTGAGATAGCTTGAGGCAAACGTTTGGCGATGAAGGATTCATAATAATATAGCGCATTAATGTAGATGGAAGAGAGAAATATTGCTGAATTGATGGATCTCCAAGCCATTGAAATTTTCCAGGAATCTTTGTTAGTTTTGTAGCAGCAGCAGCAACAAAAGATGAAGTTGACGTATCCATTAGTCAAATATGAGAATGTAATTGAAGTCTGTAATGTTTAAAGTTAATTAGAACCAAATAAAATAAAAAAAGCTCGAAGAAATAAATATAGAAAATGCGAGCAAAAAAAATCAATGAAAAAATTGCATTTAAAAAATGACCGACGAACAAATTCTTCTTTCTTTTTTTGGTGATACAAACTACAAAAATGTTTTGCCATCCCGGAAAAATGTTTGTGTTTTAATTTTTTGGTGGCATGGATTCTGCAGAATCCATGCCACCAAAAAAAAAGTTATATAAATATCATTTATACTAAAATCTTTGATCCAACTAATGTTTAAAAAATCAAAAAATCAGCTATTTTTGTTCGTGTCGAGAATCGTCGCGACTTATAGTGATTCTGACAAACAAATATTTTTCATGATGCCTATTGTTAAAGAGTAAAAGTTTTTTGGGTTTAAAAATATTATTAAAGTTACCGAAATTTATATTTTGTTCAACCTGTTTAGTATCTTAAGTAGGTATACTGTAATTTTGTCACCATAGAATGTTAAATACAATTTTTTTAAATTTATCAGTTAATTCATAAAAAAGCAATTAAATAAATATCATATAAATCCCTGGGATAAGAAATGCCACGGCTCCCAGTAGGCCGGCTGTGGCCATGACCATATTACTGCCATTCAAGAATAATATTCTTCTTTTCTGGATCTTGTCCAATATACGAGATCAAAGATTTACGGCACTTAGATTCAATTATCTTATCAACAAGTTCATCAAGTTCAAGTTTATAGTCTATAGAAATATTACCAGCAATAGTAATTTCTGTTGAATTGTATTTCTAAAAAATAACAAATAATTTAGTATACTGTAATAGGTCAAAATAAATATTGCTACCTGGAAAAATTTGAAAAGATCGTTGACATTTAAAACTTCTTGAGTGGCATATAAACTTAAACTTAAATGTCTAAGATTATTAAGATTTTGAAGTTCAAGAATATTTTTCATAGTTGAATTGTTGGTCGTCAAAGATTCAGGGTCATTTTGACTGTAAAATGTAAATTTAAAAATTAGATCAAAACAAAACTGAAAAACTTACCAATAAAATTCTTCAATTTTTGGAAGAACTTTAAGAATTTCATCAAGCATTACAGTACTTCCATCTTTATAAAAGATTTTAACATGTTCAAGAGAGACAATTTCAGCAGATGATGCCATAAATTTAAAGTCTTCAAATGTAACATGTTGTTGATAAAGTGATAATCCAATATTGCTACAGCGATAAAGTTTTGGACGAAGCAAAGATAAAGTATTTGAATCACTAATGATATGGAGATGATTTGTTAGCCATATTTTACTTGAAAGTTTTAACACATCAACTCTGCGGCAACATTTACTACGATTTGTAATGCACTCTTCAAATTTTTTTGAACAAAGTTTTGTTTCATCCATACTTGCCACAACCAAAACTTGATGTTTTTCAAAGATATATTTGCAAGTTTGAGATAGCTTGAGGCAAACTTTTGGTGAAGAAGGATTCATAATAATATAGCGCATTAATGTTGATGGAAGAGAGAAATATTGCTGAATTGATGGACCTCCAGGCCATTGAAGTTTTCCAGGAGTCTTTGTAAGTTTAGAAGAAAATGAAAATAAAGCATCTAATGTTTCCCATTTTTCTAAATCCTTGTCACGTCGATTGTATTTCTCTTTCTTCACAGCTTTGATATTTCCTAAAAGTTGACGCTTTTGGGGACGCCGATAGGTACCACTGGAACTATCCATGTTTAAATTGAAACCGATAAGTTAATAATTTTATATAGTCTATAAAGTAAATATTAGCTATAATACTAATTTAAATAAAATTGGCGGCAACATAGAATATGAGTTAAAAATTTGCATCAAGAAATTGGTCAATCGAAAACAAATGCATGAAAAAAAATGAACGACAAACAAATGCTTCCATATTTTTCTTTGTTGGAGCCTGACCAACACAGCATGGTGTTTTTCTAGAAATTGTTCGGTCAATCGAAAACAAATGCCATTTTCTTGACCTGCTTCGTTCATGTTTTTTAACATGTTGTGCCAGAATAATAAAAAAATCAATAAAAAAAGTACAGCAAAAAAAAGACACAATAATTACAGTAATTCTAAGTCCCAAAATTATTATTTTCTTTTAAACCCTACAATATTACTGTAAAACGAAAAACAATAAATTTTTTAAAAAATTTAATTAATCTAAAAATTTTAAGCTTGGAAATGTCACGGTTGATTATTGGATTACAAGTCAAAAAGTTCTCTCCGATATTCATTTTCTATCACGAATTCGAAATTTTCCTCGTGATAAGGTACGGTATTTTTTACCATTTTTTTAAATTTTATAAATTTATTTTTAAAATTTTAAAGGTTTCAAACAAAACAATGAGGCTAATTCGCTCGAATTATTTGAGTAAACCTGAATTTGATGCTGAAAATATGAAACAAGTTTCGGCAGCTGCAGAAGGGCTTTGCTTTTGGGTTAAAGCTATTGATATTTATAATAAGGTATTGTAATTGTATGATCAAGGGAGACGGCGGTTTACGTATTTTTTACGCGTTTTTGGGTCTCGCAACGAATATAAATTTGAATAAATTTGCTTCAACCAAAAGATCCTGATTTTCAGGTTAGTGTTGCACGAACCTAAAAATCAGGGACAACCGGTCCCTCTCCTTTTTTTTATAACGCTTTTATTTTTTTTTATAACGCATACTGTAGTTTATTAAACTAATAATATTAATTAATAGATTGCAAAAGTTGTTGAACCAAAAAAAGAGAAGTTGAAAAAATCTGAATTAATGGTAAAACAGCACATGAAACAACTGGAACAACGTCGAAAAGCTTTACAAGAAGTGACAGAAAGACTACAAAAATTATCGGATCAATTTTCACATATGAGTCAACGAAAACAAGATTTACAAAACCAGATTCAAAATTGTGAACTAAAAATGACGAGAGCAGAAAAATTGTTGGAAACGCTAGGTTTGTTTATTTTCGAGTGCAAATTTGCATAACGGTGTTTTGGGGTTTCAAAAACAGAAAATTTCGAAATTTTGATATATGCTAATTTTAATGTTAATTACAATTGTTGACGAAATAAAAACAGAGAATCCAAAATTTGCATATTATGCAAATTTTCGATGGTAAAAGTTTATTACTGTTTTAGGGAATCAGGGACTTTAAAATTTCGATATTATCAACAAAGATTTTTGGCAAAAGTATCAAAGCAAAAAACACTAAAAATTTGCATAATGAATTTCCGGTATGCAAATTTTGGACTTTGCATAATGAATCTCGGTTATGCAAATTAGTGACGTTAAAATGTGATTAAAACCCTTTTTAGAAAATGAAAGAGGTCGATGGGATTCAAATTTGAAAGTCTTAAAAGTTGAATACGGTATTTTTAAACAAAATTGCCTGATCGGTGCTGTGTATGTTGAGCTGCTAAATAACATTGATTATGATAACAGAAAGGTACTGTAATTGTTTTTGTTCAAAATTCCATTACAGTAATTTTCAGGAAATTATTACTAAAATTATATCAAAATTCCATTTGAACCCAAATTTCAACCTAAAATCAATCCTAAAACATACTTCGGTTCTTTTGTCCGATCGAAATGAACGAATCTCTGAGCCATATGTAATCCTTGAATTGACCCGAAAGATTCCGCTAATTATTGACCCTCAAGGGGAATCATCAAAAATGTTATCCCATATTCTTCCAGAATTCCCTCTGGCGATTGATGTTCATTCTTCAGCCCTACCAACTACAGTAGTCTCAGCAATTGGAAATGGGTCCATTTTATTGATTGATAATTTACGTGAACCATTTCCACTTTATTTGCTTCAATTAATTCATCCAATTTTTGTTAAAGATGGAAAAGAAACATTTTTGCAGTTGAATAATAAGCTATTTGATTACAACCCAAAATTTTGTCTTCTTCTTCGAACCGAAAAACAGCCATCTGAATTTGCTGAAGTTCTTCTCCAAAATTTTTGCATAATTAATGTTTCTGTTGGTGAAAATGTGATAAAAAATAAGCTGATGGAAATATTTCTTCAAGTAAATGCTTTTCCACTTACTTCAAAAAGGGATCAACTGATGGCAGAAAAAACTGCCCTTCTTCGACAGAGTGATGCCGCTGAGGATGGCACGTTGGAAGCTTTGGCGCGATCAAAGGATTTGGATGATGATAAAACTATTGACCTCTTAGGGGAAGTTCGAGAAATGGCAACAAGTTTAAAGGAGAAGGTTAAAGAGCTGAATGAAGTTGAAGATCAACTTGAAATTGTTAAACAAAATTTTATTAAAGTTGGAGAATTTGGAACAAAATTAGTGAAAGCGTCAGTAAATATTTCAAAGATTTCACCCGTTTATGCCAGAACTTTGAGATATTATTTGGAAGTTTTTCGAAAGGTAATTTTTAGCTATATTCAAGAACCTCAGGGACACACACCCCCTTCAAATTAAAATATTCCTTTGATCTTTTACCGCCATTGTCAAAAGATCAAAGGCGGCTCCCCTCGAAATGGTTTCAGCCTCCTTTAAAATAAACTGCTGATGACGTCATTGAAAATACTGTATTTTATGCAAATTAATATATTTCAGGCGGTTGCTGTTGAAAGTACCCAATTGAATGAAGACGAAATTCCGGCAATAAATCAAAATATTTTGGGAGCTTTTAGAAGGAAAATCTCGAGATCTCTATTTGCAGAACATCGAAAAATATTTGAATTTTTAATTAAATCAAGTGAAAAGTAAGCCATTTTTCTATTAATTTTTAGAACGAATTTCCAAAATCATTCATGCAAATTTCGCAAAAAAGTTGTTCTGGATATTGGTGGAATTTGAAGATTAATGAAGAAGTAAAAAATGACGGTCTCATCGAATTACGACAGTTTTAAGAATTTGAGACATTTCTGTCTTCCCAAATATCAAAGACAAATTTTCGGCGGAACATTCGTGAAAGTTTCAAAACGTAAAATTTAAATGATGTAAAAAGTTCAAACCTTCTGAATCCATTCATTCTGAATCGTTCACAAATTAACAATTAACAAACCGCTTACCCCCTTTTGATGAATCTCCCACTTGCTTTTTTTTAAATCGGGCCTAAAAACTTCATATCTTCTACCATATCCCATTTTCAGCCTATCATCCCTAACTGAACGAAACTTTGCAAAACTTTATTCTTCCCTTCACTCTGAAAAGGGCTCAAATCTTCGTGATCAAATTCTTCATGCTGATGTTGGACTTCCAATTATTCTTTTACTTTCGGAGGAAGCAGATTACGTAATAAAAATGTTGTTTCATCTTGCCGAACAACATTTACCAGCACATCCAGCTATTAAATCCAATGGAAAACATCGAAGATTTGTTCAATTAATTTCTGCAAAAGATTTGCTAAAATTTGAATGGGAAAACATTTTAAAAGCTGAACAATGGTTGATAATTCAAAATTGCGAGAATTTGGATGTTGAAGAAGCTGAAGCTTTGACGGAAATTTTGGAAAAAATATTTGCATCAGAATTAAGAAAAGCAAATTTTAAATGTTTTATTGTTTTGTACCCTGGGGGCAAGATGGTAGGTTTATGCATAGGAAGGATAGTAGTTTGGGAAATCGGAGGTACGTGACCCTTCCATGATAATAATCATTATAATACTTTGATCTATTACCGCCATCGGCAGAGATCAAAGGCATGTTCACCCGAATAGTTTGTCCGATACAAAATTTGCATGATAATAAAATTTGTCTTAGACCGGGATGTCGTCAAACTAGGGAAAATCCTTTGATCCTTTACCGTCATCAGCAAAAGATCATAGGCGGCCTCCCTCAAAATGGTATCTTCCACTGATATAATAAAATCCTGTTGATGTTCTTGTTTATGCAAATTTTTCGCTTTTAAAAAAACAACTTTTAGGTTTCACACAACTTGTTTGATGCTTCAACCGTAATTACTGTAGACGATTCACAGTTGAGTTTTTCGGATTTTATAAAATACGCTTATACTTCTCTTGGACCTTCAAGGATTCATTCAACTTTAGATACGGTAAAAAAAATTTTCATATCCATTTTTAATCCTTACCTAAAAAATTACAGTATGCCCAGAGGCAATGCCTTTACAAACTTTGTTGCTTTCATTTTTCCATTTTTCAACGACAAAAATATGGTATTTTTGGATTAGCGAATCCTTTCAAAATTTCATTAGCAAATTTTGAATGTGCCATTTCACTTTTTGGCACTTCGCTGTCTTCAATTTCTTCTCCAACAATTGATGAAATCTGGAAAGGCATTATTCAAATTGCATATTTCACTTCAGAATCCTATGATTTTCAAAGTCTTAAAATTATTGCAGAATGGATTTTTGTTGGAATTAATAAATATGATAATCAAATCTTGAATGGAATTTGGCTCAAAGATTACAATGAAAATTTGAATATCCTCAGGGCACAATTTGATTCGCTGCCTCAGGGGAAAGATCAAGCTTTAAGTGGCCTGAATCAAAGTGTTACAAAAATTCATAAACAACAAGAACTTCAAAAAATTTATGCAAATATTGTTGAATTTGAGAATGGTGATAAAAGTAGAGGGATGGAAAAAGTGAAACCAACTGAAATGGTTCTTAATAAACCGGTTGTTTACCCGGAGGGCATTGGAGATATTGAAAGATGTGTGATAAATGAAATTCAATTTTTGGATGAAAGTGGTTTTATGCCAGAAAGGTAGGTCTCAAAAACAAGTTTTTTAGAGTTTTTTACATTTCTCCAAGTTCTCCTTATTTAATTTCTGGGCAAAATATCGAAATCAGAATTAAGTTTTTTCGAGTACAGTAAAAAAGTGAAAATTTTGATTCTTAATTTTGATTTTAAGAGTTTTCAAAAATTTTAAATTCGGCGGCAGTTAACGCACTTTTAAAATCCCCGATTTTCAGGTTTGTGCAGCATAAACTTGATAATCAGGGTATTCTCATCGAGGAAAACCCATGCAAATTGATTTTCGTTGAAAGACCCAAATGAATAAAAAAATACCGCGTCTGTTATTCTCAAAATAGGCTATAGTAAAAACCTAAAAGTAATTATTCAAATTTTTAGGAAACAACTTCTACAAAATCTGATATCCAATCCTCCCATCAAACGAATATCACTTTTTCACTTTCAAAAACCAGAAGCTTTAATCGAAACCCTAAAATATGCATTTTCAAAACGCTTTAAACTTTCTTCAGAAGATGTCGAAATTATTGGAAGTCTGAAAAAACCGAAACAATCAACTGATACAATTGAGATAACTGATTGCATTCTGATTGGAGCCGGATATGATCCCTCAAATAATAGCTTAATTGAATCCCCAAAACCATTTTACAAGGTCCCTGAAATCTTTATATTTCCTCGAAGAAAAATGATGAAAAGTGCCACATCGTTTTTATTCCCCTTTTTTTATCAATCAAATTTAACATTTTCAAAATGGAATGAAATTTGCTGTATCGAAATTGAATCCACACTTCCCGAAAATCATTGGATTTTACGTGGAGTTAAATTTATTACAACTGAAAACTTGAAAAATGTTTTTCCTACTTTAACATGAATTAATTTGTATTTTATTTAATTATATTTTGTAATAAAATACTTATTGCAATGGTTTTAGAAAATGTTACGGTATTTTTCAAATTAAAATGCTCTACAGGAAAAGACAAAAAGTACTTTTTAACAACAATTTTACGTTGCTGAAGCACAAAATTACTGATACAAATATTTTAATATTTTTACCTAGGATTTTCTATTTGAATACGAACTAAAACAACATTAAAAAAATGAATTGAAGCTTATGTACTTTTAACACAAAACCAAGATGAAGGAAAAGTTGTAGCAATTTTTCCATTAATCCGTTCTATTTCAGCAAAAAGTGAAAATGATACCCCCATCCTTAAGTTACAACTTTTTTAAACATCTTGTAAAAATTAGAATACACGTTTATTAATACAAGTCAGTGAAATCACAGAAAAAATACAAGATTTTAGAAGAAAATTTGGCTATTATCAACAAAATAACCACCTAAGTTGGAATCCATTTCTTTCTTAAATCGCAATACCTTGTCTTTGATTGCATTTTTCTGAAAATATCAAATATTTTTAAACAGTATTAACCAGTGAATCAAACCTTACCTTAACAAATTGACCAAAAACTTCTGAATCAAAACCTTCTGGAATGTTTAAAAGTTGAAAGGTTTGAAGATTAGGAAATCGAGGAAGTTCAACCAATTTTTGAGCAATTCCATCCATCTTTTCATCATTATGGAAAGTGCTAAAAAGTTTAATATAATATATATATGCAAAAACAAAACAAAAGACTTACTAATTAAAGAAGTGAATGTTGGGCACTTCCTTCATTAATTGATCGACAGAAAGAGCAGTTCCATTTTCATTAGTTACCGTAACCCGATGAATACCAACTTTACAAATTTTACCTTTTTCAACCAAATTCTTGTAATCAACAAATGACATTGTTAAATCAGTCAAACATAATTGGGTGAAACTATTTGTATGCAAACGTTCAAGCAAAGATGTAAATTTTGGACCAGGAAGGGCATTGAGAACAAGAGAATCTTGGACGAAAATTTTAAAATTGGCATAATCGAAGTCGACTTTAGTTTTTCCATCAGCTAACCATTTCTCTTCAATGTAATCCATACGAAATGTTAAAAGTGTCTAAAATAATTTAACTAAACATTATTTGATTCATAAATATTAGGAAACTTACTCTATTTTGACGTTTAATCCATGGATCGAATTTTGATTTTTGATATTCATATACAGTAAGAACATCATGTAGATCAGGCAATTTTGAATTTGTTGTTTGTAATTCAGCAATTTGATGTTCAGAAATTTGGCTATCGTTTTCTTGATCTTGAGGCTTCATTTTGCTTACAGTTACGATTATCTAAAAAAAGGCAAGAATAGAAAAATAATAAATTATCATAGTCTCACGTCTTTTACACGTTCATTGTTCATTATCTTAAGATGCAAAGATGATGGCAAAGTTGAAAGAATTTCTTCTTTGATTTGCTCCATTTTAGCAAAAGTTTCTTTAAAAACATGAAATTCCAATAAACATGAAAAATGTTCAATAGCATATTTCTAAAAAAGCAGATACTAGAAAAAAGTTGAATGTCAAAAACTTTTACTTGAATAACTTGACCAAATGTTTTAAGATCAAAACCTTCTTGAATATTGTAAAGATTAATCGAACGAAGCTTTGAAAATAATGGAAGTTGAGCAAATTTTTCAGCAAGACCTTCCATTGATTCATCATTATTGAAAGTGCTAAAAAAATATTGAACAAATTTTGCAAAGATAAAAAAATGACTTACTATGCAAAGCTAGAAAGATCAGGTACTTCTTTCAATAATTGATCAGCAGTAATTACAGTACCAACTTCTTTTGTTACAGTAACTTGATGAATATCCAAAATTGCAATGTTACCTTTTGCAACCAAATTTTTGTAGTCATCAAAAGAGATTGTTAAATCAATCAAATGTAACCAATCAAAGCTTTTTGGGCATAAATATTCAATCAAATTAGGAAACTCATCAGCAGGAAGGGATTTGATCAACAAAGATTCTTGAATATAAATTTTGAAATCTGTATCATCATCCAAAAATATTTCAACACCATCAGCATGCCATTCAGTATTCCCATTATAACCAAGCTTTCTTATAAAAAGAATCTAAAAGTTATTTAATGATAGAAAAATACAAAATTTATAAACAAACTCGTTCTTCAAGCAATTGAGGATTCCAGGAGATTGATTTTTCATTTAATTCATGTGCAGTAACAATCTTTTGTGGATCAAGCAATTTTGAATTTGTTTCTTTCAATTCAACAATTTTCTTCTCTTTTTCAGTTACCTAAATAAATGTATTTGTGTAAAAAGTGAGAAATATCGGCCGGGTAGTCGAGTGGTTCAACGCGCTGGCTCAACAGGAGGTAGGTCTCCGGTTCGAGTCCCAGGCTTGGCCACTTTTAGAATGAGTACCTGCGTATATGTCCGTCCCCGGTCCATCCGGGTCAACAGTGGCCTGTGTTCCTGCGGGTTGCAAGAGCCCATACCATCGGGTTATCAAGGTCCTGGTCTCCTCCAGGTATAAAAAGGGAATCAAATTAGACCAGCCTATGCGCAGGTATATCTGTATGGGTAAATTATTAAAAAAAAATGTAAAATACACTTACAATTTTATCACGTTCATCAATAATTTCCTGCTTTTCCTTGACCATTTCAGTGATTTGTTTTACCAGCTTTTGATTTTGTTCTTCCAAACCAGTAATTATATCTTGATTTCCACCAGTTGTTAATGAATTACCTTCCATTTTTATCAGTTGAAATCTACGAAAGATTATAACCAGGAAGAGATTGACAAATCAAAATTAGTAGATGTCAGAAGTTGTAAGACGAGAGCAGCACACGCGTTCAACAGTCAAAAATAAACGAATGAATGAATGATAAAAAATGCAATGATTTTTTTTGCTGCAAAGAAATGAACACACAAAAATGTTTGTCTTGTGAAAGTTGTTCACTTGAAACAAATATGCAAATTTTAAGAAGTTCAATGTTTTGTAAAAAACTGTGACTAAAAAATTTGATGACAAATATGTCACATTAAATTGGGTTTTAATCATCAATATCTCGTTTGTTACAAGTTCGGTGGATTATCAAAAAATTAAAAAGTATCTCTGTAATGTGTTTTTTGTGTTTTAAATATAGCAAATTTAATTCTCAGAAAAACAACCTTTTATTAAAAACTGCTAAAATAATTGATATTTACAGATTTATGGTTTTTATTAATCATAAACATTTTATTTTTTTGGGCTAAAAACGTGACAACCGTAAAATTGCATCTTTGCTGTTTCAAGTTGTTAAACATATTCAAAGAAAACTGTTGTTAAACATGAAAGAAATAACAATTTAATTTATAAAAGTTTACAATACCGAACATTTAAAAACTATCATAATCGTAAATTAAAGGAGGATGTTACTTTGACGCATAGAACTCCCGCCACGCAAGGAAAACTCCTCTGCCTTTCCCTGATTGAATCAGGATTTAGTTGAGCGTTTTTCCTTGCGTGGCGAGAGTTCTATGCGTCAAAGTAACATCCCCCTTTAAATGCATTTTTTTGTTACAAAAGTTCTGAACGTCAGTATCATTAGATGAGGGACAGAAAAGATTTTGAGGCGTGCCGCCTTTGATCTTGTGTCGATGTCGGCAAAAGATCAAAGAATTTTTAAAATTTCGGAGAAAACATGTGCGTTTAGGTTATGCAACTAAGCATTTGGCAATACAGTATTATTTGATTGAATGGAGACAACATTGGTATAAGTTTGTCCAAAAACTATTTCGATTATCTCTTTTCGTAAATCTTTATTCATTGCAAATACAAACCAAGCTGGGGCTGAAATTTGAATATTTACAGAAATTTCTGTAATTCACGTTTTTTAAAACTAACCCAATGTGCTTATATCAGCAAGAACAAATTGAACAGCTAGAACATAATCAACAAGAACAAAATCTCCTGTATTTATCATAAACTAAAAATTTTAAACACTACAGTATCTATTTTACCACAAAAGCAATTATTACCTGTGTGGCAGCAGAAGCAAGTTCAGTCAAAAAAATTAGCATACTGTAGAAGATCATTGCTCGGTCTTGAGAGGAAACTTTATGCTTGGCAGAATTTGAACGTTTTGAATACCGTAATTTTATCAGCATAATAATCACATAAATATTCATAATCAAAGATAAGAATGATGTAATCAAAATTTCAATGAATAAATTTCGAGATGCATCCCACCATTTTGCAAAGTTATTAGTTTTTGAAATCCAAAATGCTCCATAAAGATTAAAAGTTTTATTAATTTCTAAGAAAGGCATATGCCATACAAGTGCCAAAGGAAGAATGATACAAAAAGCAAGAAAATATTTTAAATATTTTTCCCAAAATGGTTTAAAGCCAGCTTTAAAAATAAAAATTGAACATCGATTAAAGCATAAAATCATACTGTAAGTATGAATGCCGTGGGCAGTTGAATATGTGATTATGTAAATTATAGGATAGAGAAAACTGTGAGAAGGCCATGTTTCTTGGAACTTTACAAGCCATGGAGTACTATTCATTCGGTATACGATATAATAGGATATCGTATGAATGATGTAATTGATAGCAGAGAATCCAAAAATCCAATAAAAAGAGGCAGTAAATTTTTTTCGAGCTGAACTGAAGAAAATTGTGTAAAGAATTATGAAATACAGTAGAAAAGTTGGAAGAATGTAAACAACTGCGACAACATTTTTTAATTCGTCAAAAGTTGGCATTTTTACAGGTTGAAGTACTCTGAAAAGTAAAGGTTAAAATTGATGTAAATCAATTTCAAATCGTATAAATTAGGAAAATTTAAATATTTTAGTACAAAAAAAAATTTTTCAAGAGGGCAAGAAAAAGAGCGCAAAGTTAAAGTTCTAAAAAACCATAAAAAATGAAGTCGTTTTTTAACACGTTTTTAAATATTTCACGCTCTGAAAATTTAAAGATAACGGCGATTAACATACTTTTTTCATCCCTGATTGTCAGGTTTGTGCATCAAAAACCTGACAATCAGGGTCGTTTAACCGATGCAACTTTATGCAAATTTATTTTAGTTATAAGCTCAATATTAAAAATGCTAAATGATAGAATTCTCAAAGCTTTTGTTTTAAAAAATTTGCATAAAAATGCCCAGAAATCGGTTAAACAATATTTAATGTCACATTTATCATTTTTGATACTTTTTCAAAATTAAATTATCATAAAAAACGTAAAACGTTTTATTGCAAAAAATTATGACAAGGATATTTTAGAAAAAGCAACAAATTTTCGAGCAGGTGGTTTTTCTCCAAGTATGTGTTTTCCTACGTGTAAACTTTGAACAAAAACTTCCCCAAAAAAATTTTAAAAACAGAAACAATAATTTTTAATTTTTTTCAGCTGTGCCGAACAGATGTCAGAAAAAAATTAATGAATGCCATAAAAGAGTTGCCAAAATTTTACAATGTTTTAAAAATTAATAAAACACCTCCTCGACCACCACCACATTTTAAATTATGTTTTTCTAAAAAAATTAAATGAACAAAGTTTTCAAAACTTTTTTAAGAAATAGTAACATATATTTTAAGTTGTTACAGTAATAATTATGTAACGTTTTTTGGAAAATGGGTAGGTTAGCAGAGTTATAATTTGCAATTTTGTTCCTGCTATTTTTTCATTTTTGCATAAAATGCTTCCTTCTTTTTCTAGAAATTTTGCCCACTTTTACACATGACTTTTTATGTTTTTAATTTAAAAAATTTTTAAAACACATTTTTAAATATTAGCCGTTATCGACTAGCAAAATATTTTTGTGAACCCTAATTTTCAGGGTTTTGGAAGTACCAACCTGATAACTAGGGTAATTTCTCGAGACAAATTCATTCAATTCCATTTTTATTACGAGACCATTAAAATGAAAAAAATACGAAAATCGGCACTTTTCAAGTACAGTTATTTGGAAAATACCGTAATCAAAACTGTCAATTTTTTGAAAAATCCACAAAAAACATAATAAAAATTTATAAACACTAATCAATGTAAAAATGCAAAAAAAAAATTGAAAAAAATGATTCACCATTACTAACAAAAACACGATGACAAGAAGAAGTTAACTTTGAATTAATATCTGCCTATAATAAAATGATAAAAAAAAGTTAATGAAAGATCACAAAAAAGCATTACCAGAATAAATTGTCCAAATGTTTTAAGATCAAAGCCTTCCTGAATATTCCAAAGTTCAAAACAAAGATTTGAAAATTCTGGAAGTTGAGCAAATTTTTCAGCAAGACCATCCATTGTTTCGCCATCATTGAAAGTGCTGAAATATTCAAATTTTAAAAAGCGGAAAAGATCAAAAGAACAAAATAAACTATTAAATTTAAATTTCAAGCTATTAGATTTTTGATAAATAAATTTTTTTTTGAGAGTTCGCTGGGATTTATCAAATCCAAAGATGCAAAATCTATCAAAAATGATTTTCAGTTTACTTTTGCGCCATTGTTTTTTTCGCTTTTGGAATGTATTTTATTAATCGAAGAACACAAACTCAAATTTTTTGAGTTTCGTTTTTACTTTTCGACATTTCATAAAATAAACCATCAACACAAATTGATAACATTTTTTATGATCATTTTCCAACCCTAAACACAAATTTAAACAAAAATTGACAACTTTTTCAAATTTGCATTTTCTGACATAATCCTTATTTTGTTTCCAGGAAAAATGAAGTTTTAGACACAAAAAAATTTTAGTACAAAATGAAATTTGCTTTGTGTCATAATTGCGTAATATTTTTTGAGTTGTTAAAAAATATATATATATTTAAAGTGGATATTAGTTTATGATATTTTTTGCCAAAAATGGATATTGATAAAAATGATAATGTTAAGGGTGATTCTGATAAGGGTGATATTGATAAAGCTGATATTGAAGGTTTATCGAATCATGATAAAACTGACAAATTGGAAGCTGATATCAGTAAAGATTCTGAAGATCACTCAAATATCACTGATTCAAATACCGTATTCAATAAAACATCTAATTCCATCAACAACCATGCCGATCCTGGTCCTGAAGATTTCCAAGATATTCCACTTGATGGCCAAAATTCGAAGAAACGAATTATTTTTGATATTGATGATGACGAAGATGAAAATATTCAAGAAAGTTCCAACAAAAAGAATAATGACAGCGATGACGATGAAGACGAAGCACCAGCTTATCAACGAAGTAAAATGGAAAAAATCTTAAATATTATGCTTTGTCGAAAAGATTTAATTAATCAAAAATTATCTGAAAAACCTGTTAAATTTTGGGATTTGGTAGAGCTTTTTATTTTTAAAAATTGATTTGATGAAAGCTTTTTAGTTCAAATACGGTAGCCGAGCAGATACGGTAAGTACAAGTATAACAAAATTTGCATAATTACCAAGGTCATCATCAGCCACACGTGTCCCTTCCCAAACTGTAAAATCCTTTGATCTTTCCGCTACTGGTATAAGATCAAAGGCGTGCCGCCCCCAAAAAATTGTTACGCCTTTTATTCCTTACTACCGTCGGCAAAAGATCAAAGGCGGGTTTTTTCGAAATTTTTTCTCCGATCTCTGGAGTGAATGAAATCCTCTGATCTTTTACCGCCATCGTCAGAAGATCAAAGGTTTCCCGCTCAAAATGGTTTCTGTCTCCTGCTAAATAAAATCCCCCTCACAAATTTGCATAAATTTAATATTCTACTTTTTCAGATTCTTGTTTTGTTTGGACTTTTACTTGCAGCAATTTGTGGAATTTGTCAACCGATGTTCGCGATAATCTCTGGAAGACTTGCAAATACTTTACTTTTAATGGAAATTGAAGACCCTGAATTTTTGGCACAAGGAATTCAAGCGTGCATTCTTTTTGTTGCAATTGGAGCATTTTTGGTTGTAATTGCTTTTACGCAGTTTTGTTGCTTTAATGTTGCCTGCACTCGAATAACTCGTCGAATTCGAAATGCTTATCTTCTTTCAATTCTTCGACAAAATCCTGCATGGTTTGAAAAGAATCATTCCGGAGCTTTGAATACGAAATTGAATGAGTAAGTTTTTAATGAAAAAATTAGCTTGAGGGTAAACTTTAGGAAACACAGATTTAAATGCTTCTTTTCAATTGAGGTTTAGCATAAATTTGCATAATTATTGAACACTTAAGAATAGTGTTTATAAAAATTGTAGCCCCAAAAAAACAACAAAATGTGTGATTTTTTCGTGCAGGGACATCTTCAGGTTCTAGAACTACAGGCACATATTTTCTAAAATCATAAAAATCCTTTGATCTTTTACCGCCATCGGCGAAAGATCAAAGGCGGTCTCCCTTGATATTGTTTCTACACTTTCTGAAATAAAGTGCTTCTAATGCCCTAGCATGTATGCCAAAAATAAAAATATGCAAATTTTTGTAAAATTTGAAAAAAAAGTTGCAAAATTGTTTATTAGAAAAAATTAGCATAAAAGTTTTTGATATTTTCGTTGAACTTTTTTAAACGCCCATTTTAGTAATATTGACCGAATCTATGATGGTATTGGAGATAAACTTGGCCTACTTACAAGAAATATGGTTCAATATGTTACTGGTATTATTGTGGCATTCTTTTTTTCCTGGCAAATGACCCTTCCATTATTAGTATTTTCTCCTATTATTACCTTTGCAATGGCATATTCTTCAAGAGTAGGAAATTTGCATAAATTAATAACAGCAATAAAATTTAAAATTTAGAAAATAACTGAAGCTTCAAGGGATGAAATGAAGATTTATAGTGGTGCCGGATGTATCGCGGAAGAAGCGATAACAGCGTATCGGACGGTTGCAGCTTTTAATGCTCAAGAAACTGAAGTTAATCGATACAAAGCAAAACTAGAAGAAGGTGCAAAATCTGGGATTCGAAAGGCGCTATTCAGTGGTGGGCTTTCGGGAGTGTTGTTATCCCTAGTTATGATCTTTATGGGAAGTGCCATTCTTTACGGCACATTTTTATATTCAATTGGAATTGTTCTAACACCTGGAGATGTTTTTACTGTTATGATGTCTATTATGTCTGGAGCATATCATCTTGGGAATGCTGCTCCACATTTGATGGTTTTGTTAACGGCAAGGGTTGCTGCTGCTACAGTATACAAAACAATTACGCGAATTCCAAAAATTGATCCATATTCAACAGAAGGAAAGAAGATTTATGACCTTCAGGGCAAAATTTCCTTTAGCGATGTCTCATTTCGCTATCCATCACGTCCTGAAACGAAAGTTTTGAAAAATTTTTCTTTTGATTGTCATGCTGGGCAAACATTTGCGCTGGTTGGACATTCAGGATCAGGGAAATCAACAATTGTTGGGATTCTGAATCGATTATATGAATTTGAATCTGGGAAAGTAACAATCGACGGCGTGGATATCCGGGATCTTAATGTTAAATGGCTTCGTACGGTAGTTGGTACTGTACAACAAGAACCAATCATCTTTAATGATACTGTAGAAAATAATATTAAACAAGGTTGTGATTTTATGACAGAGAAGGAAATGGTTGAAGCTTGTAAAATGGCAAATGCCCATGACTTTATTCAAGCTTTACCAGATGGATACGGTACTCGAATTGGGGAAGGTGGAGTTCAACTTTCTGGTGGACAAAAACAAAGGATTGCAATTGCTAGAACAGTTGTTCGAAATCCGAAGATTTTATTACTTGATGAAGCCACCTCAGCTTTGGATACACATTCAGAAGCCATGGTTCAATCAGCGTTGAATAATGCCTCCAAAAATCGAACAACAATTGTTATTGCTCATCGACTTTCAACAATCCGAGATGCAGATCGGATAATCGTAATGCATAAGGGTCGATTTGTTGAAATGGGAACCCATGCAGAATTGCTGGAGAGGAAAGGAGTTTATGCCAAACTTGTTTTGGCACAAGAACTTCATATGCACGAGCCGATAAAATAAAAAAATGCGACACCGTTGAAAAAGAAGAAAACTTTTTCCGCGCGGGAGCATCCTCTTTTCTTTTTTCAACTTTTTTTTGCAAACCATTTTTTTGAAGCAAAAAATGCTTCAACTTCTGGAATTTTTTTAGAAGCCGCTGAAGCATCTAAACGTTTTTTTTCTTTTGTAACATATTCTACACATTCTAATCTAACTGTTGTGGTAGCCGCAAAAAATTACAATGCATCTGAGCTGAGATATGCTGGGGTAAACCTCGACTTGTATTTATGTATTAAATAACGCAAAAACACTGTTTAAATACCTATGGGATATATCCAATATCTTCTTAAGTTTTTCCACACTGTTTATAAAGCTCATTTAAAATAATATATACTATTATTTCGGTGTTTTAAGTATTATATGTGGAAAATTTCTGTCAGCAACAACCATATACCGTAACCAGAAGATTTCTTGCAATGCTCATTTTTGGTATAAAAAGTATTTATTCATCATTTTTAGAGTGTGACAATAATTAAAAGTAAATTGCAAAGTTAGCAAATATGGGATATATCCAATATCTTCTAAAGATATTGGATAAATCTGTGGTATAAGTGCAATTTCAATGTTGAATGCGATGTTCAAAATGAGCTTTCCGAATTGCTTTTATTTTATAAATTTTACATCTTGTTCTTGGTGCTTATAATACTACAAGAATTCATGATAGAATTTTATTAAGAAATAATATGACTAAACTGAACAAAACAAAAAAGTTCACAATATTTTAAAATATAAGATATTATTACAAACAAAAAACTTAATAATACTTAATGATCAAATTTAACAAGAATAAATTCTCTATAGCGACGAAATACTTTTTGTGGTATCAATAACATGTCAATTAGTATCAACTTAAACAACGCATTCTCGATCAGTAACAACCAAACCAGATGTTGAAGCATGAACACGCTTTTTACCTTTGATTATGGAACCTTTTCCACTTGCCTAAAAAGTAGGATTACTGTAATAAAAATAAAAAAGGAGAAAAGCATACATCAATAGTAACATCGATAAGAAGAGTTTTGACTTGAACATCACCAGTTAAAGGAGCAAAACGCATCAAGCGATTTTGTGAAGTAATTTCAACGCTATCATTTGAGTAACAAGAATATGAAATCCATTTATGACAACAATCTTCTTTTTTCCAATATTTGTGAAATAAGCACGTGCAACAATTTTGTGACAAACTGGAAGATATCGTTCACCAAAATTTGCAGAAATATTAAATTGCTTTAAAGTAAAATCAAATTTCATTGGAGGAAAGAAGCGGCGTTGAACAGGAAATTTAAGAAGACTTTTTGAGAGACCATAAGCTTCTTCTAAAGTGTCCATGGAGAGAACGATACCACTTTCACCAATCATCAATTGCTTTTCAACATCATCAACACGAAACGCAGCATAAATACAGTCATCTGTTTGATAAACGGAAGCAAGTTCATGAGAGAGGCTAAAAAACTAAAACGTAGTATAAAAATAATCAACAATAGTAAAAGCTAATACAAAATTTAAAAATAAGCAATATTGATATATCACGGAAGAATATATATAAAATTAACGATATGAATCATGTTATGACAATTTGCACGCCATTTTTATATATCGATATATCGTAATCCAGAAAATTAAAAGTGATTTTGTTTAATAATTTGCGTGTGGCATATCTCAGCTCAGATGCATTGTAATTTTTTGCGGCTACCACAACAGTTAGATTAGAATGTGTAGAATATGTTACAAAAGAAAAAAAACGTTTAGATGCTTCAGCGGCTTCTAAAAAAATTCCAGAAGTTGAAGCATTTTTTGCTTCAAAAAAATGGTTTTGCAAAAAAAAGTTGAAAAAAGAAAAGAGGATGCTCCCGCGCGGAAAAAGTTTTCTTCTTTTTCAACGGTGTCGCATTTTTTTATTTTATCGGCTCGTGTATGGGAAATAATGAAAAGAAAGATGAAGAAGATCATGATGTTGATGAGCTATTATCCCCAGATCTTCCAAATGCTGCTTTAACTTTGGAATCTAAAACTATTCGAGAATCAATTCGGGAATCATTTATGAGAGATTTTTTGCCATCTGATCATCTTGGAGATGCTCAAAATCAAGCCTATGATGTAAGTTTGGGATAAGTTTTGTAGCCTTCTTTCCTTCTGATTCTTGAGGATTCTGATTTTGATGAGGTAGTTACAGAATGAAAATTGACTTACCCCTGTAAATCCTACATATCCTTTGATCTTTTACCGCCATCAACAAAAGATCAAAGGCGGGCCCTTTCAAAACGGGTTTTCTCTTTAAAAATTCTTAAAACCATTTGATCTTTTACCGCCATAGGTGCACGATCAGAGGCGACTTGCTCTAAGTGGTTTCTTCTCCCCCTGAAATTAACTGCTTTTGATGTTACAAGATACATAAAAATTTGCATACGTAACATCATACATTGTTGTAGTTTTTTAAAATCCCTTATTTTTCAGATTGAAATCGAAAAAATTGGAGCTAAAAAAGCTTCCCTCGCACAAATATTTGTTGATGCTCGAGAACTTTGGCCAATGTTATTTATTGCATTTGCAATTTGTTGTTTCAATGCTTTATCCATGCCATTGAATGCATTCATCTATGGACAAGCATTTATGATGTTTGAAAATGGTCGAAAAGAAAATATCGTTGGAGAAGCTTTTATGTTTTTCTTGTTCTTTCTTGGACTAGGATTGGTTTCTGCAATTGCGGCATTCTTTACTGTAAGTTTGGGTTTTTGTTCTGCACTGAAAAAAACCGGTGACAAAAAAACTCTCACCGGTGACTTATCGGTTACGAATTCGTCACTGATGGTGACGCCACAGTGTCGAATTCAACACTAGTGAGGGAATTTTTCTCACCGCGGCACGTTAGTAAAAAAGTCAACTTTGTGGCAAACTGTTCTTTTTCAAAAAATGAGTTTTTGATGCATGAGTAAGAAGCTGTTGTTATATCTTTGTGATATATTTTATATCTCATGTATTGCCAAAATAGATTTAAGCATTATATTTTTATAAACTAGAGAAAAAGGGCAAAAAAATGATACATAGATGACCCAACATAAAAAACATTTTAACAGAAAATTTAAGTTTGTAAAAGTTGTTCTCTTTTTTGTACATGTTAATCAACCATCTTGTTTTCCCTACTCCGTCGCTATTTTCTATAACTTTTTCGTCTTATTGGTTTTAAATGATAGATATATGTATAAGGATTATATATTAGTGGTATTTTGTTTTTTAGTAGTCAAATATTCGAATGCGATCAACTACAATGGAAAAGAAAGCAATCAAAGCCAGAAGAATTATCCGTGCTTCAATATAAATCAAAATATTCATGTATATTATCTCTTGCAAGCTTCAACTGACTTATTATGATAACATCAAACACAAAACAACCGATGAAAAAGATTTTATTATGCTCAAACAGACGTTCATCAACTACAAGTCATACGGTAAGTGATGTTTGTTATATTTTTGTTTTAACGCCCAAAAGCACATATTTTATTGTTTATAAATGTTTACTTATTTGATTACAAGACGAATGGAGTAAAGTTATAGTATATAAACGACCATTCTAAACAAAAAGAATTAATTTCATATATACTACGTGTATCTGCTAATGTGAGTACAATAAAAATTTTCAAAAAAACGTTTTCTTCTTGATATATACTATCTGTTTATCTTGTAATTAAAGAAGTAAACACTTATAAACAATAAAATATGTGCTTTTGGGCTTTAAAATAGAAATATAAGAAATATCACTTACCATATGACCTGTAGTTGATGAACATCTATTTCAGCATAATAAAATCTTTTTCACCGGTTGTTTTGTGTTTGACATTATCATAATAAGTCAGTTGAAGGTTGTAAGAGATAATATATATAAATATTTCGACTTATGTTGATCCACGGATAATTCTTCTCGCTTTGATTGCTTTCTTTTCCACTTTATTTGATCCCAATCGAATATTTGAGTACTAAAAAACAAAATACCACTAATATATAATCCTTATACATATATCTATCATTTAAAACCAATAAGACGAAAAAGCTATAGAAAATAACAAAGTAGTAGGGAAACGAAGATGCTTAAATTTGCAACACTTTTGTGAAAAGCGAAAATTTGCAAAAAATTTTACTTTTATAATACATGTTGGTGCATTTCTATATAAAAAAACATCCATATTTTTATGGGAACACATAAAAAATGCTTAAAATTCAGCGCAAAACAATTTTTTACATAGTTTTATATGCACAACTATATCTACAACATCAAAAATTTTACAACGTGCTTATTGGGTGCATTTTCGTGCTAAAAGCACTCTTTTACTAACGTGCCGCGGTGATGGTATCAGTGTCGAATTCGTCACCGATTTTTTTCAGTGTGGCATGGTTGATAGGATGAGGGCAAATTTGTAAAAGAAAAATTACAACATTTTAAATAATTACTAGTTACCATAAACAAAATTTAAATTACCAAAATTCGATGAGACATGCTTATTCAAATTCGATATCTAAAAGCATTAAAATTATGCAAATCTTTTCTCATATTCAGGGGTATCAGCAGTGTAGGACACCAGGGACATTTGTCCCTCTGAAATCATAAAAATCCTATGATCTTTTATCACCAACGGCACAAGATCAAAGGCGGCTTTCTCGAAAAGGGTTTCTGCCCCCTCCGAAATAAAATACTGTAAGCGCATAGATTTCAAATGCAGAGGGAAAATTTAAAACCAAAAATTTATGCAAATTTTTTACTCACTTGTTTTCTTTGAAATATCTGCTCTTGAAGTAGCCCATTTACCGTATCCCTTCATTTCAGACATACCTATTTGGTCAAATCGGTGAAAGACTAACAATGTCAATGAGAGTTCGAGCTTTCCGAAGTATTATTTATCAAGATGGATCATATTTTGATAATCCAGCTCATACACCTGGAAAGCTGATAACCCGTCTCGCAACAGATGCCCCAAATGTTAAAGCTGCAATGGATACTCGATTTGCTCGAGTTGTTCAAGGTGTTCTTGCTTTGCTTACATCCATCACAATCGCCGTAATAATGGACTGGAAATTTGGACTTGCATGTTCTTCATTCTTTATTTTTCTGCTAATTGTTCAATTTTCCATTGCACAAATTGCCCATTTACAAGCCCTTAAATTTGCTCAGGGCGATGAAGCTGGTCGAGTAAGTGATAAACAAAAATTTGCATAAATTTGGGAAACAAAAATTTACATAAATTTTGGAAACAAAAATTTGCATAAATTTTGAAAACAATAAGTGGCATATATGCAAATTAGCATAAAGTAAAGAACAATGTTTTCAGATTGCAATTGAAGCAATTGAAAATGTTCGAACTATTCAACTTTTAACTTCTGAGATTGCTGTTCACAAACATTTTATGGAATGTTCAATGAAGAGACAAAAAGCTGAAATTCGAAAAGCTCCAATTGAAGCTATGAATTTTGCAACCACACATGGAATGCAACAATTTACTGTAGCTTTTTGTTACATGGTTGGATTTATTTTTGTCCTAAATGGATGGACTGATAAAATTAAACTTTTCCAGTAAGTTCATATCGGGTGGCGAAATGTTCTATATTGAAAAACGGCACTTTTGGAACAGTTATATTGTCTATAGCTCACATCTGCAAAATATTCAAATTGTTAAAATCAACCCCACTTCCGTCAGATTTTTTCCCTTTGATCTTTGCCGCTTTTAAGATGCCAGTTTTTGGCTTACCCCTTCCAACCCTTAAAATACCAGATCTCAGATTTAGACAATCCCAATCCAATATTATCCAACAATGAAAATTTGCATAATTTTTAGAGTTGTTCAAACAATTTTCTTTGGTGCAATTTCAATTATGATGGCAACAGAATTCTTCCCAGAATTAGTAAAATCAAGGCTTGCTGCATCTTTGATGTATTCAATAATTAATCGACAACCTCGAACCGGAAATATTACTTCTGGTGAAAAAATTGTAAATAGATTTTTAAAAAAGTATTGCTAAAAATATGAGATTTTAGTTAATCGAAGGAGATGTAAACTTTGAAAATGTATATTTTGCATATCCAACTCGGCCAAAGCATGCCGTTATGAAAGGCATCAATTTTAAAGCAAAACCTGGACAAACCATTGCCCTTGTTGGTCCATCAGGATCAGGGAAATCTACAGTAATCGCATTGTTGGAAAGGTTGTATGATCCGTCAGTTGGGGCAGTTGTATGTTTTTATACTGTAATTTTCGCAGTAACTTTTAAAAATAATGTTTAGAAAATTGATGGAAAAGATTTAAAGAATCTTTGCCTTTTTGATATCCGGAATCAGATGTCCCTTGTAGAACAACAACCTCGACTTTTTTCTGGTTCTATTAAAGAGAATATCGCATATGGATTAGATATATCCAAGATATCTGATGATGAAATTGTTGAAGCTGCAAAGTTAGCAAATGCTGCTTCGTTTATTTCAACTCTGCCCTTAGGGTATGATACCCAACTTGGAGAAAAAGGTGCCCAGCTTTCTGGGGGTCAAAAACAGCGAATTGCCATTGCCCGGGCTGTTATTCGAAAACCAAAAATTTTATTGCTCGATGAAGCTACTTCAGCGTTAGATTCGACTTCTGAAAAGGTTTGTTTGAAAAATTTGCATATAACAATCTAGGGCATTACCAGCATTTTATTTTGGAAGAAACAAAAGCCGTTTTGATGGGTGCCGCCTTTGATCTTTTGCTGATGGCAGTAAAGATCAAAGGATTTCTATGATTTTAAAGTTGCATATTCTGCTGACTTCCCAGTATAGAGTAATCCAAAATAATTTTTAGGCAGTTCAAGAAGCCCTTGATGTTGCCCGACTTGGTCGAACTTGTATTACAATTGCGCATCGACTTTCATCAATTCAAAATTCTGATCAAATTATTTTTGTTGAAAATGGGAAAGTTCGTGAAAGAGGTACCCACTCAGAGTTAATCCAACAACAAGGAAAATATTTCAATCTTACACAACAACAATATTTGGGGTCTTAAATTTTTGTAAATTTTAAAGACGATATGTTTTGATGTAGTTTTGCTTTTTGACACTGAAATAAATGCTTTGAAGAAAGCTAAACTTTTATTTGGAATTTTATTTATTTACAACGTATAATTATATAATATTATAATGTCCATTTGTCGTCTCCGAGAAATCCAGCTTCATGAATACATACCTTTTATATTAAGGGATAAGATTTTATAATTTATTCTATTACTTTTTTTCAATTAATTTTTGCAAAACAACTATTAAATATTCAAATAAGCTCTGTGCATTTTGCTTTCTAAAAAACAATACATTCATTTTTCTGCAATATCAGTTTTTTTCCTCGAAGAAATATTAAACACACTGAAAAAAAAACTAGCAACAATGTGGCGAAAAAAAGCCACAATTGAGTATAAAAATATGCGTCCTGCTGCCCATAACAAAAACGTTTTTTGACAAATTTATTGCAAAAAAATTCGCCACATTGTGGCCAAAAATTAGCCATAATGTGGCTAATAATTGAGCTTGAAATTTCAACAAATAAATTATTAAATGTTCATTTTAAATATTTGTAAAACTTCGGGTGTGCACCCTAAATTATGTCCAAAAATTAAGCAAACTTTGCACACCCCGCGAGGGGTTGCGCAAAATTTGCACCGGTAACGCCCCAGAAAACGGGACTGTCCCTGTGCACCGGTGTGCACCATGCGGTGTAAGCATTTTTTCTACAATCGTACCTCATTGGTACATCCTTAAAAAGGAAGCAGAAAAAAGCTTGAAGGTTAAAGAAACCGTTTTGGGTTTACTTATGTTTTTTGTGGTGGGAATGCAAGTACGAAGTACATTTTCAAAACAGAGAACACAAGAGACACTCTCTCTCTACAGTGAAATAAAACATTAAAAATGGACAAATTAGTTTTTGCAATTTGTAAAAAGTGGCAACTTTCTTTGCTAATTCGTCGGAAAAAATCAAATTTTTTTGCTATTTTGTCGGGAATAAGCAAATTTTTCGCCATGTTTCGGCATATTTTTTTGCAAAAAAATGTGGCGAATTTCATTGGCCACATGTGGCGGAGGTTTTTTTTTCAGTGCACGTCACACCAAGCAAGAACAAAGCTTTTTGCAGCTACAAGTTTATGAGTTTGTCTCATTAAATTCAAAGAGGCTGTTGATTGTGTTTTTTGACATTTTTACAACTGGTAAAAACTACTAAAGGAGGCGGAACCTTTTTTACTTTTTTATTTCTCTAACGTTTTTTTCGTAGAATTTTCATGACTATCAGGGTCTTTTTCTTTTGTTCTCTTGCCTGATCGTCAGGAAAATTTAAAAGAAAAGAAACGTTTGACAAATAAAAAAGTACCAAAGGTTCCGCTCCCTTTAAATATTAAATTCTGATAAATTTTGACTTGTGTTTGGCAAGATATTACAAATCAGTAATAAGTAATTTGTGGTAAAATGGTAAAATAAGCTTGTAAAGTACTGTAATACTTTTAACGCAATTTTTAAGTTGTATCTTTTTTGGAGCACGTTGGAATCAAACGTTCAGTCAAGAATTGCGCTGCTTCCACAAAAAATTCTGAAGTCATCTTAGGTTTTTATGTTTTAATTTTTGTATATTCGGAATCAGTGTTGTTGCGCCTCCGCCTCCAGAGGCGAGGAGGCGACTCCGGAGGCGCCTCCGGAGGCGGAGGCGGAGTCTGAGGCGGAGGCACGTGCTCGGAGGCGCCTCCCTGTTGTGATTAGTTTTTCATCTGAATATGTAAGAAAAGTGGAATTTTCGGAATTTTGGTGCTTCCAGAAGTGTCATTTCTGGATTCCCCACTGTCGAAAATGCTTTAAATGGAAAAATACTGGCATAAACTTTATTCGCCTTTTGTTACATCAAAGTAAAAATTGGACAGTAAATATACTGTAAGCGATTTTTTCGATTTTAAATAAGTAAAAAATATTTTAAATTACCATTTTTTGTCTTTAATTGCTAATAATGTATGAAAACAGTGAAAAAAAAATCGATTTCTATTTCCATAACTTGTTTAATGCAAAATGGTCCGGAGGCGATTGGGAGGCGACTCCGGAGGCGCCTCCGAGTCGCCTCCGAGGCGGAGGTGGAGTCGGTGGCGACTAAAACAAAAAAGCACAACACTGTTCGGAATCAGCAGAAAAAGCTCTATCTCGTAACAGAGAGCTTTTTTTAATAACAAAACTCAGTAAACAGATATAAGCCAAAATGACCAAAAAAACGGATTTTTCCATACAAACCTATTTTCAAAAATCCTGAGCTTAAACCGAACTTTTATTGGATGAATTTTATATATTTAGAATCAGCAGGAAAATGCTGATCTCGTAACAGAGAGTTTTTTTATAAATTTAATTGATTAAAAAAGATATCCCTTAAAATGACTACGGACACAACGCCAACACTGACAAAAAACAGTGGGAATGATTCCAACGTGGGAGAAACAAAAAACAAAAAAACATGAAATTAATCAGAAAAAATCAGAAATGAAGAGAAAAAAAAGTATCACCAGAAAGACATTCTCGAAGTTTTTGATGTGGAACATTATCTCCGTTATCATATTTTACATTAGATTTGTACAATGTAAAATTCTTTAGTTTCTTCGAAGATGCAACAACTTTGAACTGATCGAAAGAAAGATTTTGATTAGTGAAAAAATGATCCGCATCACATCGAAATAATTTGGAAAACACCATTGAATTAGTTGAAAGACCCTGCAAAAAAAGTTACTGTAATTTTTATTGTTAATTTGAATCAAGCTATTTTTTTCTCCTCTTTTACTTCTCAAAAATTTCCAAAAAATATTAGGATAAATAAAAATTTACTAACATTTTTAAAGCTATTTATTTGAAAATAATGTGTTACCCAAAACTTTAAATTCATTTTTTGTGGCAGTAGTTTCATTCTTTTAAAGGAAGCGTGTCAGTTCAGCAAAATCGTGTTTATAGGGACTGTCCAGACGTTATGTAACGGGTTTTATAGGTGGATGGAAGGTAAGCCCAATGTTACTGATGTTGTTGTCGGCAAAAAGCTTTGATGTTTTGTTACCTAAAGGGTTGGGTGGGGTTCAAAATTTGTGATTTTATCGTTACGTAACATCTGGACAATCCCTTATTCCTACGACTAAAATAATTTTCAAAATTCTTAAAATCCTGATTTTCAAGAAATTCTGATAGATGCAAAATTCTTTGTTTTGAGTTTTTTAAACAATTGAAATAAGCTTCGTTGGGGAACTAAAGCGACTTTGCAGAACTGACACTCACCCCCCTTTTACATCTGTGGCCATCCATCTTTGATTCTCAATATAATATAAATCTTTAACAATAATTACAGAATTTTTGGAATAAAAATATTTACAAGTCTTTAGCAATTTTTTCCATACGGTTGAAGTTGATGGATTTTTGGTGAAATAATAAACAATATTAGGGGGAATAGAAAATGCTTGTCTGTAAACCTGCATATTTGCAAATTTATTAACCTTTGAAAAGGGCGTCATAAAATTTACAGCAACAAGTAATAATAATAACGAGAAAATAGAAATTAGAATAGACTTTTTTATTATTATGCAAAAACAAAATTATCTCATCTCTAAGTTTGTATTATTTTCTTCCATTTTACACACTATTTTTTCTCTTTTGCTAAAATTGTACAGGTCAAATGAACGATGAGTCTATCGTGCCCTCCAAGCAGGGATAAATTATTCCATAAGTTTTTTTTACCACATACCTGAAAAACTAAACTACCCCCAAGGGCTGAGAATATTTTTTTGTTGTTGTTAATGCTAATCTATACGTTTTCAAGATTTTATAGCGAAAAGATAATTTTTTATCTATTGAATAAAAAATTATAACACACCCGAATGCTTTACTGAGATGATGTGCCTGATGACATCCCGACGATGTTTAGTCAATTTTTAGCCAAAATTTTAAATTCTAAAAAAGTTTATTAATACAACAAAAATTACAAAAACAAAAAACAAAAACATTTTTTTTTAAAATAATGATGATGTTGAATTATTTTTAGATGCTTTTATATTAGAAACAACTACTTTTTTGGCACATTGAATATTTGTAATATTTGTTAAATTGAAATAAGCATCTCCAAAGCATTGGCAGTTTTTTGTGTTTGCCCAAGAAAATTTAAAAAAGGTTTTGGAGTAATTTTTGTTCCAGATTTGATCAATAGATCCACAAAAATTTGTAATCGTTCTCGATACTCTTGTCGGAGATTGGAAAAGCAAAGAACAACTTCCATTTTTTCTTGAGTCTATAAAATATTGGTAATAATTATACATAGAAATATTGAAGCTTACCATTAAAAAATCAAAAAACAACTCAAAATCAAAATCATGTTGAAGTTGATACAGTTTTAGGCATTGAATATCAGCTGATTGAAGAGCGTATATTAATTTTGGTGTTAAATTTTTATAATTTGATGTTTTTTTTCCTAAAAATTTTTTCCCCAATGAAATTTGCCAGCCATTTGAAATCGGGGGGAATTTCTTGAATCAACCTGTATGTCAAAGTTTTTAAATAAAAATGACAACAGAAACACTTCTATTTGAATTTTGTAGGACGACATTCAACAGGAACAAATTTAAAAATTGTTTTCAATACCTTCATAAACTCAGCATCATAAATGGAGGGCATTTATGATGCTGAATTTGAGCACAAACAATTAATTTCACGAATTTCAGCTGTTTAACAAAATTTTAATTTTTTTGCATCCAATGCTTAACTTTTGTGATTTCTGATAAAAATATTTATAAAATATTGAAATAATAAACATTGCCAAGAACGCAAAAAATTAAAAGAACAATTTTTTCTTTGGAAAATAGCAAAAAGAAGTGTATTTGACGATTATTGTTATTGCCTTTCAGTCATTGTTTTTCTTTCTTTCAGCAATAGAAAAGTGATGCCAAACGCTCGCATCGACATACATCTAATATAATGTTTTAAAAATGGAAGGAAAAAAGCATTCAAAACAGATAGATGGTGGTGAACGACACCAAAAACTACTTTGGCGCCATTTTTAGAAACAACAAGTAAGTAAAAACATAGAGAAAGAAACACATTTCATTACACCAAATAAAAAAGTTTCCTACCATTAAGGTTCCAATTCTTTTGGGTTTTTTTGCGTTTTTGGCAATGTCTGTTTTTTCAATATTTTATAAATATTTTTATAAAGGTGAAAAAACTTTAAAAAGTTCAGAAACTTTGTAAATCAATAATAGGTAAAAAAATAAAAAAATTTCAATCAAGAAATGAAAGTCAAAAAAATTTTCGATTTAAAATTTAATGACGATATATAGGAATTAATAATCTTCACTTCTGAAGATCGAAAAAAATGCTTCAGATACAGATGGAATATGAAAAATGCAACCTTTTCTTGCACTGAATGCAAAAAAATTAAAATTTTTGAAAAAGCTGAAATTCGTGATCACCCTTGTCGTTACTGATTTCTGCAAAAGAAATGCCTTCAGTGAACAAGTCAAGATAAACTTAATATTACCGTAATTGTTTATTGTTCTACCTCGTTTTGTCGCCTCTCTGAAGTGCTCATTGACGATAAAACCCACCACCGCCGTTGTTTATACCTTGACTCCTGGAGATAATACAATCCTTGAAACCCTCCTTGCTCTTGACTTTAAAACGTTGTCACACTGGATGCCTCTCAAATTTTGATAAATTATATCAAATGTTCCAATTTTGGATAACCAATGTCTATGGAAAGACCGTCACCTTTGGTTTCCGAGTCCATATCAGGGGTTAAAAATGCGGCCGAAAAATCGCCGGCCGGCCTTGCGGCTGAAAAAAACCATGTCGGCCTCGGCCGCAATTTCGACCCCTGGTCCATATGCCCTATTCTACTGATGTCCCTGTCGGTTGCCGACCATGTTTCAGTTAATCTTATATTCTAATTTACTTTACCTTTTTTTTAATTATTGAAATTTTTGAGTTTTTTTAATTTAAATTTGTCATTTGTTGAAAATGTATGCTTCAAAAATATATTTATTAATTGAATTTATTAATTTTTGTTTTTGGAATAATTGATCAGATTCTTTGATATCCATAAAAATGTCCTGATCATTATTTTTGATCAAAATATTTTTTCTCATTTATAGCTTATGACCTTGATCAAAAATAATCTCAACGTGTTTTTATTATCATTTCAAATAATATATCCCATAAAATAAAGAACAAAACTATAAACAGAACAGCAGCTATGACGAAAGTAATCTGTCTGAAATGGACAAAAAAAATCACAAACTTTCTTCGCATGAAATAATAATATTTATTTATCCCATTTAGTTGATATTTGATAGAAAGAAAAGGATCACCTCCTCTTAGATGAACAAAAAAATAGAAATTTTTGAAAGAAAAAGAAAAAGGAAGTAACTTGTTTTTTGGTTGGAGAAAATAAATTGCGTAAAAATATATTTATTGGTTATTATTTTTGCCCAGCCGACCCCTTCATTTTTTTCATCCATCAATTTTTTATTTTTTTGAATTAAAAAAAATTTCATTGCAATCCTGTTTTTTTTCTTCAAACCACTGAAAATAAATAATTTGTTATTTTTTTTTGTCTTCATCAAAACTTTTTCCTTCTTCTTCTTCTTTGAACGCCTGCCTTTTTTTGATTTTTTTTGATTATTGGAAAAAAGGGCAACCATTTTTATTCATTTCGGTTCAGTTCATTATTCATTGTTGATTAAAAATCGTCTCTATTTTTATTTGTACAAAAAATATTGTGTTTTTAAAGTTTATTTAAAAAATGGGTAAAAATATATTTTATTCTGTTATTATTGTTATCATTGCTGGATGCTTATGTTCAAGTGGATTTGCAGAGATAAATGAAAGCTGCAAAGATAAAGTTCATAATCTTGTTGAATCTCATTCACCGAAAGAAAGTTAGTTTTTATTTTTATTAAGATTTTGGTAGATAATGAAAGTTGAAAAAGCCAAATATTTTGAAACAATTTGCATTTTGTTCAAGGGAATTATTAGGATAAACTGATGCTTCGCCGAAAAGTTTGTCTTAAATTTTGAGAAGACCGAAATGTTTTTTTTTGTGTAATTTGTTGAAACTGCCAATTTCTACTTCTTTATTAAGCTTTAAATGTCGCAAAAAAACCAAATTTTCCGGCGAAATATCCAAGAATTGAAAATTTGAATACCACTTATTAACAAGGGAATGTATCAACCTGGCCCGCTGCTTTTTGAATGGGATTTATCCTATCAAATAGCCCCAGGGCAGTTGTGCATAACCCCAAAATGTCTCCGGTGAATGGCCTTTTATTATGCTAATTTTTGGAAATGAAATTCAAAAAATATACGAGAAACAGGGGTTTTTGAAAAATCGTCGACCCGGGGGTCGTGGATTTTTCAAACTTCATTTCCTAAAATTAGCATAATAAAAGGCCATTCACCGGAGACATTTTGGGGTTGTGCACAACTGCCCTGGGGCTATCTGATGGGATAAGTCCCGTTCAAAAAGCAGGGGGCCAGGCTGATACCTTCCATTGTGAGATAATAACCATGCCCGCAAAAATGAACATAATTGGCATTTTTGAGTCAAAACTAATAATGCAAAATTTTAAATTTGCATAATTTTAGATACATTGTTTATAAACCTGTAACTCTTTTTTACCATTTTACTTATTTAATCCATTTTTAGTACCGTACCCAGCAAAGATTGTAAATTTCACTGGAACTGTTTATGACACAGAACAAAATCCAACTTGTTCAAATAAGAAACCAACTGTTTTAATGCCTGGTTGGGTAAAACTTCTTGGTGGTAAGTTTTTATTTTTGTTTTAAAATTTTTATGGCCAATTTTTTTGACATCAAAGGTCAAAGGATGAAAAAGTTCGTTGAATAAGAACGGTTAAAAATTTTTTGCAACGTTCTTGATTTTTTTCTGCTTTTCAATCACAAAAATAAATGTGGACAAAAAACTTTTACTTTCCTTTTTTCAATTTTTAACCGCACTTTTTTTTTAATTTGCACCACCTAAAAAATTGATCAACTTTCAAAATTAATTAATTAGTCTATTTTTTTGTTTATTCATTTTTTAACTAATATCAAAGTGTTTATTGATCAATAAAGTTTGTGTTTTTTCAATTTTAGGTGAATTACATGTTGATCGAGATTTTGATATTGTTAAAGATGGCATGCTTCGAATGACTGTTAAAGGTTCAAATTTTGATGATGCCCTTTGCTTGAATGGCACTTCACAATATCTTGCACTTCCAAATAGTTTTTGGTATGTATTTTTTTAAATCAAAAGTGATAGGGATTCAGAGATCAATAAATGATCAGTTTTGAGAAAATGAACACGGATTCAAAGTTTGTGTGATCAAGAATTGATGTCTTTGAAATCTTGAAAAAAAAGATAACAAAAATTGAAAGCAGTTTTTTATCAAAAATTACCTAATTTAAAAAAATGTGTTTTTCGAAGTTGTTGTTCAAATTAAAGAAGCAAATCATAATCCAGATTAATATCCATTATGCAAATTTTTTTGCATTTCTAAAAACATTAACTTTAGCAACATTTCGGCGAAGAAAGAAACCATTTCAAGGGGTGCCGCCTTTGATCATTTGCCGATAGCGGTAAGAAATCAAAGGAATTTTATGATTTATGAAGGACCGCGTACTCAGAGTGCCCTGTTGACGTCCCTGAAGGCAGTAAACTTTTTTGGGATTATACATGCCGCTTCAAGTTGTTACCAAAAAAAAACATAAATATTATGCAAATTTTTTACTCATATGTTCCATGGGATATTCGAATCTCTGAAATATCACTACATTTTGTATTTTATAGTTTAAAAACAATTTCTGAGATCACAAAAAAAACTGAATCACACTTTTATCAAGGTTATCCAAGTCTAAATTGATTACGTTCATTTGCACTTTTTTTATCGGGTTAAATTAATTTAAAGTCAAAACCTTGATCTCTGAATTTCCATTTTTATTCATCTTTTTTTTGCATTTTCAAAGTACAATTTTGACACTTTAAACTAAATTTTTTATATTTTTTAGCAATTTAAAAGTTTGTGATTTTATTGGTGTTGAAATGTGTAAAGTTCTTCAAACAAAAGGTGTTCATACTTTTGATGAACTTAAAGAAAAACTTGGATTTAATACAACTCTTTCAATCCCTGAACCTCCATCCCTTCTTGGTATCAGTTTATTGGATCTTTTTTCGGTAAGAAAAACTTTTAATTAAAAAGATTTGCATAGATTTTAATTAGTTTATGCTAATTTTAATTAAAAAGAATTATGCTAATTTTAATTAAAAAAATTTGCATAGATTTCAATTAATTTTTTTGCAGGGTGATTTTTCATTTATTTTTGCTTTGGAAACTGAAGGCCAAACAATTTTGGAACTAAAAATTCCAACGAATCATGACTTTTTACAAATTGGCGTTGAAGATGATGATGAATAAATATTATTTTTTATTTTAATTTTTTTTGCATGCTTGTATATTTTTTCTTGCCAGAATAAACATTTTATATAAAAAATCAATAATTAAAAATAGGGTTTTAGATGTAAGAGTTATCAAAATAAAAGTTTTTTTGGATTCCGAATTAGATACAAGGATTCTGAATCCCAAAATTTTTTCTCCAGATTCCATAATATTAGCATCACTGCATTTGTTTTTTAAACATAGATTACGAAAATAGTAGAAATCAGCTTCAGAATCTTTCTGAGAAGCTGATTCCTGGATTTTCAAGTTTTCTAAGTCTTTTTTTCTTTGATGTGTACCGCTTCAATTGTCGTTATCTTCTCCTCGAAAAAAATTGATTAATAACAATATTAAGGAATTTGAAAAAGAAGTTTTGGGATTCGGAATCCTGTTAGCTGATTCAGAATCCGAAACAATACGCTTTGAATCACTCTAAAATCTTACAGAAAAAAACTGCAACATTTTATACCTTATTTGATGTTCATTTTTTAGATGTAAAAATATCTTGTTTTTTTGCAACCCATCTTTGAGTTTTCTATTATGCAAATTTTAGTTTTAGCAATTCTGCAGCTTCTACCAAAAAAACTGCAACATATTTTTTGCATTTTTTGCACTTTTATTTCAAACTATAAATCTTCTTTGGCATTTCCCATACCATAAAAAAGCAGAGAGTTGCATATTTCAAAGTATCAAGAAACACAAAAAAAAGAAAAATGTAACTTGAAAAAAATATTTTAAAAAAGCAAAGAAATGAAGTATCTCTCGTGGGAAAAAGTTTGCGTTGACACGATGCAAATGCCATTACTTTTCTTTCTTCCTTCTTAGTTGTTTTGATTAATTTTTTTTTGCTTTTTGGTTTTTTTTAAAGAATTCTAACTTAAAGTCGAGACTACAGAAAAAAAAGAAAGAGATTGTGTGATGTTTAATTTTTTGTAGCTTCTTTTTTTCAATGCTACAGTAATTTTTGCCTTTTTGAAGAATTTAGGGGTTTCCGTGTTTTTCTATTTTTTGAGTCCCACAAATTTGTGTTTCGTTGTGGGCCACAACGTAAATAAATTTGAATGAATTTGTCTCGACAAAAAGACCCTGATTTTCAGGTTCGTGTTGCACAAACCTCAAAATCAGGGATTTAACAAATACGATAACTATCATTTCCTGAATTAAATAAATTGACTTTTTTGGTGTTTTGAAAATATCGGTAGGTTTCTTAAAAAAATTTGCATAAGTTGTTTGAAAAGTGACATTAATCAAAAACAGTTTTTGCCCAAATTGTTTCTCTTTTTAAAACTTTCCTTCAAAACAAGGCTACAGATTTAAAATTTTATAATAAATTCTAAACACGGCACTTCTTTAGTTTATTCCCCCCCCCCCCCAGTTTCACATTTTTCTTTTCTGTTTTTTTCAATCATTTTTTCCTTGCTTTTCATGCAAATTTTACAAAAAGATGTTCCTTGTTTCTTTTTTTTCCATTCATTTGTGTGTCAACCAAAATGGAAGAATTGCATGAATTCTCTTTGCGTGATCTATATTTAAAACTTGATCTTTCTGACGCAGACTTTGAACAATATTTAGTTAAATTGAAATTATTACACCAATGTCGAAGTTGTGAATGTGGCGGAAAAATGAATAAAAGAATTAAACCAAATGGATCGCTTGCTTATCGGTGTACAAAAAAAGATTGTAGAAAAGAGAAAGGTTTTTATGTTGGAACGTTTTTCGAAGGTGTTCATTTATCCACAAAAGAAGTTTGTTTATTTCATAATTTCGTTCATTTCATAATTATTTCATCTTTGATCGTTTTTATTAGGTTTTTCAATTAGCTTATTTTTGGGCTCAAAATTTGACTTCCGAAGAATTTATTCAATTTCAAATGAAACGTGAAGATGGTACTACCCTTAGCAGTACAACTATTGTTGATTTCAAACAATTTTTTCGTGATGTGTGTGTTGAACACCTATCCCGCAATTCTGTCAAAATTGGAGGTCCTGGTACCATCGTCGAAATTGATGAAACAATTATTACTCGCCGCAAATATAATAGGGGGAGAATGGTAGCCCACCAACAATGGTTTTTTGCTGGGGTTCAACGCGGTACCAGTCTTTGTTTTTTTCAACCTGTTGAACGTCGTGATGCTGACACTTTACTTCCCATCATTCGTGAAAATATTCTTCCTGGTACTACTATAATCTCAGATTTGTGGCGAGCTTATTTTCGAATTGGAGAAATGCCCGAAGGATATCAGCATCTTACTGTGAATCATTCAACTAATTTTGTGGATCCTGAGACTGGTGCTTATACCAATACAATTGAATCATACAATCAAAAGTTCAAAGCCCGTCATAAGCAAGAGTATGGAACTGCAAGAGCGATGCTTACAGATTATATGCATCAGTTTGTTTGGAAGAAGCGTTATGGTGGACGTGAAGCGTTCTTTAATCTTTTATCTCAAATTCGTGAACAATATCCTGTTGAAATGTTAGAATAATAATAAAAGTGTATGTGTAATAAATGTTTATTTAAATACTTGAAATTTTCGGCCTAAAATAGTTGTTTTTTCGTTCAAAATTCAAAAAAAAAATAAACATACACTTTTATTTTTAAACTTTTTATTTCTCCCTTTCCTTTATTTCAAATTAAAACTTTCCTTCAAAACAAGGCTACAGATTTAAAATTTTATAATAAATTCTAAACACTTTTTTCTTACCTTCTAATTATAGTAAAAATATTCATTAGCGTTCTTCAAAAAAGTCATCCACTGTAAAAAAAGGGTTTACACGCGAGTTAATTTTTGGCACGTAAGTTTTTACACTCATTTTTTCCACCATTCTTATTTTTCATTGTTCATTTTTTTCTTCAAAACTTTCAAAAAAGATTGTTTTTCTTTTCTTGCTTCAATTCCTTAAAAGTTTTTCCTTAAAAAATTTGCTGCTGCCGCTTTTTTATTGTTTACATTTTACATTTGACTCTTTTTTGAAGGATATTGTTTTTCTTAACATTTTATGTTTTTGGTTGGTTTCAATGTCTTAAAATTTGTGGGAATTTTTTGATATAACTTTCTTTAAAGTTTCCGCTTTAGTGACAAGTTTGAAGTACTTTTTGTTACTTAAGTTTTGGCATGCTTGAAGGCTTTGTTATTGTCGTTTTTGAATTTCGTATTTTTCATAGATTGCATTTTTTTCTTTTTCTATCCCAAATTGAATACTGTATTTCCATCTAAACACTTTTTTTCTGATTCACAGCAAAACGTCCATGAATCCGTTTTTCTTCCACAATGTCTTAAGCCATAAAACCTTAAGGTACACTAACAAAAATTATGCAAATTATTTTTGTTCTTGATATTCTAAAAGTGTTTTTTCCACAATTTCAATTCTTTCTTTTTTTAAATTTTCCTCAAAAGTTTGAGTTTGTTATCTTTTGCCATCAACGTTTTATTCAAATTATATCTTTATTATTAAAGTTACCATTTAAAAATTTAAATAAATTCCAAATAACTTCACATTATACTCGGGTTTAAGGTTTTCTCTCTCTTTTTTGATTTACAAAAATAACAAAAATTTATAAAAATAAACACAAAAACTAAAAAAGGGGGTTAGTGAAAGAGAGATTTGAGTAGGGTATCTTTTGAAACAAAAAAGTTTTGTTCTCAAATTTAAAATTTGCATAATTTATGTTAGTTTGTCTTTGAAAATAAACGTTTAAAAATATTAAAAATTCTGACTTAAAAAATATTTAAAAATAAACCAGTTCCTTTTTTGTTGTGACAAATATAAGTAATAGACTATGTTAGAGAAAAAATTTGCATAAAATTTAAAATAATTACTTTCTTATGGTGGCAATAAATTTAACTACGATTACTGTATGTTGAACAGCTTTGATTTTTTTGTGAACTACAGTAATATTACAGTGGAGAAAAATTTGCATAATATTTGTTTTAAAGGGGTTTAACAAAATTTGATGGGAATAGTCCGAATTGACCATTTGGAGCTCGACCTTTCCACCAGCCATCATCAACTTTTTCAACTTCTGTAATAATGTCATCAGGATCAAAAGAAATTTCATTCCCTTCATTGGCTTGATAATCCCATAGGGCAATTACTCGATTTGTTGGGGGTGGTGGGGAAGTTGGAAGTGGTGGTGGGGATGGCATGTTCTGGAATTTTTAATTGTTGAAATTACTGTATTTTTGTGGTAAGATATAAGCTTACATTTCCATTTCCATTTGTATGTGGTGGAGGTGGAGATGAAATTGAAGATTTTGGAGATGATGAAGTTGGAGAAACGAGTGTGCCATCAGCGAACTGTTTACGCTAAAAATGGTGATATTATTAGCTATATTTGAAAAGGATTTATAAAGATTTGATGCCAAAAATGGAAGCGTGGGAACTAGTTTGAAGTTATATAATGCCACAAAGCAGCTTTATGTGACTAATAATAGCAAAACTATAGAATCTGATACTTTTTAAATTTATAAAAACTAGAACGGCATTTTTAAAAATTAAAAGGATGTCATTTTTGGCATTTTTATTGTTCTTTTTTTCATGTCCCGTCGCTTTCTGAATAAGACCTATCCCTTTAGTTAGCTCTAGGCCAGTTTTGTATAACCCTAAAATAGTGAATGGCCTTATATTATGCTAATTTTTGGAAATGATGTTTGAAAAATGTGTGTGAAACAGGGGTCTTCCTAAATTAGCATAACAAAAGGCTATTCACCGGAGATATTTTGGGGTTATGCATAAATGCCCTAGGATTATCTAATAGGACAAGTTTTGTTCAAAAAGCGGCGAGCCTGGTTGATACGTTGATACCTTCCCTTTCCGGTCTTAAAAAAGGAAGTTAACTGCCATGTCTATTCGTGAGTTCTCTACTTTATGCAAATTTCAGTTTTCAAAAATCCAACAAATTAAACCCCCAAAACTTACAATTTCTGCAGTACTTTTTGCTGGTGCAGAATCAATATGCTCTGTTGAGCCACTCACAGATGTGCCACTGCTAGAACTTCCAGTTCCATTTTCTTTATTTCCACCTTTTCCAAGGGGTTTTGTAACAGCAACTTCAAACTTAAAATTCTTTGGTTTTACAACAGGTTTTGTATCTGCAAGTTCTTGAGCTCGTTGTTCAAACATTTGTGTTCTTCCAGAAATAAGCGCCGATTTCTTTTGCTGCTGGGAAGAGGATGGGGGTTGGGGTTTTGCGGATGGGGTTGAAGGTGGGGATTTTGCAGCATTTAAATGAGTTTCATGAATTTTAGATTCAAGTTGTTTTCGTTCCATTTGAAATACTTTACTTTTTTCTTCATTCTTTTTAACTTCATCTCGGCGGCGTTGTTCTTCTTCAGCTTGTTGCTAAAATTTGGGACGAATATTAGGTTTATGCAAATTTTCGAAAAAAGCTTTAATCATATTTAAGCTTTGGTATTTTGGGGTGATAGTTTTTGTAACTTTTTAATCCCTGATTTTCAGGTTAGTGCAGCACAAACCTGACAATCAGGGTCTTTTTGTCGAGGCAAATTTATGCAAATTTATTTTCGTTACGAGACCCAAAACGCGTAAGAAAAACCAGTTCCTCCTTTAAATCCGAAATTTCGACTTTGATTTTCATAAAATTTTGTAAAACTGATTTTATTTTGGCAATTTTTATAATACGTTTTCTAAAAATTTGCATACCTCTTTCCAAAACTTTTCACGTTCTTGTAAATCGATGTCTGTATGTGGCTTTACAGGAGTATAGGAAGAACTTAAAGGTGAAGGAATTTCAAACATTGTTGAACCAGAATCTTTTGAATCGTGTGAAGCGGATAATTTACTGACTTCTGCTTTTATCGAATCTAAATCAATATCTTCCTCTGATCTTGCGTATACGGTAATATTAACTTTTTTGACAAATGCTTTAATATCGTTGACGTTCGCGACAGTAGACGATAGCTTTGTAACAGGGACACTTGCGCCTTGCTAAAAAAATTTGCATAAATTAAGGATTTAAATTACGGGTTATTGTAAAAAACGATTTGATTTCGATTTTGCGGTAGGACCTAACATAAATCGAAACTTCAAATATCTTTGAGATCACGATTTCGATATCCCTGATCCCTGATTCACGTAAAAACATCAACATTTAGGACAAAACAATAAAAATTAAAAGATTACCCAATGAATGAGTAATACTTTATATTGTGATAGGCCGGGGCATTTGATTGCTGCAAAACCGTATTGAACTTTTGATGAATCAAGTGACTCAAGGAGTTGAGGAAGTCCACCCTCTAAAAAATGAGATAAAAAAGAGATAAAGAAATAAATTAATTTGAAATGAAAGCTGCTGCTGCTGCTGATTTTATGAGTCATGCTTTTTTTTAAAAGCTGCAACAACAATCAAAAAAATTTATTTAAAAACAAAAGAAAAAAAGTTTCAAAAGAAATAAATATTTTTTTGACAATTGACTCTTTCTTTAAAATCCTAAAATCCACCTTTATCCTTTCTTTCTTTTTTTCGATTTCTTTAAAATTTTAAGAAAAAAAAGATCACAAAAATTTTTTTGAGAGAGAGTGTTTCAAGAAATGGAACGGAAAGAAAAAAGAAAAAAAGAGGGTCCAAGGCGAAGAGCAAAACTAGCTTTGCTCAGCTGGATTGAGTTGGATATGTTGAAAAAAATGGGGGACGGATTTCGATTTTTTTGTGGCTGGGATGGATTATCCAGCACGGAAAAAACTAAAAACTGTTAAACAAAAAAATCTTTTCCCCACCTCCTGTTTCACCAACTTTCACGATAGTTGAAGCTCCACCATCATATTCAAAAATTGCCCTGAAAAACAAAAAGGAAAAAGGATAATTGATTATGTCATTGAACAAAATTTGACAAATCCTTCTTTTAAAAAATAAGATCAAAGAAGGATATCTCTGTCAAAAAAAAGTAAGAACAACTGACCATTCTTTTCCAGATGAAGTATTGCTAACTTTGGAAAATGCCTCCTGCAGCGATGATTCATTCGTTTTTAAATTACACGGCATTGCTTATAAATAGGATTACTGTAGCTAATTAAAATATCATACAAAAATTGTTTAATCCAAATCAAATAATATCTAAAAACGAGATATATCAAATCCACTTCTTTAAAAAACGGATTTCATATATCCGATGGATATATAAAATCCGTTAATTTTTTAACTTTCAAAAATAAATTAAAAACAGCCGCGTTTTAAAAAAATCTTTTATTATTCTTCAAAAAAGTATATAAATTGTCCAGTTCAAACAGCTGGCAAGAAAAGAGAGCAAGGTTATGCAGTGATGGCACGATCGAGCGGTCAAATATAAATGTGCCTTGAGGCAATAAGCTTATCCTACAACATGTCATTTCCCTGTTCCTTTGATAGCAATAAAAAAAATATTTTTTACAACTGTTCTAAAAAATATATATTTCACTTTAATTTAAAAAAGAAGTTTTTGAAAAATTAAAAAATAGGCTTGCAAAAAATTAAGTTTTTTTACAATTTTAAAAAGCTTAAAAAATTAAGTTTTTTACAACTTTTTGATGGCGAAAGTGTGGAGAAATCAAAAAAAATTAAAATGGAGGGAAAAAAGAAAGGCAAGAAAAAAGCAAAAAATGAATCACGCCAAAGCAATGCTCAGAAACGCCGTCATTTTTTAAAAATTTTTTTATAAACGTGTTCATCATTTTTTTAGGACAAAAAAATAATAAAAAACTTTTATCATCAAAAAACAATAAAGATTTAAATGAAAAATTAGAAGAAGCAAAAATCGAAAGGGTTGATTAAAGGCTTTTTTTGGTGATAATGATTTTAGAAGGATGTTGAAAGTGAATGAAAGAAAGAAAAAAAGGTGAGGTAAAAGTTGTACAATCAAATCAAAAAAAAAAGAAATGACAAAGTGATGCTTTTTTTGATTTTGGAAGGGAAAAAAAGTAAAAAAAGGAGGTGCAGCAGCAGCAAAACAATGTTTGACCAATGTAAATAAGTTTTTGTTAGGCTTTTTAGGTTGAAAAGAAATAAATGATTGTCCAAGGACAAAAAAACAATGTTTAAACATTGAACAACTGAAGTTAACATTAGGGAAAAAATTTAAATTTATCAATTTGAGCATGAGGTAGTGGCCTCTAATAATCATTAATTGTAAATATGTAATTTAAGGGATTGTCCAGATCTGACATAAGCAACTTTGGGATCGTCCAGATATGACGTCATGAGGGGAGGGAGAAGGTAATGACCGTGCCGCCTTTGATGTGCGGCAAAAAGTGTTTTTGATATAAGGGGGTAAAGCTGATTTTTGGGGGACGTCATATCTGGACAATCTTTTTAAGGGTGGAGTAAGCAGAAATCTAAAGCTTACTTTCAAAGCGGCAAAAGATCAAAGGAAGGATTCTGAAGGCGAAAGAAGGGATTTCAAGAATTTGGTTTTCTGATTGATATCATATCTGGACAAACCCTCAGGGCATTTAATAGAAGTCAATCAACTTTTATGGCTGAAAGGCAGATATGACAATTATGACCCATCGCTATCGGCCGATTAGTTTTGAGCATTAGCTGTGCCCTTGACGTTTTAGCTGATGTATGTAACAAATTTGGCATTTTTCGAACAGTATCAAAAAAGTTGTTACAGTACTTATGCTAATAAATAAATACTGTAATTTTTGACCTCTTTGAAAATATCATCATAAACACGATTTCCTTCTTCCGAGAAACTTGAGAAACTTCTTTATCCTCGTGATTCTAATTTTTTCAAGCAATCAACATCGATCTCGACGTCATGAAAAACAAGAAGAAGAAAGAAGTCGCTTCAAACAAAAATAACCTTTACACAAAAAAAATCTCTTGACAAAAAAGCTATTGATTAAAGGTAGAAGAAAAAGAAAAAACCGAAAAAAAAAAGTATTGTACCAAAAGTACCAAAAAGCTGAGAACAAAAAGAAACTAACTACTAAAAATATATAAGCAATAAATAATAATAAGGAGAGGGAATTGAAAGGAGAAGGGGTGAGGTGAAAGGGTGACAGTTAAGAATAAGAAGAAGAAGATAGCAACAGCAAAAAAAAATAAGTCGTCGCTGCAGCAGTCATCTTTGTGTTGTTTTTCTTCTTGTTGCTGAAAAGAGCCTCAAAAAAAGAAAGAAGCTTTCACCTTTTTTCTTTTTTGTTGCGTTTTTTAACTCTTTGGACACATCTTTTTTTCGTTGATGCTTTCGTTGATGTCTTCATCGATGAAACAGTCAAGTCAAAATATATATATAGTTTTTGTATCGTCTGCTTAAGATCTTCTTATTTTTTTGAGGTTTTTGCTTGTAGTTTATAAAAAAAAATATGAAGGAAAGCAATTTTTGTGGTTTCTCGACATCATTTTTGCACTTTTTTCTTCTTCAACAAATTTTTTTGTATTTTGTTGAGTGAATGAGAATTGCTTTATTTTTAGCTGAAACAGATGTGAACGAAAAAGAAGAAGAAAATAAAATCGACAATAGAAATGTAGGGGAAAAATTTGAAAAAAGAATCATAAATTTATGTACTGTATTGTTACAGTTCAAAACATTATTAATCAAAACTACAGTAACCCTTTCAAAATTACTGACAAATTGTGAATACTATACTCAGGAACATCTACAGGATATGACACCAGGGGTATGTGCCCTTACCGAAATCATAAAAATCCTTTGATCTTTCACCGCCATCGGCACAAGATCAAAGGTTGGTCATCTTAAAATAGTTTCTGACCCATCCAAAAAGTGCCGCTGACGTCCTTGATTACTGTAAAATTTTAGACACTAATAACTAAAGCTACAGTAACCTTTTTTGAATATTACTATTCAATAATTGTTTACATTTTTACAATTTAATTATTTTTATGGTTTTGGAAGGCTTATTGAAAAAAGAAGATAATTTTAGATGTCAAAGATAAAATCTCTTAATTTGCATAAAAACAACAGTAATCCTTAAAAAAAGAGGATATAGCTTTTAACGGTAATCCAAAATGACGCATAATAATAGAAATAAAAGAACACAAAATACATACACAAAAAACAAACACAAAGAATTAAGCATATCATTTTTTTATCCTTTACCTAGCAACCCATTTTTTAATAAAAAAAATAAAAATAGAAAAAAAGCAGCCTAAAAAATATGAAAAAATGCCAATGACATTTTTTATATTTTTTGTCATTGTAATTTTCCTTTAATAAATTTTTTAAACGTTCCTTTGAAATTTTCCGATATCTGTTAACTCACGAAGGTTACAATTACAGTAATCTTTAACACGAAATTTAATTAAAGAGACAAAAGATTCCCAAAAAACTAAACCCTTTTTTCCAAAATTCGTTTTATTCGTTAAAAAAGTCGGTGGTTTTTGTATTTTTTAATCCCTGATTTTCAGGTTCGTGCAGAACGAACCTGATAATCAGGGTCTTTTTGTCGAAGCAAAAATTATTCAAATTTATTTTCATTGTGGGCCCCATAAAACGGAAAAAGTAAGTAAACTACGGCCTTCTTCAAAAATGTTAATAATACCAATCCAAAAAACATAAAAATTTAAGAAGAAGAATGTCCATATTTGTTTCTCAGTTTCTTTTTGTTTTCCCATCTTTTACGTTTCTTTTCTCCATTTTTTTCTTTTTTTCCACCATCTTTTCCACCAACACGAAGAAATAATAAACGTAGAAAAAAAGTGACACAAAAAATATGACTCTTTTTTGCAATTTCAATTTCAAAAAAAAAACTAAATTTATCCCTTTCTTCCATTCATGTCCTTTATTGAAACGCAAAAAAGTGTCCAGTTCTCATTTTTTTATTAACACTTTTTTTCAAATAAATAAATTTGTTCCTTTTTTAATTATTTTTTAATAAGTTTTGTTATAAATATTTAATTATATTCTTATATTAGAGATGAATTAAATATAACAATAATATTTAATGAAATTATTTTTTGCAACATTAAAGAATAATTTTTTTAGAAACGGTAATTTTAAAATAGGTAATAATTAGCTAATAATTAAAAATTTAAATTTTTACTTTTATTACTACTGTAAATTGTCTTACACTTATTTTTTACCTCAAAAATTAATTCTGTATTAATTAAATTGATGCCCTTACGTTTTAAATGAAACATTTAGCAACAAACAACATAATGTTTTTGGTACTGTAACTTTCTGATTACTGTTTGGATATATTATACAGTATACAGTATACTATATCTAAATTAGAGTATAAATTTTATACTCTAAAAATTTAATTGTGAATTTCGGCAAATTTCGTTTTTGATCATAACGAAATTCACTTTGATTTTCACGTTTTGGATGATGACAAAATGTACTGTCATTTTAGTATGTATAAAAATTACTTTAGCTACCAAAAATGTTGCTTCTACTAATCACTACTGTACATTGTCTTCTTTTATAACATAAAGCACCACTTTTTTTAATCACTTAAAAATGTCATTGATCATTATATTGATCAGCAGCTCTGTTTTCTCCTTTCCTGATCGATTAACACATTTGATCACTTAAAAATGATTCACTTTCAAAAGCACTTACTTCAATTTTAAAAAATTTGAGTGAGTCCTTTTTCAATGTACTTTTTTTTCTCTGAGTTTCTATTGTTATTATATTGCATACAAGCAGCCCTATTTTGCTGCTGCTGCAAAACTTTTATGTTATTCTTTTTTTTCTCTTTTTTTCCATACTTTTCCATCATTAAAAAAACCAGCCCGATTGAACACAAAAAAAAGAGAAGAAAAAAACGAAGAAGACCCAAAAACTAAAAAAAGAAGGAAAAGGAAAAAAACACGCGTCAAAAATTTTTTCAATCAATCGAACAAAAATAAATCAAATTATTTATGAATTTCGAGTCGTGTTTAAATATTTTTAAAGTTTAATATTATTTATCTTTTTATCGTTTTTCAGGATATTTAACAATATTATTATTATTATATTTGGTTTAGTTCCTTATCAATTTTCTTCTTTGTTCAAATAAGACAAATTGAATCGTGTTCGTCGTCATCGTCCACCGTGTGGCTGTAGCATTATTTTTTTGCATTGTGTTGTTGCTGCAAAAAATATAATAAAAAACGCTTACAAATGAATCAATGATAATATTTCTTCCAAAGCAGCAGCAGCAACAACATTTTCCAAAGAAGCAGCAGCAACAATATTACCAAAATGTCTTCAAAATCAAAGAATGGTTCATTAAAAAATGGTTTATTTAATCAAACCTCTATCACTTCATCATCATCAATTGCATCAAGTAATTCAACTTCAACAGCATCTCTTCCTGGAACAGCTGCTTCAACATCAAACAATGCAATTGGAGCGTCTAAATATACAAGCTTTCCATCAAGGAGCAGCATGAAAGGATTATCACATTTGGGTATGTTTAATTAATTAGGAGATATAGCTTGAATGTAGGTAGGAGGGGATAAAGATTTAGTTATAGTAGATTTTATATATCTTGATTAATGAACAACAATAACTTTTAGCAAAATTAAGGATGGGCAAAATCTTAAATTTTTGGCTTTTTAGTCGACTCTGGACCATTTGGCCGGTCCTGGTTCTTTGGCCAGGTCTTGGACCTGATCAGCCCCAGGGCTATTGGCTATTGACCATCCTTAATCTAGATTAAAGTTATAGTTGTTGATTAGATCGGGGTACTGTAGTTCTAAAAAGCTTGTTTTATCTTTATAATATCTTCTACCGTAATCCAGTATCTTCGATTAAGCTTTTAGGCTTAAAGCTAACGCATTTTGTTACATATAAAACAACGCAAAAGCATTTACTTTACCACATACTTTTTGCTTCTTTAAATATGCCTCCAATTATCATCATTAAAAGTTTCGTTGAATATTTTATTTACTTCCGTAATGCAATACATGAATCCCCTCTCTCTCATTATCTCTTCCATCAACATTCATCCATTGCATTGCTTAAAAACAACAGAAACGAGTCACAGCTGTATTTATTTCTACTGCTTTTTCACTTCCCCTTCTCAACAAATAATAGCTTGGAGGAGCAGCCAAAACAGCAGAAATGCATTTATAAAAAATATATGTGTTAAACAAAACAGAGGGAAAAGAAATGCGCAATTTTTTGTTTAGATGAGTTCAATGACCAAAAATTTGCAAAAAAAAAGAAGGAGGAGGAAAAAATTTTTTGGAAGCAAACGTTCAAAAACGCACTAAAAAAACAAAAACAATTTTGTTCCATTTTTTTTATAAAATTTCTTTGTTTTTGGATTTTAAAACTTGTTGATTAAGCTTAATTCTTCCGTATTAAAATTATATTAAACTAAAGTTAAAACGTGGATATAGTTTTATTAAGGCTTGTTTATTTTTTGCAGATGGATTAACAATGGCAACAAAATCTCGAACAAAATCCCTACCAACTTCTGTGGAATTAAAAGAAAAGTTAGAACCAACAACAAGATTCGCATTCGCGGATTTACTTGTGACTGTTTTACGACTAGATTTTATTAAAACTGATGATGAAAGTTCGCAGTAAGTTTTGTTTTTTGTAGTTTGGATCTTTGCGAGGAAGGAGGGATATATCAAATCCGTTGAGATTTGCTTGTTGGATCTTTTGTTAGCTGTTAAAGCTAGAATTTAAGATTTTTAACATCAACAAAATGTTGAATAAGGGATTTTGATTTTAGCAGACATAAAATTTAGTAGTTAAGTTTCATATATATCAATCTTATCTAATTTGTTTATTTTTCAGAAAATTCCCTCATGATGCTTTGGAACTTGTTATACGATATTGTGATCTTCCACCAAAAACGAATAATTGTCTTCGAGCTCATATGAATGGTGATAATATGACTGATGATATTGCCTCCCTGATAATGGTAATTAAAAGCGATCCATATGTAAAAGGACATGGTTGTTTAATGTTACTTGGTTCAATGTTAATGATGATAATTGAATGTGGAAATTATGATAGTCGATATCGTGTCCTTTTAAGGCATATCTCTGCCCTTCTTGGAGTTTTATGGGATGAATTTGAAGATATTGAAGATACGCTAACAGATTTTATTATTAGTGAACAATATGTTGAAAGCGAGTAAGTTGAGGGTTTTGGGGTTTTTAGGGTTGGGGATATTAATGATAGAATTTTTAATAAGATTTTTTAATACAGTTTGAGTCATCAGCAACAAGAAGAAGAAGAGGATGGGTTGGTTTTTGATGTTGTGATATTGTAGTAATAGTTACTGTAATATTGTTTAGTTGTTGTATATCTGGTTACTGTAGTTGTTAAAATACTGTTACAGTACTACGGTAATAGGAACATCTATTGATGTGGTAACTGTAATTATTAGAGTACAGTTGTATAAATATCTGTGTTGTGATTTGTGTAAATTTATTGATAAATAATTAATATTATTCTTTTTAGAGAAACAATGCAGCACAAAGAAAAAGCTGCTAAAATGAAGAAATACAAAAGATATGCAATGATTGGTGCAGCAACAGGAATTGGCGGAGTTCTAATTGGATTAACTGGTGGATTAGCTGCTCCGCTAGTTGCTGCTGGAGCTGGTGCAGTTTTTGGAGGTAATTTTTATACATGTTTTAATCATCATAATTAAACAATTTTAGGTGGTGCTGCAATTATCGGAACTGCTGGTGGTGCTGCTGTATTAGGATCCGCATTTGGTGTGGCTGGTGCTGGATTAGCTGGTTACAAAATGAATAAACGTGTTGGAGCAATTGAAGAATTTACTGTAGAAACTTTATCAGATGAAAATAGTTTACATGTTACACTTTGTGTGAGTGGATGGATTGAAGATGTAAGATTATTTGATTATTCGATTACGGTATCATATGTATATATATTACGGTAATATTTTTTAGATCTCAGAAAATGCTTTTCAACATCAATGGAGACATTTATGGATGTCAAAAGAGCAATACACACTTCGATATGAATCAAAATATTTGTTAGAACTCGGAAAAGCAATTGAATATTTAATGACTTGTGCTGTCACTTTTGCAATTCAACATACCCTTATGGTAAAATATACCGTAACCTGTATCAACAATAACAACATTTTTTCAGGAAACAGCTTTAGCTGGATTAGTATCAGCTGTTGCATGGCCCGTAGCACTATTATCTGCTTCAAGTGTAATTGATAATCCATGGAATGTATGTGTTTCAAGAGCAACAGAAGTTGGAGAACATTTAGCTGATATTCTACTTGCAAGACATCATGGTAAACGTCCAATTACGCTGATCGGATTTTCACTTGGTGCTCGAGTTATTTATCACTGCTTGCTGGCAATGAGTAAACGACAAGATTGCGTTGGAATTATTGAAGATGTGGTCTTGCTTGGTGCTCCTGTAACAGCTTCAACAAAACAATGGGAACAAATGTGTACGGTAGTTGGTGGAAGAATTATTAATGGTTACTGTAGTACTGATTGGTTGTTGAGGTTAGTTATTTTTTGGGGGGACTTTGATTTTGATATAAGTGGAAATATGAGAGTGATGGGTTACTGTAGTTATAATTTCCATTGTATATAGGTTACTGTATTCACAGTTTCCATTGATCAAAGGTTACTGTATTTATAGTTGCAATTGTTCATGGGTTACTGTATTTATAGTTGCAATTGTTCAAAGGTTACTGTATTTACAATTTCCATTGTTCATGGGTTACTGTATTTACATACAATATCTATGGTTCATAGATTACTGTATTATTAATTGAAATTCTTCATAAACTTCTTTCATAATTACCGTAACTAAAATTTCAGATTTCTCTACCGTACCATGAATGCTCAACTTACAATTGCTGGAACAAGTCCAGTTCAAAGTAAAACTGAAAAGAAAATTGTCAATTTCAATCTTTCTCATATCATCAAAGGTCACATGGATTATTCTCGAAAACTTACAGAAGTCTTGGATGCAGTTGGAATCAAAGTTACTCCCCGATCAATGGCCTCAAATGATGATCTCCAAAAACTTGAACAAGATGAAATGGATAAAGATCAAAAAGAAGCTCCACCTCTACCAAACAAAAATTAAATTAAAATCTAAGTCATTATATAATTTATTAATTGATTCTTTTGTGTAACTGTGATAGGTAGTAATTATTTTCCGGTGATTGTGCAATGTTAAAACTCTTTTCAAAACCTTTTGTAAATAAATGATTTTTTGACTTTATTGGATTTAAAAATATGGACATGCTCAATGTGATAGCGAGGTTATTGTATTCATAATATCATTGTTGGCATTCTGTTATAATAGAATAAAGTTTATTCAAATTTTCGTTGTTATTGAAGCTTAATTCGTGCCAAAAATGGATTCACAAATGAACAAAAATACAAATACTTTCCATCATCGGTCATCTAAAACTTTAGGGTTAAAAAATAACCGTTAAAGCCCCAAGGGCACCTATGATCTTTTACCGTCATCGTCATAAGATCAAAGGCGGCATTCCTCGAAATGGTTTCTGCCCCTCCGAAATAAAATGCCGTTGACGTACAAGATACAATAGTAACAAAAAGCTTGTGTAACAAACCTGTGACAAATTATTAACTGTGCCTTTAGGGGAATGAAAAGATCTTCGAATATTTCCTTCAAGATCAGCTTGAACTGCTAATCCATAAGTTTTGGATTTTGTTGGATCATTTAAATATTGAAAAACCCAAGATAAAATTGTATGAGGAAAATAATCATGCAAATATTTTCGGATTGTTGGATATCGAAGGATTTGATCAAAAGTTTGATATTTTCCAGCAATTCTTGGCATGGCAAATGCAATCCAAATTGTTTTTGCATCAGATGAAAGTCGGATATTATCAGGATGTCCTGGAAGATTATCCATGAAAATTTCGGTTAAGCCTTTTTTGGGAACAGAAAAGTAATGACGATAAATTCGAGCAGTGATCAATTCAGAGACAATAAAAGATTGTTTATCCGGCATTATTTGGATGCCATTGGCATAATAGATGTCATCCATGAGAAGGGTTAGGGTATCAGATTTGATGTTGTATTTGTAAACTCTAAAAACATATAAAAATAGATTACACTATTTTAATGATGAGATCATTCAATTAAGGGTTACTTTAAGTTAAAAAGTAAAAATTTGCATATTTGTTTTTGAACGCGGATATTTCGCCAAAAATTTTCTTTCGGCATTTTGGTGGCATTTTTTAAGTTTAATAAAAAGGTCGAAGGCAACAATCGCATTAATTAGTTAAACATACATTATGCAAATTTTAAAATGTTGCTGAAGTCCTTAAATTATGCAAATTTTAATCGTCCTTTATATTGTCATTATCACTTATATTTAAATTTTGGGACATTGTGGCCTTCCAAAAAATCCAAGACAAACTTTCTGTCGAAAAATTCTTGAATGAAAAAATTTGCATAAAAACAAAAAACGGCTAAAATAAAGCTTCAAATACCGTATCCATCCCTTACCGTCCTGTAGCTAATGCCCCTAAAAGAGATGGTATAATTCCCGATTCATCATGAAGCCACGTGGAATCAGTAAAGACAATATTTTCTTCATCAATAACATCAACATCATTGGCAACTGAAATCCATCGACCATCATATTTCTTTCCAGCCGGGATAAGGGTTTTGATTTCTTCTAAAATCCATTTTTAATGGAAAGCAAAAAATATTGATTTTTTACCAGTTTCAAAGTTAACAGTAAATATGCCATTGTTAGCATCAGCAAAAACCAGGACATCTTTATTCAGTCGTCGAATTCCTAATGGTCGGCCACAATGTGAGGCAGGATTTTTTACTAAAAACAAACTGAAACATCAGTAAGATATGAGATTCAGAGGCATCCGCTTCTTCTGAAACCCTAAATATCCGTTGATGTCTTACCGCCATCGGAAAAAGAAAGATCAAAGGCGGCCCCTTCAAAACTAAATGCTATCGATGTCCGTGAAACTCACGTCAAAATTACGGTAATTTTTAAAAAAAATAATTATTGAAAATGATAAAAGTGGTAAATTTTAAAAAATTTAAGTGTTAATTCTTGGAAATTCATGGATTTGTACAAAAAAGCTGAATCTCTGTTTCTGTCCAACCATTTTTTAAAGTTCATACCATTTTGAAATCAGAAAAAATAATTATGAAAGATAATATCATCTGAATTCACCGATTTGGAGTTATTTCAATTTTCGTGTCGAGACCTCCAATGAATGAAAGGGAAGAAAATTTATTTACAATGGGTCTCCTCCTTTAAACAAAATTTCAGCATTTTCTAATACTTCATTTTCTGTTAATGGACCTGTAAGGGCTGGAGGGGTTTTTAATCTAAAAAAGTAATGGTCAAAATCAATCAATAATTATTTTTTAACTTACTCAATTGCATCAAACTTTAAATTTTTCCATTCTTTTGGATTTTTTTGATAATTTAAACAATAATAAATGCCAACGGCTAATATAATTATTTTGTACATTAATAGGATTTGTTGGCCAAAATGTTATGAAACAAAAACGTTTACTCACAAATGAATTTTCTATTAAACAAACACAGAAAAGAAGGGTATTCCATAACTCACCCATAACTCTTCCGTAAGAACTCCAACGAGTTATGGAATAGTTACAGGAGAGTTATGGAACGCCTTTTCGTTGCGAGACCATTTTTCTACGACCTGATGGCAGAATAAAAAAATTAATTTATTTTTGAAAAAATTTTTTTTATCATTAACTGATACTCAGCTAATATCCAAAAATTGATATCCGAGCTTTTTTCAAAGCTTGGATATTTATGCAAATCAGCCCTACAGCTGATTTGCATAAAGCAAACATTATCCAAAATTTATTAACGATTTAGCGGAGCAGGGTAAATTAATCCAAGCCAACCGGAGTTTTGAAAAAACCAAAGAAAAGGAAAAAAATGCATGCTTTTGTACTCAGCAGCGACAAGAAGAGAGAACGAAGTTCACTCGGCCTGCAGACAACCAAAGAGGCGCTCTCTCTTCACTCTCTTTTTTGCATTTCTTTTGAGTAAAAAAAGTGTTGAGGAAAAAAAGAATTGTTTTGGTTTAAACTTAATTTTTTTAACTTAATTTTTTGCAAATTAATTAAAAATAGTAAATTGATAATTTTTAAATCAGTAATATGTTATATTTGTGGTAAAAAATGTGGTAAATTTGGGAAGTCGATGCTTACAAACATGTTTTAAATTACAGTAAATGAGTTTATTGGAATTAAAGAAAGATTGCCATTGAGGAAATTGAGGAATCATCATTAATAGTTTTAAATGCATCAATTTTTTTAGCTAACATACATCTTTTAACTTTTTGTAAAAAAACCTATAATAGCTTTATACTATTCACCAACGCTTGACATTATCTTTATAGAACACATATACGTGAATTTTAGGATTTAAATTGCTAATTGATTGTATACTCAACTTAAATAATGCTTTATTAATAATTATTGATAGTTAAGATTATTTGCAAAAAAGTAGTATAAGAACAAACAAACATTAACTTTAGAAAAAATTCTATAAAAAATTGCAAGTCAGAGAAAAGGAATTTGAATTTGGCGCGTTTGGTACGGGGTAGTTATGGAATACTTACGATTTTCCCGTAAGTATTTATGGTTTTCCTTAACTTTGGCGTTATGGGATGCTTACGGAAGAGTTATGGGTGAGTTATGGAATACCCTTCTTTTCTGTGAAGTGCAACAACAACTTTAATTTTTAGTCTATAAAAATACACAATTTGTAGTTTTTTAAGACTTTTCTATTTTCTAGTGATTAAAACTTTTTGTTTATCATTGATTATGCATAATTCTTGATTTAATTGCATGCATTTTTCAACAAATAAAAAACATTTACCCTTTATTCAAAATTTGAATAATAAAAGATTTGAATTTCAAATCAAGACTGTCCAAAAAAAATTATGATCCAGAATCCGGAACGCCAAAAATCAGCTGGAATCACGAAATCCGGAATCCGATCCGGAATTCCGGACTGCCTTGTTTCAAATCTGCATTCCCTCTGGGAACAAATCACTTTTTTGATATTCAATGATTTTGCATATTAATTTTTAATGTAATTTTTCAGAACTCTTGCAATTGAAAACTGTGTCGCTCAATCACTATACTTTTGGAAGACATTTGATGAAACTTTGGAATAATTCTTCTAAAGTACGTATCTGAAGTTTATTTTTTTAATATTTTAAATATTCAAAAACCACATATCCAAACAGTGTTGTGCTTTTTACTTTTGGTCGACTCCGACTCCGACTCCGACTCCGGAGTCGGAGTCAATGGAGTCGACTCCGGAGTCGACTCCGACTCAAAAATATCTTGTAAAACATATAAAAATGCTTTTTCGATGCTGATTATTACTATTTAATATTTCTAATTCATATATTAACAGTTTCTGCTGGTTTTTAACAACTTTTGTTAACAAAAAAAATTTTCACACTTTTTTCAAATTTTTTTGAAAATTTCGAAAAATCTGTTTAAACTAATTTTAAAGCTTTATTTAGTAACCTAATATGCTTAGAATATCGGTAAATAATGTTTACAACGATTAAATTCAACAGAAACTGCTTTTCTTGCAATTTTTAAAATTTTGTGCCGGAGTCGACTCCTACCCATCGACTCCGACTCCGGAGTCGACTCCACGACTCCGGAGTCGGAGTCGCAACAACACTGTATCCAAAAAACGTTTTAAAAAGTGAAAAAGCATTTTTAGTTTTCTTTTTTTAAAACAGAAAGCTTTAAAATGTTGTTTGCTAAAAGTGTGTGCTAAGCAGAACTCTGTTTCTCTCTTTCGCAAAAGCTTTCCTTTAAAAAATTCTTTCTTTTTTGTGTCGGTTTTGTCATTCTTCAAGAGAGAGACAGAGAGTTATACTTCTATCCAAGCTTCTTGTAATTTTTGGTCGTCCAAATATTTTGAACCAAAATGCAAAGCATGAGTCATTCTTCAACAACCTCAAAAAAGAAAACCAAAAAGAACGCATTTTTCAACGAAAAATTAAGCCCAGTTTTTTGAAATTGGTTTTTTATAAGATTTTTTGAGTCACTATTGAAAGTTGCTTTCTTCTTTGAATATTTTGGACATGATAAGCAAAACTGCTTTTGAAATATCTTTATTAAAGGGATTGTTCAAGCCAAAATAAATTATTTTTTTTGAAAACATATGGAATACAAGCTTATTCTACAATAAAAATATCAAGTAGCATTAAGGGTCAACAATCTATTTGAGAAGTTCTAAACAGCTTTATTCTATAAAGACAACAATAAAGAAGACGATTCTGCTATTGGTTTTACGCAAATTGTTATATCATATTACTGTAATTTACAGCATCTCAAGGTTCGGAACAGTTTCAAAATTGAAAAATAGTAGTAAAAAGTTTCTCCGAAAATCTTGAAATTTTGTAATAATTTTTTAAAAAACCTGATGATTTGTGTAACAAATATTTTTTGAATATACTTTGTCTGAATTTTTTGAAAAGAGATACAACATGAAGATAAACATTTTGTGGATTGGAAAATGTGTTTACAATGTCTATAAAAACGATTAGTATTTGTTTAAATAAAAAAGAATAAAGTGGAAAAGAAGAAAATATTGATTTTTAGAGACAATTGTGTTTTTTTTCAGTTTTAATAGCGTTAAAGAAAACAACAGAGATAGAAGAGTGTTGTAAAGGGCATTTGAAAAAAAAGTTTCTATTTTTCTAAAAAATGCTTTTTGAATAATAGTTTTTTTGAATATTTTATAAATTTTAACAATTACAAAAGCAGCATTGTTTCGAAAATTACTTCCAAGATTACAAACTTTTTTATAAACAATTCAAAACTTTCATATCGTTACTTACATGGTTCTGATTAACTTTGCCGTTTAAAATTAATGTCAAAACTTAATTTTAAAAACATCTTTTTTAATGTCAAATGTCAACAAAAATAAACAGATGAAGTCATGAGAGGATGATGAAGAAACAATACAATCGAACGAAAAAGTGTTTTAAATGTTAAAATTGAGAAGACTGCAAATCCCATGGCAATGCCAGAAGAAAACTGCATGAAAACATTAAGTTTTTTAATCGTTTTGTTTTTTAAATGCGACAGATTTTTCTCCAAGTATCATCATCTATAGCCATGAGCAACTATTGGATCAATAGTATGTTGCAGTAAAGATGTCAGAGAGTGATGAAAAGACAATAACATAATAATCCTAGCGCGTTTATGTTTTTTGTTGTTCTTTACTATTTTGGGTCTTCTCTTCAAGGGAAAAAAATCATTTTTTATTAAGACTTTTTGTGTCATTGATTTGCGCTTTTTTCATTGCCAAATTTTTTTTTGTTGAAAATTTATTGGACAATTTTTTTCAAAACAAAAGGATAACCATCTCAAACTCATGCATACAACAGATTAGGGTCGAGGTGACGAAGAAAATACAAACTCATGCTGTCGTTCTATGCCACTTTTTTTTATTTTGACTTTGCTCTGTTTTATAATAAGCCTTCGAGTTTAAAAAGTCTTCCCTAGTATTAATCGAGAACTCATTAATTTGTAAAACTTGTTATTTAAAAGTTCTATGTTTTAGATGTTAAATATCTTCAACTTTGTCGTGAAAAAAGTGAATACTGTAGCTAGTTTTCTAATGCAAAAACCAGACAATGAAAAGGTTCTTTGCCAAGGTAGTCCTGCACTGAAACAAGCTTTTCCATTTCCTAAACCAATGATTTATTATATGACAATGAATCCTTCATCTGCAAAAGCATATAATAAAATGATCCAAACCTGTAAATACTTTTTCAAAGCAAATCCAATTCTTGTTGTTGGACAATTGTGCGAACCTAGTAGTTTAGTAATTTGGGGTAAAACTCGAATTTGTTCAAAAGTTAAACACGAATATAATAAGTCTGCTTGTTATCGCTGCATTTATGTTAATCTTAGAAATATTTCCAGTAAGATTTGGATTACAAATAAACTTTTTATTTTCCAAAATGATTATCAGAAACTCACTTCATTTATTCGTGCTCAGCTTTATCGATGTGAAATTGATGAACTTTTTCTTTCAAATGTAACCATTCCATTCAATTTTTTTGAAATCCTTGTTCAATCTGTTGCAAAACTTGAGTTATTTTGGAATGTAAAAATTCTTGATACGGATGAAAACCCTGTTTTGCTTGATAAAATTCTTGCAGTTTGTCCTAAGATTCAATATTTTCTACAGTAAGTTCTATTTTTGAACATGTATAAATTGTAAATGTAATCAGTTTAGTGATTTCTCTGATTCAAGTGACTTTTCAATACTTGCTACTTCAACCTTGAAGGATATTTCAAAACTTCAAAATCTTTCAAATCTTAAAGAATTTGAAATGTGGAACATTCCTGAAATTTTTGATATTCAACATGTCTCTGATTTTTTAACAAAGGTTTTAAATTTTAATGTTGTTATTGGATTTAATTTCATTGTTTTAGAAATTATTAAGTACAACAGTTAAGCTTCGTTTCAATCGTGGTGTTTCTGAAGAATACAAAGTTCAACTTAATGCAATTCGAGAAAAAATTTGTGAAGAGAAAATTCAAAATCATAATGTCTCTTTTTTTCTCTAATTTCTTTCATTTGTACTTTACACAAAGTTTACTTTTATCATACTGTATGTGGTGTTTCTGCTGAATATAAGGCTCAACTTGATGCAAAAAGTTTTGAAATTAATAAATTGCATATTCCAAATTATTATGTCTCTTTTTAATTTCTTGTATTTGTTGTTTCACGGTGTGCTGAACGCCTTTTGAGATGGTCCCTGGAAAAATTTGAAAAAAGATTTTTTTCCATATAAAATTTTTAAACCTAAATTCTGAGAAACTGAAAACGTATTCCACCAATTTATTCTAAAATTTTGACAAAAATGGCACCGCCAAAAAATCGTATATTTTTTTATTTTACCTATGTTTTCGATCATGCTTAAGAAGCAGGAAAAAAATACTTTTAGGTCGAAATTCGGCGAAATGCCGTTTTTAGAGCATCGAGAATGCCAAAGTCGACATATTTTCTTTCCTACGGTATATATTCATCTTTGATCCGTTTTAGGTATAATTGCACCTATATAGGTTTTCGAGGTCGGGGAATCCGAATCTCGACTCCGCGATTTAAAATTTTCGCGTTAAGACCCATTTTTCGCACTTTGACCTCACATTTTGCCTAAAAAGTAGGTCAGGAATTAATTTCCCAGACTAGTTCTACCCACCATCGGATTCCCCGTGATTTTTTACCCCTGGAGGTGAAATAAAATGAAAAAACCAGGGGTGGCCCGATTCGTCAGAATAAGATGAATAACGTCGACCCCTGATTTAGAGAATTTCGATCACTTATGAAAAATCGAATTTTCATCCAATTATGCTAATTTTCTACCTCTATAGGTTTTCGACCATGGGGAATTCAATGGTAAACTTTGTATTGCTCTAAAATCATGTTTTACATGTGATATACCCTCAGGGCATGATATATTATATCCGCTTAAATAAAAAATTCCCCCTGACTTTATTATTGTGTTTCAGGTGTTAAAAAGTGTTGATTAATGTTCATAAACAATGTTTTTATTAAAATTAAACTATACTTTGATTATTTGGATGCAAAAACTATTTTTTCAGATGAACTGAAATACCCCTTGATGTTGGGGTATATGTACCGAATGTGAAATTGTTGCAAATTTGTAAATAATGAATGATACATATTGTAAATTGTTTAAAATTGTTCCCCGATCTTGTTTTTACCATTTTTAACATATGGCACTATCTAATCACTGATTGCTTTCTATATACACTATCTGGAAATCATTAACATTAACCGGTCGAGAATTTGACTATAAATTTACATTAAAAGTCAAAAATATTGCATTTAAAATATCCTAAAATAATAAAAACATGTTTCTGAAAGCAACAGATTGCAAAACTACATTGTTCAAAGCAAATGCAACAATTTCACATTCGGTACATATACCCCAACATCAAGGGGTATTTCAGTTCATCTGAAAAAATAGTTTTTGCATCCAAATAATCAAAGTATAGTTTAATTTTAATAAAAACATTGTTTATGAACAATAATCAACACTTTTTAACACCTGAAACACAATAATAAAGTCAGGGGGAATTTTTTATTTAAGCGGATATAATATATCATGCCCTGAGGGTATATCACATGTAAAACATGATTTTAGAGCAATACAAAGTTTACCATTGAATTCCCCATGGTCGAAAACCTATAGAGGTAGAAAATTAGCATAATTGGATGAAAATTCGATTTTTCATAAGTGATCGAAATTCTCTAAATCAGGGGTCGACGTTATTCATCTTATTCTGACGAATCGGGCCACCCCTGGTTTTTTCATTTTATTTCACCTCCAGGGGTAAAAAATCACGGGGAATCCGATGGTGGGTAGAACTAGTCTGGGAAATTAATTCCTGACCTACTTTTTAGGCAAAATGTGAGGTCAAAGTGCGAAAAATGGGTCTTAACGCGAAAATTTTAAATCGCGGAGTCGAGATTCGGATTCCCCGACCTCGAAAACCTATATAGGTGCAATTATACCTAAAACGGATCAAAGATGAATATATACCGTAGGAAAGAAAATATGTCGACTTTGGCATTCTCGATGCTCTAAAAACGGCATTTCGCCGAATTTCGACCTAAAAGTATTTTTTTCCTGCTTCTTAAGCATGATCGAAAACATAGGTAAAATAAAAATTTTTGCCGGTGCAGGTCGTTTAAAAAGTTTTGGTGGAATGCGTTTGAAACAGTTTAAACAAATTTTGTAAACGCAGAAAAAAAGGCTATCATGTCTTTAATATATGGGACTAAGAAAATTTTGAAAGTCGGATTCAGAATCCTGCAGGATTCAGAATCCAAGTAAATTTTTTTCTCCAGAATCCACAAATGTGGTATCACTAGATTCCCCTCGACGAGTAGATTCCAAAAATATAAAATGTTTTCAATTTTGGTGGATTCTGAAGCCAAAATCAGAGTTTTAAAAAGTTGTTCTTCGCTTTTTTCTTTTGATGTTTACGGCTTCAGAATCCTATAAAATAAAACAATTTTATATTTTTGGAATCTACTCGTCGAGGGGAATCTAGTGATACCACATTTGTGGATTCTGGAGAAAAAAACTTACTTGGATTCTGAATCCTGCAGGATTCTGAATCCGACTTTCAAAATTTTCTTAGTCCCATATATTAAAGACATGATAACCTTTTTTTCTGCGTTTACAAAATTTGTTTAAACTGTTTCAGATTCTCAGAATTTAGGTTTAAAAATTTTATAAGGAAAAAAAGCTTTTTTCAAAATTTTCCAGGGACCATCTCAGCACACCGTGTTTATACAGACATTACTACAATGTATGTGAATTAAAAAATAAAGCTATTAAAATTTAGATTTCTAATACATTATTACTGATACCTTAGGTTCAAGTCAGAATTACAAAACTTGTCTTTCAAGTTTTTACAAAAATTTTTTTGAATTATCTACAGTTTAGAACAAGCTATCTTAAAAAAAGATTCTGCCGATGAAATTCTTAAACATATTATGGTGCGCATTTGATGTTTAGCATCTCTATTTTTTGCTTCTTTACAATTTTTTTTTTATTAGGCCTTCCAAGGTTGACCTGTTTTTTGATTGTACCTTTGGAAAAATGGAGTGAAACGGCCATTTGTATTCTTAAGTCGTCATTGATTTTTTGTAAAATAGTGCATCGACAAAGCTTTTTTAGAAAAGAAAATAATCCAGCAACAGAATTATTCTTAAACGATTAGGATTGAGCTGTTGAGAACTATACTTATCTATGCCATCGTGAAACTTTTAGTTTAAATTTTTTGTTGGTTTTGAATTTAAATTTTGTTACATTTTTAAAATATTTTTTGGAAGTTTATTTTTGTTCATTTTGTTGTCTTAAAATCTATTGTTTCAGATTTAAATATATTTTGCAAATTTATGAATAAAATGGATACTGTAGCCGTTGTTCCAAAACCAAAAACTAGTAATGCAAAAATTTGTTGGAGAAAATCCTTGCTCAGTCTGTTGAGAAACTTGTTATTGCCATGTGTACCAAAATGTTTAACAAGAAAAGAAAAAATAACAGTGAAACAATCTTATCCATTTCCGTATACAATGATGTGTTATATGACAATGAATCCATCATCTTCAAAAGCATACATAAAACTAATTCAATGTTGTAGATACTTTTTTAAAGCAAATCCAATTCTTATTGTTCGGCATATTTGTGAACTTTCTGACTTCAAAACTTCTGGCAAAACTTGGATTTGTTTAAAAGAAAAACACATATTCAACGGTTTTGTTGAAGAATGTTGCATCGAATTTGATCTTAGAAAAATTTCAAAAAAAATTTGGTTAACTCATCGCCTTAATATTTATGGAAATGATATTCCAAATTTCACTTCATTACTTTGTGGCAAGCTTTATCGATGCGAAGTTGTTGATGTTTTTCTTTGTAATGTAACACTTCCATTTAAAGATTTTAAAATCCTAGTTCAATCAGTTAAGGAACTTCAATTTGCCATGGATGTTATAATTTTTTATGATGATGGAAAAACTGTTTTGCTTGATAAAATTCTTGAAGTTGTTTGTCCAAAAATCGAATATCTTCGTTAGTAAGTTCTATTTTGGATTTATGATCGTCAGCAGAATTTTATTTCGGAAAGGACAGAAACCGTTTCAAAATGACGGTAAAAGATCAAAAGATTTTATGATTTCGTAAGCGCAAGTGTCACTGGTGTCTCATAGGGATAATGCGGGCGCATGAGCCCGAGCACAGAGGTTTCGTCGCCCAAGCGCGCCCAAATTTGCGCCAGGACCAAAAATTTATGAAACTTAAAAACTTTAAGCAAAGCGGTAAAAATTCATTTTTTTAAGCTTGATTTTTTGAAAACCACTCAAAGAAGATGATAACTTAAAGGCTAAACCTGTTTGCACTAAACTGGATACTGTATTTATCAGGATTTACAGTAACCGAAAAATACTATATTTTCTTAGTTTGCGTTTTTGTCTTTAGAAACTATTTTAATTTTTTATATATTCAAAAACAAGCTTTAATAACGACAAAAAAATACCAAAAACACCAGCTTTTAAGGGTTTCTTAATAAATATCTGGTACATCTAAATTTTATGGTCACGCGCGCCCGACTTTTTCAGATTTTTTTAGCGCGTCGCATCCCTACTGTCTCATTCTCCTAATGTTCATAACAAAATTTGATTTTTAGTAGCTTTATTTTTTCAACTGACTTTTCAATGCTCTACTTTGAAGAATATTTCAAAACTTCAAAATCTTTCAAATCTTAAACGTTTTTTATTAGAAAACATTCCTGAAATTTTTAGTATCCAAGATGTGTCTGATTTTTTAACAAAGGTTTGCAGATATAAATTTTTGTTTATATTACTGGTTGAAATAATATCACTTTCAGAATTTTTTGGATACGAAAATTTTTATTTATTTTAATCGAGAAGCTTCTGAAGAATACAAAGTTCAACTTGATGGTATTTGTAAAAAAATTCTCGAAGAACGAATTCAAAATCGTGAATTTATATAGTTGCTTTTGTCTAATTTTCATATAGACTTTACTTATATCATACTGTATTTAAATAATATAACTTTTTTACAAGGAAGAATATTTATATTACGCTATCTTCAAAACTTGTGTTTTAAGTTTAAAATTGTTTTTAAAGGGATTGTCGCAGTCACTGAAAAAAAATCTTGCCTGATTTAGGTATAAATGGTTTTACACTAAAGAAAGCAAAGATGGTGAAGGCATCGTTTGCTGTTTTTGTCCGTCCAAAAAACCAAACATTTATTCCCCATTGTCCGTCATAGTTTTCACTGATTGTGACAGTTCTTTAAATATGTTATTTTTTTAAGTTGTGCTAGAGAAAAAAAATTTAAAAGTATTTCATATGGCGCATATTTTTATTTTTAGTGCCTATTTTTTTGCTTATTGTTTTTTTTATTAATTGATCTTTTTGCCTTTTTAGGGATGACCTTTCTTCTCATTTATTTCTGCTTATGCAAATGGTCTGCCGTTACGTCCCATGCCACCCTTTACTTTTTTAGTTTAATTTTTGCTATTATTTTGTCCAAGGTCTCTCAATAAATATACATTTTTTGTCCATTTTAATAAAAAAAGTGTAGTTTAAATTTTTTATATTAATTGCGAGTTAATTTTTATTAAACTAGTTGGATTAAAATTTTCGGTTTCAGGTTTTATCTTCTTTGAATTTACAAATAAAATGGATACTGTATCATCAAAACCAAAAACGAGAAAAGCCAAGATTCAGTGGAAAAGTGATCCTGCAATTATGCAAGCTTTTCCGTTTCCTCACACGCTGATTTATTGTATTTCTAAGAATCCAAGATCCCCGAAAGCTTACAACAAACTTATTCAGTGTTGTAAATACTTTTTTGAACGAAATCCAATTCTTGTTGCTGATCAAATTTGTGGTAAAACTCGAATTTGTTTAAAACAAAAACACTATGACGATAGTTATAATAGTAAATGTTGCATCGAGGTTGATCCCAGAAAAATTTCAAGCAGAATTTGGTACATAAATTCTCTCAATATTTATTCAGATTTTATTCCAGATTTTACCACATTAGTACTTTGTGACAAGCTTTATCAATGTGAAATTGTTAATGTTTATCTTTGTAATACTGTCATTCCATTTGAAAATTTTGAAATCCTTGTTCAATCTGTTGAAAACCTTATACTTGGGTGGAATTTAAAAATGTTTTACCCGGATGGAAACCCTGTTTTGCTTGATGCAATTCTTGCAGTTTGTCCTAAGATTCAATATTTTCAACAGTAAGTTCTATTTTAAACATATATATGTTACGTCCAGATCGTTACACCGTCCAGATCGTAAAACGGACGTCCAGATCTTAAAACCATTCTTTGTTGGTTTTACGATCTGGACGTCCGTTTTGTGATCTGGACGTAACATATATATATTGTATATGTAATCAGTTTAGTGAATGTTTTTGTTCAACTAATATTTCAATGCTTACTGCTTCAACATTGAAGGATATTTCAAAGCTTGAAAATCTTTCAAATCTCAAAGAATTTAAATTATTCTACATTCCTGAAATTTTTGATATTCAAGATGTCTCTAATTTTTTAACCAAGGTTGGTAAATGATTCTGTTGTTGTTGGTTTTAATTTCATTGTTTTAGAAATTAATAAATACAACAGTTAAGCTTCATTTTAGTGCTGGTATTTCTGCTGAATATAAAGTTCAACTTAATGCAGTTCATGAAAAAATTTGTGAAGAAAAAATTCAAAATCATGGTATCTCTTTTTAATTCCATTTATTTGTTGTTTCGAACTAGCTTTACTTTTATCATACTGTATGTGTATCAAAAAATAAAGATATTTCAAGTATTAATATTTTAATGCATTACTGTTGATACTGTAGCTACACGTCAGAATAACAAAATTTGTTTTTCAGAATTTAAAAATAATAATTTTTTGGAGTTTGCACAGTTTTAGATTTTTTTCAACATGATAACTTTTAAGATTCTTCCGACAAAATTCTTATCTACCTGGTGCAAGTTTTTTTGTTTTTTATTTATGGGTCTTTTTTGCCTTCCAGGGTTGACTATTTTTTTATCATTGATTTCTGCTTTTGAACAAAATTTTCCTCAAAAGTTTATTTCATCTGCCCAAGTCATGACTGATTTTTTAGTCAAAAACTGCATGAGCAAAGTTAAGCAATTCAAAAATGATTTCCAACTCGATGCAGGAAAAAGTTAGCGATATAGTTTTTTATTCTTTACCATTAGTATTGCACTGATGAGGATAAGACTTCTCAATGGCCATTATTCTTCACCTTTGAATAACAATTTGGGGCGCATTATATTTTATGCTCCAATATTTTTGTTTATTCTTTTTTCCATTCATTGACCTTTTTGCCTCCCAGGGATGACCTTATGTTTTTGTTTTCAGGCATTCTGAAAAATATTCCAAAACGTCTATTACTATTACCATTATTGATTTTTTAAGTTAAAAATTGCATCGACAAAGTTTAATTAGAAAAAGTGAAATATTGTTTGGTAAATTGTTTACCATAATTATGGCCATAAATGAATTATTTTTAACTAATTCTTCAGATTGAGTTGATGAAGAATACTGCAATTGTTCTGTACTTTTTATAGTTTATTTTTTAGTTTTTATTTTGTTAATTTTTGTTGATAACTTTTGTTAAACTTGTTGTTTAAAAAATGTGATAGTTCAGATTTAAATATCTTTTTCAAATTTCAGAGAGGAAATGGATACTGTAGCTATTGTTCAAAAACCAAAAACGAGCAATGCAAAAATTCATTGGCGGGTTGATCCTGTCAAGAAACAAGCTTTTCCGTTTCCATATACAATGATGTGTTATATGACTATGAATCCTTTGACCTCAAAAGCTTACAATAAAATTATCCAAACCTGTAAATATTTCTTCAAAGCAAATCCTATTCTTGTTGCTGAGAATATGTATGACTACAATAAATGGGGTAAAACTCATATTTGTTCAAGCAAAAATCATGAAGATGGTAGTATTATTGGTGATTGCTGCATCGAAGTTGATCTTAGAAAAAATTCAAGTAAAATTTGGTTACTTAAACGTCTCATTTTTTGTGGCAATACTTTTCCAAATTTCTTATCATTGCTTTGCGGCAAGCTATATCGAAATGAAATTGTTAACCTTTTTCTCGCAGATGTAACAATTGCATTTAATGATTTTAAATACTTTGCTAAATCTGTTGAGAAACTTAATATTATTTGGGATATCCAAATGTTCGACAATGATGGAAAAATAGTTTTACTTGATAAAGTTCTCGAAGTTTGTCCTAAGATTCAATATTTTAAGTTGTAAGTAGCAGTGCTGTGACTTGACCATTTTCATCCCCCTAACCTTCCCCTTTCCCCGCGGACTCTAAAAATCTCCCCCAATACCCCGCCCTTTCCCCTCTGTTTTTAAAAAATCCCCCTTTGCCCGCCCTTTTCCCCCGATTTTCCCCCTTTTTTCCCCTCCAATTTTTTTCGAAAATAGGCTCTTTAAAGAATTTTTTTTCAAAATGGTCAAAAATTCTTCAAAAAAGCCGTCACTTTGTAATAAAATCAAAATTATATTAAAATTATATCAAAGTTACATAATATTAGGGTTTTCGGATTAATATTTTAATGAAAGTTTTTCCAACTTCAATCAACTTTTGTTGAGTAAAAATATGTGTTCCCCGCAATACATCTCATGGAATCAAAAACATCCCCCTTCCCCTCCCCTTTCCCCCGTAGTTTTAAAAATCTTCCCCCTTCCCCTCCCCCGAAACCCCGGGAGGGGAAAAAAGGGGCCCGCGGGGCGGGGAAAGGGCGGGGGAGTCATAGCACTGGTAAGTAGTCTGTTTTTGCAGATGTTTAACACTTGAATATGAATATTTTTAGTCATTTTTCTGGAGGTACCAATGTTACAACCCTTACTGCTTCAACTTTAAAAGAAATTTTAAAGCTTCAGAATCTTTCAAATCTTAAAGAATTTAAAATGTTTTATATGAATCAAATTTGTAATATTCAAGATATCTCTGATTTCTTAACAAAGGTTTGCATTAGTTTTCGTTGTTGGTTTTCACCGTAAAATTTTTGTTTAAACTTTTTAGAATTTTATGGATACAAAAGTTGATTTTCATTTTAGTCGTGATGTTTCTGATGAATACAAAGTTCAACTTGATGCAATTAGTAAAAAGATTAATGAAGAACAAATTCATAATCATAAAATCTCACATTCTTTTTAATTTCTTTCATTTGTTATTTTTATTATACAACATGTAAATGAAAAAATAAAGCTTTTACAAGACAATTATAATTCAACAAAAACATGTATTTCAGAATATTCCACACTTTTAGATTTTTATTAAATTCGTCATGCACCCGGTGTGTCGAAGAATCCAGTCACTTTTTTCATCGCCTGCTTGTTTTCCATTTTGATTTTCGGAACCTACTGAATTTTTATTATATAAAACTTCTTGGAAGCTAAGCTCTAAGCTTCTTCTTATCTGAGTGGGTCAATCCAGATAGTCGGGCACAATTTTTTTCTAAATGTTATAATCTAAAAATTATTATTGTTAATTTTTATATTATAATACTGTATTGTTAATCTTTGAACTCTAAAAGTTTCTAAAATTGTTTATCCTCTTTGTTATTCCATATTACTATTATAATATGCTCTTTCTTTGTCTCAACGTTTCCCTCTTTATAAATCATAAACACAACAAAGGTTATTCTTCCTTTGTTGTATTTTATCCCCTCTTTGTCGGTATTTGGATAAAGAGTCATAATTGTCTTTTTTCTGGAATCTTCTGGCAGATCCGCAGAATCCTTATAAATACTCTCTTTGTTTCCTTATTTTAGTTAGTTTATTTCGGTTTATATTTCTCTTCAGTCTTCTCCTTCTGTCAAGTTTTGCTTCTCTTTCTCATATCATATTTTGGATATGATGAGCATATGATTGTTGGCGTCTCTATGTTTTTGTTGTTTATAGTTTTTTTTGTCTTCGAGAAATGACCTTTTTCCTCATTGATTAGTGCAGTTAAAAAAAATTTATCTGTACATTTGTTTTTGTTGCTCAAGTCATGATTGATTTTTTAGTTATATATTGCTTCGACAAAACTTTTTTCTATAAAATGAAAATTTTTTTAGCAAATGACTTATTCTTATTCGATTAGGTTTAAGCTGACAAGGACTCGAAGGAATCATATCTGTTAATTTAAGTTTTTCCGTTTAACATTTTAGAACTCAATCCAGTGTCATAACAATTACTATTTAATTCTTATAAATAGGGTTGTGCATTTTCTCTTCACGAAAGATTTCCCGATTTTTTTGCGGAAAATGGTTTTCATTTTCCTAGAAATGAACAACCCTGCTTATAAATCTTTTAAGATTTATAAGCAGGGTTGTTTAAAATGTTTAAAAATAATGTATGCTATTTTAGATTTAAATATCTCCTACAAATTCATAAATAAAATGGATACTGTAGCACCAAATCCAAATCGTGATAATAGAAAAATTCGTTGGCGGAGTGATCCTGCTATTAAACAAGTTTTTCCATTTCCATATACAATGATTTGTTATATGACCATGAATCCTTCATCTTCAAAAGCTTACAACAAAATGATCAAAATTCGTAAATACTTTTTTGAAGCAAATCCTATTCTTGTCGTTGAGCATATGTATGATTACGAAAATTGTGGCAGAACTCGAATTTTTTCAAAAGCATCTCACAATTACCATGTTTTTAATTGTAGTTGCTGCTTCAGAGTTGATTTTAGAAAAATTTCAAGCAAAATTTGGTTAAAAAATCGTCTCATTATTTCTGGGAAAAATGTTTCACCTTTTTCTTCATTACTTTGTGATAAACTTTATCGTTGTGAAATTACTGAACTTAATCTTTTCGACACAAATATTTTATTAAATGATTTTAAAATCCTTGCTCAATCTGTTGAGAAACTTGAACTTATTTCTAATATAAAAGTATGCTACCCGGATGGAAGAATTGCTTCGCTTGATAAAATTCTCGAACTTTGTCCAAAGATTCAAAATTTTCGTTAGTAAGTCCCATTTTGTACATTTATACTTTTACGTTTGATCCGTTTAGTGATTTTTATTTTTCAACAATATATTCAATAATTTCTTCTTCAACTTTGAAAAATATTTCGAAGCTTCAAAATCTTTCAAATTTGAAAAAATTTGAATTGGAAAATGTTCCTGAAATTTTTGATATTCAAGATGTCTCAGATTTTGTAACCAAGGTATTATTAGGTTTTTTGTTGATAGTTTAAATTGAAAAATTTATTCTTTAATTTTAGAATTTTATGGATACAGAAATTCATATTAATCTCAGTCGTTTTGCTTCTGCAGAATATGAAGCTCAACTTGTTACAATTTATGACAAAATTCAGGAATTACAAATTCAAAATCACTTTATCCTTTAATTGTTTTTTTTCTGCAAATTTCAAGATATTCGATTTTCGATTTGAAACTTTACTTTTATCGTACTGTATGTCAATAAAAATATAGCTATTACAAAAATGAATATTTTTTTATGTTATTTTTCATCCTGTAGCTTTACGTAAAATTTATAAAACATTCTTTTCAGGATATTTGTAAACTTCTTCCTTTTCGGGGTTCAGCTCACTACTTTGTGCTAAACTATATATTAATGAAAGACATTTTAAAGCTTCCGAATCTCTCAAATTTTAAAGAATTCAAATTAAAAAAAAGGAAATTTTTGATATCCAAAATGTTTCAGATTTTTTAACAAAGGTTTTTTAATGTTGTTGTTGGTTTTTAATTTTCATGTTTTACAAATTATTACATGCAAGAGTTTATCTTTCTTTCGGTCGTGGTGTTTCTGCAGAATTTAAAGTCCAACTTGATGTAATTCGCGAAAAAATTCGTGATGAAAAAATTTGAAATCATTATCTCGGATATTAACTTTAGTATTATTCAAACAAACTTTACTTTTATATCATACTGTATGTGAATAAAAAAATAATGCTGATACAAGAATGCAAATTTCTGACGCATTACTGTTGATATTGTAACTAGGGATAAAGCGGGCCTTCGGCCCGCAAGCGTCTAGTTTAAACTATAGAACTATGTTTTAAAATATAAATTTGAGCTTCTAATCACAATCTTTCTATTTCAGCTCTTCTGGCTTTTTCAGCTTCTGATAATTGTTCTCGATTATGAGACAAAATCCGTTGTCGTTTGCGCTCATTTTCACTTCTCTTTGTTCAAAGGTTTGCTTTTCAGGCCTATTTCTTTGCCTTTCTGCTTGTCTTCTTTCAGTTCTTCTTTATGAGCAGCTTCTTGAAGAGGTTTTCTTCCAATTTTTTTCTTAGCATTTTTAGACTTTACTGTCTGACAGGCTTACAATAAACAATTACATATTCAATCAAAATTTAATAGCAAACACACAACAAAGAGAGGATTAACCAATTTAATGGACGCTCCAAACCGCGTAACAAAATTTAAGACTGAACTGTTGAAAATAGCTACAGTCACCAAAAAAATACACATAAACACGTACGATTGTGCAATCTGCTTAAAAAAAACATAAGATGTAATGTGGAATATCACTCACAATCTCATGCAAATTATGTTAATTTGTATGAGCTTGCACATATTAATATTTGCAGGACAAAGTTTGAATTCACTTTTTGCTTTTGCATGCAAATTTTATGTGTTTTTATTCTTCGTTTTTCGTGTTGTGAATGAAAAAATAAAAGCGTTACAAACCAACAAACCAACCAACTAACGAACATTCTCCATTTATTTGAAGGACATTATGTCAGAATAACAAAATTTGTTTTTCATTATTTCAAAAAATGCTTTTTCGAAGAGTTAATAGTTTAAGACATATTTTTAACATACTACATTTCAATATTCAGTCATTAAATATCATAATTATATGCTGCGCATTTTATCTATAATTTTTGCTCTTTATCGTTTTTTTATTAATCGACCTTTCATTGCCTTCTAGGGATGACCCTTTTTTCTCATAGATTTATGCCTATAAAAAATTGAAGAAAAACTTTCATTTAAACTGTCCATTCATGATTGATTTTTTTTAAAAAAATATTGCATTAACAAAGGTGATAAAATTTGTTGTCGTTCTGGATCGTGCTATTTTTTATAGTTTTATTTTAGTTTTGATTTCGGTTAATTTTCCATAATTATTTCGAGTTAATTTTTGTTGATAACTTTTTGTTAAACTTGTTGTTTAAAAAATGTGATGTTTTAGATTAAAATATCTTTTGCAAATTTAAGACTTAATGGATACTGTAGCTATTCTTCCAAAACCAAATAATCATGATGGAACGATTCATTGGAAAACTGGTCCTGCAACGAATCAAACTTTTCCATTTCCGTATACCATGATGTGTTATATGACTAAGAATCCTTCATCTTCAAAAGGTTACAACAAAATGATCCAAACTTGTAAATACTTTTTTGAAGCAAATCCAATCCTTGTTATTGGATATATGAGTGAACCTGGTGTTTACAAAATTAATAGCAAAACAGAAATTTGTTACAAAAATAAACACAAAAAATATGACTATACTGATGGTTGCTGCATCGAAGTTGGTCTGAGAAAAATCTCATGTAAAATTTGGCTATTTAAACGTCTCATTATTTATGCATGTCCAAATTTCTCATCATTGCTCTGTGACAAACTTTATCGAGGTGAAATTGTTGATCTTTTTCTTTCTCATGTAACGATTCCATTTAATGATTTTAAAATCCTTGCTCAATCTGTTGAAAAACTTGAATTTATATGGGAAGTTATAATTTTTGACACAGATGGAAAAATCGTTTTGGTCGATAAAATTCTTGAAGTTTGTCCTAAAATTCAATATTTTAGGGAGTAAGTTCATTTTTGCATATGTTTAATGCTTGAACGTGAATATTTTTTAGTACTTTTATCAGTGGTACCGATCAAACAATCTTTACTGCTTCAACTTTAAAAGATATTTTAAAGCTTCATAATCTCTCAAATCTTAAAGACTTTGAAATGTTTTATATTCCACAAATTTTTGATATTCAAGATGTCTCTGATTTTGTAACTAAAGTTTGTTAAAATTTTAGTTTTTTACACAAAAACTTATGGTATTAATTTATAGAATTTTTTGGATACAAAAGTCGATCTTCATTTTAGTCGTGGTGTTTCTGATGAATACAAAGCTCAACTTGTTGTAATTCGTGAAAAAATTCAGGAATTACAAATTCAAAATCATAATGTCTCATATTCATTCTAATTTCTTTTATTTGTTCTTCACACAAAGTTTACTTTTATCATATTGTATAATATCTGAATAAAGAAATTTATAAAGCGGTTACAAGAATGAAGATTTTCATGTGCTCGCTTTTATAAGGTTGCTTCACGTCAATATTCTAAGAGTCCCATTTCAAAATTTTTTAACATTGGACTTTTTTGCACAATGTTTAAAAATACTTATACTTAAATTTCAGTGTCCTTTTGCAAAAACATAACAAAAACTTTGTTTAAAATGCAAAATTTTATCATCCGATTTTGTTCGAGGTTCATAACAAAATTTTTTAAAAAATTTGTTGTAAATTTAATATTACAAACTTTTTGTGTCGTCTTCAAAGTCGACTTCTTTGCTAATATTTAGCTAAGCTAATAATCATGCAACATAAAGATATGGGTTACTGTATTTAAAAAATGCTCAAATTTAAAACGGGATTTTTTATTTTCCCATTCAAAGATCCTTCTAAACTAGTACTTTTAAATCGTTCTAGATTACGTGTTTCTTAAATATAAACTAAAATCATTATTTTGCCATAAAATCACTAATATGAGTGACCTTTTTGCCTTAAAGGGACATCCTAAATTTTTGCATTTGAAAAAAATTTAAGAACACGCTGGTTTAGATTCTCAGTCATTATTGATTTTTTAATTTTAAATTGCTTCAGCAAAATTTTTTTTGGAGAAAGTTAATATTAATTTGGCAGACAAGTTATTCTTAATCGATAAGGATTGAGCTGACGAGGACAATGATCACTTATGCTATCGTCGTGTGCTATATTTTTAGTTTTACTTTTTATTATGATTTTGAATTTCATTAATTTTTCATATTTTTTGCGAGTTAATTCTTGTTTATTTCGTTATTTAAAAATGTGATGTCTTAGGTTAGATTTTTCGATTTTAACGAAACTACTGCCAATAGTGATACTCCAACAACATCTGTTCGTTCACGGTCTTCTAGATTTAAATCTACTTCCAAGAAATATCAGAATCAAATTCAAAAAAAGAAATACTGAATTCCACTTCTGATATCTCATTTACTGTTTTTTATACTGTTTTTATTGTAAATTTTTGATTTACTGTTAAATACACTGTTTATTTGTCTTACGAGGGTACGTGGCCAAACAAGAAATCAAAACTGAAAAAAAGGGAAAAATCAATAAAAATTATTTTAGCCCCGAAAAAGTCCCAAAAACGTAATTTATTAAAACTTTTTAAATTAATTAATTAATTGCCTGGACCAATAAAATTTTAAATATTAGACTTTTTAACCGTGTTAGACCCCAAAAAGTCCAAAATCTTAGACTTCGATAAATTCGGACTTTGACAGACTAAAAAAAGTTACGTGGATTTTTTTACGTGTAAACTGCTTTGTTATTAGGTCACGGCAGATTCAAAACGGAGAAAAGAAGTTTGCAAAGAAGTTTGCATTTTCGTGTTAGGAATAGCGTTTGCCTCTACTATTTAAAAAAGCTGCAATTTTGAAGTAAAAGTTAAACATTTTATTATATCATTTAAAAGCTAAATTACATTTAAACATTATTATTTTTTATTCTAACATTTTTTAAATAACCATTACAAACATTTTAAGCCCATGCAGGGTTTTGCAACTTTAAATTTAATGGTTTTATTCATAGTTTAAAAATGAGAAAAAGTCTACGGGCAGCCCCATTTTTTAAATTGAAGATATTGATTTGTGAATCATACCATAAGATTCCCCACAAAATTCTCTATCGGATCTATAGATTACATTTTTTATTTAAACCTCCGAAAAAATTGGACCATTTTTAGGAAAAAATGTAAGCAAAAAAAGCTCTTTTTTACTGTGTATTTTGGTCAAAATTGACAAAAGTCTACGGGCAGCCCCATTTTTTAATTTTAATATTTTTTAAATCTATCTAGCCAGGGTGATAGAGAAGCAAATTTTCTTTAGGAATTATAGAACCGATTTTTAATTTTTGACCTAATTGCCGTTTCCCAGACGTTTTAATCAAATTTTTACCCAAAAAAAGTTTTAAAAACAGTTTTCTTTTTTTCTCTGTCGCTCTTTCTCTTGTTTTTCTCTTTTTTGTTCTGCGGTAACTCTTAACTCCGCGCAAAAACTCAAATGAATCTGCCGTGAGGTGATCTTTTTGCCTTGAAAGGAAGTCTTATTTTCTTATCGATCTGGGCTTTTAGAGAAAATTTCCGTTTTTGGAAAAATGGATAAACAATTTTGCAAACGCATGCATACAACCGACGAGGACAGAACAGACGAAGACAATACCAACACATGCCATCTTTCTATGCTAATTTTTTTCCTCCACGATTATAAAATCTGTCCCTTTATTATTTGAGAACCCATATTAATTTGTTAAAATCCTTGTAATTTGAATTTTTCGTTTTAGATGTTAAATATCTTCAATGTTGTCGTGAAAAAAATGAATACTGTAGCCAAAGTTCTAAAGCGAAAAACAGACAACGGAAAAAATTACCGGAGATCTCTTGCAAAAAAACAATCTTTTCCATTTCCGAATACAATAATTTATTATATGACTATGAATCCTTCAACTACAAAAGCTTACAACAAATTGATTCAATGTTGTAAATACTTTTTTGAATCCAACCCGATTCTTGTTGTTGAGTATATGTGTGAACCCGGTGAACATAAATTTCGTGACAATACTCAAATTTGTCCAACTAATGCACACGAATGCAGTAGTTATGTATGTGATCAGTGCATCAAAATTGATCTTAAAAAAATCACAAGCAAAATTTGGGTTACAAATCAGCTTAAGATTCTTGGAAATGATATTTCACTTTGTTTTTCATCACTTTGTGCTCAACTTTATCCGTGCATAATTCTTGAACTTGTACTTAAAAATGTATCAATTCCATTTAATGATTTTGTATTCCTTGCTGAATCTATTGAAAAACTTACACTTGCCTTTGAAATCAAAATTTTTCATAACGATGGAAAAGTACTTTTGCTTGATGAAATTCTTGCAGCTTGTCCTATGATTCAATATTTTTATCAGTAAGTCCTATTTTTGCGCATCTATTATTTTAAATTTGATCTATTTAGAAGCATTCATCGTGCAACATATTCGTCAATCCTTACTACTTCAACGTTGAAGAATATTTTAAAGCTTCAAAATCTTTCTGATCTTAAAGGATTTTTTATGTGTGATATACCTCAAATTTTTGATATTCAAGATGTCTTTGATTTTTTAACAAAGGTATCATTAATATTTTCGTTATTTTTATTTTCACCGAAAAACTTTTGTTTTTAATTTTTAGAATTTTTTGGATACAAGAATTCATCTTTTTTTCGACAGTGATGTTTCTGAAGAATATAAAGTTCAACTTGATGCAATTCGTCAAAAAATTCGTGAAGAACAAATACAGCATCGTTATCTTATATAATTGCTTTTGTCTATTATCAATGTTGTGCTTTTTTATTTTTGTCGCCTCCGACTCCGGGAACAAAAAGCGGCACTTTTTTATTTGATCTTTTGAAAAAACTCACCTCTGCCTCCGGAGGCGCAACAAAACTGTCTGTGATCCATAAAAAAATTATTTTTATTATACTGTATAATAAACTTATTCACATATTACGGGAATAAATATTTCTATCGTTTTTACGGTTTATTTTTGGAAAAATTTACCACGTTAAATAAACTATAATTTATTTAACGTGATATTTTTTGCACGATTCTGTCGATCTATACTATATGGTGTGTATATGATGGTTGGCATCTCTATGTTTTTGTTGTTTATAGTTTTTTTGCCTTTGAGAAATGACCTTTTTCCTCATTGATTAGTGCAGTTGAAAAAAATTTATCTGAACTTTTGTTTTTTTTGCTCAAGTCATGATTGATTTTTTAGTTACAAATCGCTAAAACAAAACTTTTTTCTATAAAATGAAAATTTTTTTAGCAAATGACTTATTCTTATTCGATTAGTTTTGAGCTGACAAGGACTCGCTTGTACCATTGTTCTGCACCAAACATCTTTTGTTGTTTTTATTTTTAGGGGAATGTTTTCCAATGTTAAGGGAAACGTTTCTGTTTATTTAAATTTCTACCCTTAAACAATTGAGAACTCCATTAATTTCTCTTAATATTCGTAAACGAATTTTTTTAAAACCGAAGAATGCGTTGTTTCAGATTTAAATATCTCCCACAAATTAAAATGGATACTGTAGCTATTATTCCAAAACCAAAAACGAGCAATGAAATCATTCGTTGGCGGGGTGATCCTGCAATTAAACAATCTTTTCCATTTCCCTATACAATGATGTGTTATATGACTATGAATCCTTTGACCTCCAAAGCTTACAACAAGCTTATTCAGTGTTGTAAATCCTTTTTCGAATCCAACCCAATTCTTTTTGTTGAGCAGATGTGTGATTACGAAAATTGTGGCAGAACTCGAATTTTTTCAAAAGCATTTCACAATTACCATCTTTTTAATTGTGGTTGCTGCTTCAGAGTTGATCTTAGAAAAATTTCAAGCAAAATTTGGTTAACAAATCGTCTCAATATTTCTGGGGAAAATGTTTCACCTTTCTCTTCATTACTTTGTGATAAACTTTATCGCAGTGAAATTACTGAACTTAATCTTTGGGGCACACACATTCCATTAAATGATTTTAAAATCCTTGTTGAATCTGTTGAAGAACTTGAACTTATATGGGATGTTCAAATGTTTGACAACAATAAAAAAATCGTTTTACTAGATGAAATGCTTGAAATTTGTCCTAAAATTCAATATTTTAAATAGTTAGTTCATTTTTGCACATATATAATTTTAAATTTTGATAATTTTAGTACTTTCTGTTTAACAAAGGGTTCTCCAATTCTTGCTGCATCAACATTGAAGAATATTTCAAAGCTTCAGAATCTTTCAAATCTCAAAGTATTTGAAATGTATCACATCCCTGAAATTTTTAATATCCAAGATGTCTCTGATTTTTTAACAAAGGTTTGCTAAAATTCTGTGTTGGTTTTCACCGTATAACTTTTGTTTTTAATTTTTAGAATTTTATGGATACAAAAGTTCAACTTTCATTCGCTCGTGGTATTTCATATGAAAATAAAGTTCAACTTGATGAAATTCTTGAAAAGATTCGTAAAGAAAAAATTCAAAATCATCAAATCTCATATTCTTTCTAGCTTCTTTCTTTCGTTCTTCGCACGAAGTTTACCTTTATCATACTGTATGTGATAAAATAAAGCCATTCCCCGGATATTTTTTGTTCTATAACTTTACACCAAAATTACAAAACTTGTAAATCAAGTTTTTTTAAATTTTTATTTTGAAAGTAGACTTTTTTTCGCAGGATGTCTAAAAATACAAAAATACTAATTGTTACAAAAGTTTAATACTTTAAAGGGAGAGTCACATTTACTAAAACTTTTTATCTTACAGAAGTTATTGAAAATCAGGGAAATGCATTGTTCTTTTTTCATTCCCCGGGGATAAACAAATGAGAATTACTGTTCATTTCACCGCCCGTAAATCGAAAATCGCGGGGACGGGGATAAAATAAAGCGGGGACGGCGACGGGAATTTTGTACTAAATCATTTAGTCTAAATGCGACTCGCCCTTTAACGTGAATATTTTTAGTACTTTACACAGTGGTACCAATCTTACAACCCTTACTGCTTCAACTTTAAAAGATATTTTAAAGCTTCAAAATCTTTCAAATCTTAAAGAATTTACATTGGGAAACGTTCCTGAAATTTTTGATATTCAAGATGTCTCTGATTTTTTAACAAAGGTTTGCTAAATTTTTTGTTGTTTTTATTTCCACCGTAAAACTTTTGTTTTAAATTTTTAGAATTTTATGGATACAAAAGTTTAACTTTCATTCGGTCGTGGTCTTTTTGATGAAAAAAAAGTTCAACTTCAAAATCATCAAATCTCATATTATTTCTAATTTCTTTCTTTTATTCTTCATGAAAAGTTTACTTTTATCATACTGTATATGGGATTGTCCAGAAATCACGTGACCATGAGGAGTGAGGGAGGGGGTAAAGCTAAATGGTCACCCGGTTTTGATGTTGTCGGCAAAATGCTTTGATCTTTGGTCACGGGGGGAAAGAGGGGGTCTGAAAATCACGATTTTTTAGTCACGTGATTTCTGGACAATCCCTGTGAATAAAGAAATTTATAAAGCTGTTGCAAGAATGAAGATTTTTTATGTGCTCACATTTATAATGTTGCTTCACGTCAAAAATGCAAAAGTCCCCATTTAAAGGTTTTTAAAGTTTTCAAGAGTGGACTTTATTGTACAATTTTAAAAATACTTTTAGTAAGAATTCATTGCCCATTTGCAAAAAAAAATTTGTTTGTTTTGGTATCATGTTTATCATTTTATGGATTAGTGTTCCTTTACTCCCCCGTTCCCCGGCGGGGACGTCCCCGTTTCCCCTCCCCGCCGCCATTTCATCCCCGTTTTTTTCCCCGTTCCCCGTCCCCGCAAATTTTCATCCCCGCTTTTTTTTCGAAGTTTTGAATTTTGATGATATTTGATGTTAAACAGGTCAAAATAACGTTATTTAGTGATAATAATGACACCATATACTATCGAAAACTGATTTCAAGACTTTTACAGCTTTCCCCGCAAAATCCCCGTTTCCCCGTTCCCCGCCCCGCCGTCATTTCATCCCCGTTTTTTTCCCCGTTCCCCGTCCCCGCTCATGTCATCCTTCCCCGTTCCCCGCTTTTTTCGAAAAACAGGGGGGGGGGGGGGGGGGGGGAGGAACACTATTATGGATACAGAAATTCACCTTGTTTTTTGTTTGGTGCCTCTTCTGCATTATTACGTCGACTTGTTAATGACATTCATGAAAAAAATTCGTCAATTACAAATTCAAAGTCATTATATTTTTCTTGATTTCCTTTGTCTTCTAAAAAATTTTACTCTTATCGTGATGTATGTGAAAAAATGAAGCCGTTAGAAGAGTGAATATCTTTGATAGGTTATCGTTGATACTGTAATTTAAGATTAAACTTACAATACTTGCCTTTCAAAATTAAAAAAAAACATTTTTCTTGATATTTCAATTGTTGAAGATACGTTGAAAAATATAGCCTTTCAAGATTGTTTGTACTCACAAAAAAGTTTTGTTATCAAAATCTGATGCAAAACACTTATTTTTAAATTTCATTGCCCTTTTTAATAAAAATAACAAAAACTATATTAAACACGCAAAATTTAATTATCTGATTTTTGTTGCATGTTGAAAACAAAGTAATTATATTTATTTAAAAATTGTTGTTAAAGGCAGGGTTTCTTTTTAAAAAAAGTATGATTCGTCATAATTTATTTTCTCTTTTGATTTTTACCATGTTTGTATGTAGTTAATAATTTTCAAATAACCTACATACAAACATGGATTACGGTAATTATAATAAACTCATATTTGTGATTGAACATTTTTCCTATTAGGTTATCTAAAAAGTTGCATTGGTTTTGTAAATTTTTAATATTTTATTAATGGGTGATAAAAATAGCAAGCTAATTTTAGCATTTTTATCTTATCTTTTTAAAATTTGATGATAATAAAATGAAATAGTTTTTTGATACATTCAAATCCATTTTTTTGCATCCGCCACTACTGTACTATAACAGTTTATTACTAATGCGTAGAAATTAAAGTATTAAAGTTACCATTACCAATTACCACAAATTATTATTGTAAATTTAATTCTTTTTTCTGCACTTTTTTTTGTGTCATTCATGTTAAAAACATGTTCAGAGTTTCTGCTTTAACTGCCACATTTAACTGGTTCCGAAAAAGAACTTATTAGAAGTAGGTGTAAAAACAGTTTTTTTGCACTGAAAAAAAAAGCTGTAATAAAACTAAAAAATTGTTGCTTTGAACAAAAGTGCATCAAAAATTAATTTAATGTTGCAAACTTAGTCATTACTGCTGCTACTTTAAAAGCTATAATTGGATTTTGAGATTGTACAAAAATATATAGCAATTATGTAAGCTGTAGTACCAAATTTGAATAGTAGTTTTAAAATTTTTTATTAATGTTTTGTCATGTTTCAAAACTAATAAAAAATAATAAGCTTGTTAGGGCCGGATTATTTCTATTTAAGCTCTTGTCCATCCTTAAATAGTTACATTTAGGGAAATACCCTGGAAATTTCCCGCCACTTCCCGGAGTTACAGTAATCCAAGCTACAGTAATATTTTACCAAAATTAGCCTTTTGACTTACAAAATAACTTTTTAATATTAAATTCAAAAAATCGGAAAATCTCCCGGGAAATTTCCAGGCAATGTAATTAGGCCACGGGAAATTTCCAAACCCTAATTACATTTATTGTTTACAAATAAAGCATGGAAAGAATTATGATATTATAGTACACGTTTTGAGGAAATTAAATTTGAAGCTCTTTTTTGCTTTTAAAGTGATAAAAATTTTTTGATATTTTTTTGCACATTACTTTTATCTAATATAGCATACTGTAAGACATAACCAAAATACACAACTTTATTTATTTTCAATGCTATCATAAATATTAAGCTTATTACTTTTTTTGTCAAAAATAAAGAAATAAATGTCACCATAAATTTTCCATGCTGACGTGTTTGGAAAGTTTTTTGCATTTTTAGTTTTCATTTTTAGGGAAGCTGGAGTTGAGGTTTTTTCTAAATTAATATTTTATCGAATGAGTTTTTGCAATTTTTAGATTTTTAAATTCCCCATTTTAATTTTTAAGAAATTTGCATAAAACTGTTTTTGGCATTTTTCAATTTGATGGCATTTTGCCCTAAATGATCGAAAAATTATAAATTTGGTATTTTTGGATAGTCCTGAGTTCGGAGAACACGTTCCAATGCAAAACACAATTTTTTAAAAATTATGCAAATTTAGTCACCTGAAAATTTGTATAAATGCCCCCAGGGCATGTAAACCAAAACGGACTTCGGATTCGGTGGTTTTAAACCAATATTAAAAGTTTCGTCCTTTTACCTTCAAATCGACTTCAAAATTTTTACTCAATTTTTGAATTTGCTTGAAGTTGAAAATAAGTCAGTTTTAAAAATTAGTTTTAGCTGTAAACAAAAATAATCTTATTTTAAAAAAACAATTTTAACATTTTTAAAATCATTGATCTTTAAAAAATAATTAAGATTTATGTTTAAATTTAGAATATTCAAAATTACTTTAATTACAGTAATTTTTGTAAATTACAAAGATTTTAGTTACATTATATTTATTTGCTTATGATAAAACAAAATAGGATAATTATGACAAATTATGTTTCTTTTTATGCGTATTCATTTTATAAAAACTGCTGCGTTTTAGTTTTAATTTAAAAAAAGGGTTCTTTAAAATTGGGAATTGCAGGTGTTTTTATCGCGTCGTTTTTTTCAATCAATTTTTTAGTTTTTTCATTTATTTCCATGGTTTTTTTAGACTTTTTTGTCTCATTGGCTTTGGCTTTGGCTTCCGTGTTTTTAAATTAAAATGGTTTACAAGGGAAGGTATCCTGGCCAACCGCTTTTTGAACGGGAGTTATCCCATTATGTTGCCCTAGGGCAGTTATGCATAACCCCAAAATATCTACGGTGAATGACCTTTTATTATGCTAATTTTTGAAAAATGAAGTTTAAAAAATCCACGACTTCGACGATTTTTCAAAAACCCCTGGTTCACGCACATTTTTTAGATTTCATGTCCTTAAATTAACATATTAAAAGGCCATTCAACGGAGATATTTTGGGGTTATGCATAACTACCCTATGGCTATTTAATGGGATAGGAGGTCTTGTTCAAAAAGTGGCGGGCCAGGTGACGCCATGGCATTTGACCCCATGACACTTGACCCCTGACAGTTGACCCCATGACATTTGACCCTATGACCTTTGACCCCCATGACGGTTGATCCCATGACTATTGACCCCAAAATATATATTTTTTTGAATAAGTTATAACAAAGGCTGTGAGGATGACTCCCTTCGGAAGCCATCCTCCCAGCCTTAATTTTACCAAACGCCATATATATACTTTATCATCATAAAGAGCATTGAACACGGCTGCGGTATCCAGTTGACCGTTGATATCACCTGGCGGAACAGAGCCATGATTCAGAAAATTAACGCTCTAACGGATCATCAACGCGTGACATTTCATGCGTTAATGAGTGGCAAAAATGCGACCATTGAGATGGACAAATGAGTATTTATTCATTTTTGACGGGTTGAACGGAATTTGCATAATATTTAGCATATTCACACTTTTCATTTTCTAACACAAATTTTTGGGGTCATTTGTCATGATGGGGTCAATAGTCATGGGGTCAACTGTCATGGGGGAATTCGAGGGGTCAAATGTCATGGGGTCAAATGTCATGGGGTCAACTGTCAGGGGTCAAGAGTCATGTGGTCAAATGTAACGACCCCGGCCAGGTTGATGCCTTTCCTTGATGTTTTTTAAATTTTGAACGTAGGGGCGTCAACAGTATAGCGCAACAGCGGCAAGTTCCTTCTCCAAAATCATAAAAATCCTTTGATCTTTTACCGCCATTGGCATAAGATCAAAGGCGGCACCCCACGAAATGGTTTCTGTCCCCTCTGAAATAAAATGCTGCAGACGTAATTCAATTTCGAACATGTTTCTCATTTTGTTCAGGATCTTTGTAGTAATTTAAAGCACTTTTAAAACTAATTATCTTATATGTTTTTTTCCTTTTGCTAATACCTGCTTATTAAATTAATAGTTTTTTTTTCAAATTTTATTGAAAAAAGTTTTTTGTGCTGCTTTTGAAGCCAGCGTCAACTAAAAAGAATCAAATAAACTTTTTTTAAGAACGACACATTTAAGAAAAAATAATAATTTTGTTAATACCGTGTCATCAAACTTTTACTTTCTTTTTTTACACTTTTAAGAAATTTATGTTTTTTCAAGCGTGTTGTTCATTTGCAAAAAAAATTCTAAATTTAAGTTTTTTTCTAATTTCAGCAGCAGCCCAAAAAATGAATGTTACGGAAAAAATAAAAGAGAATTTTATGTTTGTTTATGTCTGTGTTATCACTGATAATATCCTTTTGGTGGCGGCATTTTTGGTCACCCTTATTTCTCTTTATTCAATTATCAAAGGAAAAAAGTTTCATCCAAATTTAAGAATTTTATTTATTAATCAATTTATTGCAAATATTATTTTTATTGTTTTAAAGTAAGTTTTCTCCACAAATTTTTTGAGACCAGGTCCGGGACAAAAACCCCGCCCGGCCCGGTCTGTTCAAAGTGCAACCCAGACAGGGTCGAGCTTGACAGGGCCCGTTGACTCAGTTCATGCCCTGAGGCTATATTGGGACTATACAGCCTCTGGGCATGAAACATGACATCGTCCGAGAACAACTCCCACCTGTTACAGTACCTTTTTTAGGCTAATCTTGTTAGTCGATGTATTCTCGCGAAGAATATTTTTACCTGTTCCAACTTTAAATGTTTTGAATAGTATTTTAGCAGGATTATATGAATTTTTTACGCTAAACTTGTTAATGATTTTATTAGAAAGGACCCAGAGTACTGTAAAAGCTGCAAAATATGAAAACTACTTTGCTTTAAAGCAATCAATAATTCTTACGATAATGCCGGTAAGAAATTTGCATAATTCTGAAGTATATAAAAATAAGGATATTCCGCCGAAAAATTTGTTCTGAATATTTGCGAAGACCAAAAATGTCATAAAATGGACAAATTTTTTGGCGAAAAGGTTTTTGCGAAATATCCGATAATAAAAAATATGCAAATTTTAGTGGATTATATCAATATCACTTATTCTCATTACACAATTTCAACTTTTGGACATAATTTTATTAGTTTGGTTGATATTTGTCTTTGACATTGTTTCACTTGTGGTAAGTAATAATCAAAATCACTGTTGGAAAAACTAAAATATCTTTTTAGTGTTTTGTAATGTTATTTTATTTCAATAAACGAAAATTGACGGAATATTCTTTGGAGACAACTTTATCACATCGATTTCAAGTTCAAGAGAATGTATTGACCATGAGATTTTTGGCAGTTTTATGTTTCACATATTCTGTGTATTTAATTTTATCCATTGCACCAACTTACTTTTATGTTGCATCAAATATTGGAGCGTAAGTGTTAAACTCTAGAACAATTTGGGTCACCCAGGGTACTGTTACTCTTCTAAATCATAAAAATCCTTTGATCTTTTACCGCCATCAGCAAAAGATCAAAGGCGGCATGCCTCAAAATGGTTTCTGTCCCCTATAAAATAAAATCCAGCTGACATCTTTGCCCTGAGGACATTAAAATCCATAAACTTATTTCCCCATTTTTCAGTGACAATGAATATGAAATAATATTTTGGGGTTGTATTTTTGATAATATTACTGCATTGAATTGTTTATTGTCTTCACTTGTTTTTCTGCTACCATATAGAAGACTTTTTCAATGGTAAACAATTTTTTAAAAGTTATATTAAAAATCGATAATACTGAAAAAACGTTTGTAGGCGATCATCAAAAATAGTTATGACAAATGTTGCAGAAATTCAACGACATCTTTATTTTGAGCAACTCCGAAAACAATGGACATAAAACTTTAGTAAAAATACACAAAAAAATAAAATTTGAAAAAGTTTTATCCTTGTTTCTCCAAAAAAAAAATGAATAAATCAAAAATAAATCATTTTATTATAAATGATAAAAAAATCAATAACAAATTAAAAAAGTTATGGATAACATAATTGTTCCAAAATTTAAAGTTTTCGTTAAATCGGTTCAACAAAATTTAAAAAAAAGCAGGTGAAAGTGTAACAACGTGACGTGTAAACTTTTGAACCTGTCGTAATTTGTAAACTTCATGAAACTTTTTAAATCTGTGTTCTTTGTCATTTTTTAAATGTCATATCTTTTAAAGTACAAACGTGTTAGAGAAAACCAAAGTATATAATTTTACAGCCATAATTTACTTTTTTTCAAATTTTCTTGACAATCAGGCAAGACAACAATACAAAAAGGCTTTGATCGTCAGGAAAATTTGTACGCCAAAAAACATGAAAATGGAAAAAAGCACTGCTATCTTTGAGCAAATACGGTAGTTTTTTCAACAAATATGAATTAACATACTATATGTACATGTTACATATATTTATTTTTACAGTAATTGTATTAAACAACAAAATCTAATAAAATAAATTATTCATGATTTCGTTTTTCAATTAATCGATCTTCTGTTGTAACCATCTCTTTTCGAAGTTCTTCATATCTTTTTATTGCTTGTTTTAATTCAATTGTTGATCGACGTTGCTAAAATAAATTTGATATTAATCTTATCACTCTGATTTTTTATAAATTTACTTGTTCTTCTAAGCGTGGAAGTAACAGCGAAAAATCTGCAACCGTCATTCGGCAATCAAATAATTCTTGATTTTTTGTTTGTAACTAAAAAAATTATTTTATGCAATGAACTATTGAATTTTAATTAAATTAATTAACAACTTGACTAGGACATCACCGTCATTTTATTTCGGAGGGGGCAAAAACCATTTCGAAAAGGGCCGCCTTTGATCTTTTGCCGATGGCGGTAAAAGATCAAAGAACTTATATGATTTTGGAATAGATGTATTCACTTGCTGCAACAGATTGTTAATGTCCCTGAAAGGGTACCTACCTGTGCTTTCAAGCTATCCACTTCTTCTTGAAGATCATTATTTTGAATTTTTTGAGCAGTTAATTCGCTTTCATCCTAAATTAAAAGTTTATCAGAATTTCATTAAAAATTCCTTCCTAGTGAGTTATTGTACTGTGATTTTATGATTTTAAAGGAAACCCTTTTCTGAAAAGCTAGTTTAAATATTGTCGTATTTAAACATCATTAATTTCGAACATTTCCAAAATTATCGCTGGCTAACTTAATTTCATTCTTAAGATCTTAAGATTGTCTTGGGAGTAATAAAAACATGTCATTTTAAGTCAAATTAAAGCCAATCTAGATTAAATTAAATAACTTAAAAAATTAACCCGAATTCATCACTTTTTAAAAAGTCTGATGCAATTTTTCGTATCAACTTTATAAATTTTTTGTTTAAAAATTGTAAAGTTGTAAAGTTGAAATGATATGTTTCTTCTCGTCAATTTTAATTTGCATAATTAATTAATTGTAAAAACTGTCTGCTTACTTAAATAAGAGTAGTCTTATTATGCTAATCCATTTTAATCTAAACTAATAGCTATTTTTAAAAGGCCATATTCTTCTCATCCCTTTCATCCTTTCTTTGCTACTTTTTGAATAATAAAATTTGACATCAGATAAAAAAGCTTAAGAAGGAAATAACCTTCTTAAATAAAAAAAAAATTTAATCTTTTTTTGTATAAAAATGTTGCTTAATCTGGATTTAAATATTTTAGAAGCTTAAATTAGTAAAGTTTTAACTATACGTTTTTATTACTGAAAAAAGTGTTTTTAAATTTACAACCTTTGTAAATTTACAATCTGATATCATATATTCAAATTTTTTTAATAATCTATATTTTTTTAAGAAAACTTACTTGTAAAATTTTTATATCCCTTTTTAATGCAGCATTTTCTGTTCGTAGAATTGCTAATTCTTCAAATTTTTTGTCTTCAAATTGCTAAAATTAGTTGTTTAGTAATTTTTTATAAGGAATTGTCCAGATCTAACGTTGGACTGGTTTTAAAAATTTTTAAACACCTTTTTTCCTTTGATGTTTGCCGCATTTTAGGCTAGTGTCATTAAAAAGCTCCAGGTCAGATCTGGATAATCCCTGGAAAATTTTTAAGTTTTCTTACTCGGCTTTCTTCATTTGTAATTTTTTCTTCGTCCTTGTCCTATAAAATATTATTTTAAACTACAGTATATATATTACAGTAATCTGTGAAACAATACCTTCTCGTCTTCGTTTTCAAATATTCCAAACAATCGAATAATATCATATAATTTTGCTCGAGTTCGACAACTCGGACAATTTTTTTCATTTTCGACTCCAGAATTCTATAAAAAATTGTTTTTATTAATTTTTAACAATTTTAAACTTAAAAAATCTATTTAAATAGTCAAAATTAGATCAATATTTCTCAAAAAATACAAATCGAGTTCTTTTGAGATAAAAAAAAATTGGAAACCTACCAGAAGCCAACTATGAATACATTGAAAATGAAAAACATGCCCGCAGGTAATTGCCCCAATTGGACCATTTACAAGTGAATTCATACAAATTGAGCATTGTTGAGAGCAAAAAGCCATGACTTCTTTTTTTAACCTTAAAAATTTAGAGAAAAACGTTTGAACTGGCGACCTTGTGATTTTAATGCATTTCTTTTTTCTCATCCTTTTTTTAAAAAAAGCTTTGATCGATTTAATTTCATAGCCGATATCAGACTAAAGCAGCTGTTAAATTAAGGAAAAAAATGTTAAGCTTTTGAAACCAAAACACAGCTGTGTAAAAAAACGCAAAAATGTGGATTAAAGATAAAAAAAAATGATTTCAAAAAATACAAATGTTTAAGTTTGTTGTACTTTTATGGTAAAAATTACTGTAGTTTTTAATGATTTAAACAAGCGTTACCCTAGACATACCCAACTTCTGATGGGGCTAAGGCTCCACATTTTGCCCATAAACTTGTCTAGTATAAAAATAAAAATTGACATCAGATGAAAGAATTAAAGAAGGAAATAACCTTCTTAAATTAAAAAAATGTAAATCTTGTTTGTATAAAAAAGTTTTTTAATTGAGGCGAAAATTTTGCTGCAGAATCCTCAAACTGTAGATTTATGATACCAAGGACTTAAAGTTACTGTAATATTACGGTAAAAGCACATGATGAACGGATTTGGTACAGGGTGTGCCAAAAAAAATGAGCAAGGCGGTGTTAAATAAAAATGGTGAGGGCACTAAATTTGGTTATTGGTGGTCTAGTATGACCCTTTGAGGAGTAATTTGTGACAGCAATGTCATGGGTCGAAAACTGTCGCTTCGGGAGTTACAGGAATTCAAAGTTAAAAAAAGGCTGTTTTTGGTGGTCTTGCGCGCTCGAGCATCAGAATACTTCCAGAGGGCATAAAAAGAAGCTGTTGGGCAGATTTTGTGGGCAAGTGAACCTAGTCGTCCATAGGCTTTAGTTTGACGCCATAACTCTTCTGGTTGAATTATGGCGAATTATTTTCTGAACCCTTGCGCAAAATTTTTCATTTTTTGCCAACTTTAACATATTGCTGTAGTTCACAGAGGAGGAGTTAGGGGCTAATATTTGTTGTCAATAAACTTTAGACTTATTGGGGTTGATCCCATTCCAAAATATTGAAATCTGGAAAATTGAATTTTTAAGCAGCCGTAATTTTTTTATGTAAGTAAGTATACTTAGAACATGTTCGAATTCGATTCAGTGTTAAAGTATCCAAATTGGTTATAAACGATTAAAATGTATTTTATTGTATTTTTCTGGACTATTTTTATTGATTTATAGCGAAAAGCAGCATTTAAAAACTTTTGTGTTTGTTGTATACTTGCTAATTATTAGTATACAACTACAAGCAGCTGTTTTTGAGCATATTTGAGTATCGAAAAAAAATCTATTTTTCAAGATTTCATTATTTTGGAATGGGATCAACCCCAATTAGTCTAAAGTATTTAGTTTTTATAGCTGTCATTATCATGCACTTTAAACTTTTTTAAATAAATGTACTTTGAAAAAGCAATAAATCCGTTTCAGCGGTTACGGTAGTTTTTGCTTAAAAAAATACTTTCCCCTCATTTTTTAAAACTAATCCCTTACTTTTTTTGCACTTTAAACTTTTGTCAGCATAAATTAAACTAAATGCACTTTTAAAAAATTTTAACCATATGGCATGTCTTAATGTGAGTCAAAATTAATAAAACAGCTTATATTTGACGTAAAAAAATGCTAAATTTTTTTAAAAAAAAAGTTTTTGGTTCATGAATAACAAATATGTAGTCTTTGTAATCCTTTCTAGGATGGAATCGGTTTTCCGAAGTACGTTCGTTCAAATGTTTGTGAAGAGCTCAAAATTGATACTGTAGAAGTTATGTAGTTTGAAATATGTTCCACGTATGTAAATAGATTAAAATTGTCGTACTATTTGGATTCTGAGAAACAATATTTAAGAGAAAAATTGAAAATATCTAAAATAGTTGAAATTTTGTTTATCTCTTTCAGTGTTATATGTATAAGTGTTACGTAATACAGTAACTTTTTAGTTTTTATTTTGAAGTTTGATATGTTTTTATAGTTTTCGAAAACCTTCAAGGATTAGCGACAACATCTAAAAAACTATTGAAAAGCCCATCATATAATGTTGTATTTACAGATAGAAGATTACTGTAGAAGCTTATTTTTCACTCTAAAAATGGATGTTTTCATTTCTTTAAAAAATATTTTGGGAATGGGAACGTTTATAAAGCTATTTTTGCAGAACTGACACATTCCCTTTAGTCGGAGCAAATCCTTTATTTACAAAGCTGGCACACTCCCTTTAGAAGTAACAAATCCTTTTTATACTTAAAGATTGTTAGAAGTTACGAAACTAAAAAAGTTGAACAATTTTGTTCCTCTCAAATTCTGAAGCACCCAAACATATCCAATGTGTCCGTAAAAATTAAATAAAAATTATTTTAAAAAAGTATTTACAGAAAAAAATGTGATAAAAAATAATGAGTCTTTAATTTTTATATTTATGCCTAAAAAATACTATCATGCTTCTATTTCTTATAAATTATACCTAAAGTCCATATGGAAAATAGGATCAACCTTCTGAAGCCATTATTTACGGTAGCTCGACCCAGTACATTTAGTAACGAAGAAAAACGTGCATTTTTTAAACAAAAACATTAAACTCTGTTTGTTTATTAATTTAATTATCTGTCTCAAAAACGCTTAATTTAGTAAAGTGGCTGAAGGGGTGGAATGAACTTTAAAAATGTAAAAGAAATAATTATTCTATGACTTTGTAAAAGAAATTTTTATTTAAAAAAATTTTTAATAGCTTTCCAAAATATCCATAACTGAATTCATTTGGGTCATTTTCTGTAATTATGACGAAAAATAGAAGTACTTTTTTAGCAAAAAAGTTTGGTTTTTAATGTTTATTTTTCATTAAAAATTAAAAAAAGTTGATCTTATGTTACGCAATTTTTAATGGAATTTTTCCAACTTTTTTTAAACGAATTTTTTTAAAGATAAAAATTAGGGTTGTTCATTTCCCGGGATATCGAAAAAAGGCTTTCCCGACATTTCCCACTGTTACAGTATCCAAGCTACAGTAATATTTTACCAAAAATAGTCTAATGACCTGTAAAAGGACTGTTTAATATTAAATTCAGACATATTTGAATATTTGCAGTATATTTATTTCGTTTCTGCCCAATGTAAAATGTTTAATTTAAAATCGTTAAATATTACTGTAACATTTCCTGGGAAATGGAAACCATTTTCCGCAAAACATCGGGAAACCTCCTGGGAAATTTCCGGGAGATTCAAATTTTTCCGAAATGAACAACACTGATGAAAATTGAACATTTTTTTCGTAGACGGAGGAAGTAAATATTTCATTACAATTAATTAAAAACTGATCTTTCCAAAATTATTAATTAAATTGTTAATCTTTTCCATTAACGATTTAATTATTAATACAGATAATAACTGTGATAATTTTATATCACATAATTCTTTGTGTTAATCGTATAAAGATAAATGTTCAAATTCCTGAAAATTTTTGAACAAAGTAAAAATCATTTTTTATCATTTTTTTAAACTAACCATGGCCATATAAAAGTATTTCCTCTAATCTTGAAGATTGTGTAGAATTTTTTTAGATAATTTTCGTGGTTTTTCGTATAGTTAATAAAATATATTTTCTTTCGTTCTAGAATAAAGGGCATAAATATGTCATTTTTTATGTAAATATAATTTACTATTTTCCAGTTAGTTTAATTTTATTATCTCAAAAAAGAAAAAGTTGATACTAAATTTAATTTATGCTGCCATTTTTTGCAATACTTTTTTTGCATATTTTTAGTTAACAATGGCGTTTTTTACCCTTTGAAAGAGGTTTTGTGGGTCTCATAACGAATATAAATTTGAATGAATTTGCCTCAACAAAAAGATCCCTGATTGTCAGGTTCGTGCTTCACAAACCTGAAAATCTGGGATTTGAAAGGTACTTAAAATTTAAAATTGGAAGTTGGATCGAAAAGAATTTAATTATTTAGTTTTGAAAAAAAAAGGTTTGATTTGAAGCGGTTAAAAAAGTTTGGCTTTTCTGCCATGAACCCTAGAATTCATTAAGTTGTAGGTTTTAGGTTGTCTTTCGTATATATTTTCAGTTGGCGTCATCAGTAGGGTCAGGAATTCACGGCGTTGTAATATGCAAATTAACAAAATTTTGGAACCTATCTCCTCCATAGAAAAAAATATTTGCTCAAGAAACTTTCGGCCAAAATGTAGAGAATTTTCAGGAGAATTTATTGGCCGAAAATTTTTCGAGCAAATATTTTTTTCTATGGAGGAGATAGGCTCCAAAATTTTGTTAATTTGCATATTAACACGCCGTGGAATGCGATGAAAAATTTTATAGTTACTCAACTAAAACGCTGTCCTTTTAAATTTTTCCCAAAACATTTTAAACATAGCTACAGTATAATCCACATTCCATGGTGTTCAACAGAACAAAAAAATTATTTTGACTTTTTAGGCTTTCTTTTTCTTACGCACACATTTTAACACTTTTCAGCTGTTTTGGGTTAACCTTATGAAATTTTAAAATTTTAAAATTTTAGTATTTAAAAAAATACTATTTTCTTCGTGATTTTTTGAACGACTCATTTTTACTTTTTTGCAGCTGCAAATATCTTTTTTTTGTTTATTTGTATCATGCTAATACTATTAATAATCCCATTTTTGAATAATATTATCCTTTTGTTTTTTTTTGTAAAATTTAAAATATTGGTTTTTGGCGTTTTTTCAAAACAAAAATTTAATGTTTTTAACATTTTTTGTGAATTTTCTTTATCCATTTTTTGCTTTGTTTTTTTGATACCCAGAAAAAAAGAAAGAACAAGAAAGCAAAATTTTTTTTGGTACAACAACATTCAGTTTTCTGTCTTTCTGTACAGCTGTGAAGGTTTAAAAGAAAAAACAGATTTGCTTACGCAATTTTTTTAAAAATTGTATTCAAAACATATGAATTTTTTTGCAGGAAATGTAGTTGATTCAAGGTAATAAAAATATTGGGATTAAAAAAAACTATCGTATATAAGTCTGAAGATTCCTTCACTTTTTTTCAGTTAGAGTTACACCTCTTTTTAGTGATAGGCACTTCAGTGTCGACGCTGAAAAAGTTGCCGAAGCCATTTTTTAGACTAAATTTTTTTAAACTTTTCTATTAAAGTTACTGTTAAATGAGTATCCTTTATTATATTTTTAATTAAAATAAGCATCTTCTACCTTTTAAAAATGATTTTGATAAAATTTTTTTATTTGAAAAAAAAGGTTGTCTGGCAGTCGTATCGTATTTTGGGAGAGACGGCATTCGGTACCTGTGCCCCCAAAAATCTACAAAATCCTTTGATCTTTTGCCGCCGCCGCGTTAAAGTATCAAAGGCGTGCGCCGTCCAAAATCAAAATGCGCACTCCAAAATTTTTTTTCCCGTACGGCTTTGGTCCGGCGAATCCCAAAGTCGGCGTCAACGCCTCTTTTTTTTAAAAATCAGTAACGCGGTTTTCTCTATCTTTCTCGAATTCAGAGATGGTAACAATTTTTAAGCTTTTATTAATATGTTCAACATACGGTAACTTTATTATATTTTTCTATTAAACCGGAGATCAGGGTAGATAAAAAAATTGTTTTTTTCTAAAAAGTTTCGGTAGGAAAGAAACATTTTAAAACCCATTGCCGGATTTTTTAATCTATCTTAGATATTAATCTGATTCCGTAAGATTAGAATTCTTTTGCTTTAAAAGCTGATAATAAAAATTTCAATAAATCCGCGAGCAAAATGAATTTATGACTTGCATATAAGCATGTTTGAAAAATGTATTTCCTACCGCAGATGCCTGCCAACAACGCCGAAAATCTCGACCCAGCCATCTCAACCTTACCGTAGACCGCCCCAGAGGACGCTGGAGATAAGACCCCATATTTTGCCCATATATAGGCCTTGAGTAGGGATAGTTATGGGGTAAATATTAGCTGCCGAGGTCCCATCGTTTTTGTTTAACTACAGTTTGAAAATACTGAAAATACCCCCAACAACGTTTAACGGATACCTAATATTAATACGATAATGGAACATGAAGAGGCCGAATTGGGTCAAGCGTTTCAGATTCGGATTCAGCATGCTTGAAAACCTATATATTCGTGAAATAACATTGAAATTTGGACAATTGCCGAATTCACCCCTAGAAATGTGAAAAAGTGAAGGGGTATTTTCAGCATTTTCAAAATTTTGTTAAACAAAAACGGTTGGACCTCGGCAGCTGATATTTACCCCATAACTATCCCTACTCAAGGCCATTATATGGGCAAAATATGGGGTCTTATCTCCGGCGTCCTCTGGGGCGGTCTACGGTTAGCAAAAATTACCCAACTTGAGGTTAGGCGAAAATTTGATTTTTGTATGAAAAAAATTTTCTTTTTACCAAAAATCTCGACTGAACTTTTTGGCATCCTTTTAGACAAAATTTGATTGCTATTACAGTATGAAAACAGAAGAAATTAAAAGCCAAAAAAATTTACCTTTGGGGCCTAGCTAAAACAACAAAAAGGTAATAAAAGCTGTCATAATAAAAAAGTTATTTATGTTTTTCATTCTAAACTATAGTCAGTAGGCCTCAATTGAAAATATTTATCACCCATGGGAGTTTTTAAACTTATTAAATTTACCCTTTTGAAAGCCTACACATTTGCGTTCCCTTTTTTTTAAAGTTATTATTACCTCATAATTGTTTACGGTATATTATTACGCACATATGTTTTGTTTTATAATAGAAAAAATATGAATATGTCTAGTTTTTTTAATCCCTTCAATAAAAAACAAAAAACCCACTCAAATCTTTATTTTCATTGAGAGAAAAAAATATTTGTTTTTAAACTATCATAAATTTCATTTGGACTTCCGTTTATGACGAAATAATCCTAGAATTTTTTAAAGGAACTTTTTATAACTAAAACGTTGGAATTTTTGAAAGGACAAAAACCTATTGTTTAGCAGTTTTTGTGTTAAGTTTTGTTACTTCCGACTCCATTTTATGACTCTAAAAAAACAATTAATTAAAGTTACAAAAAATATAAAAGCTTTGGCGCTTTTTTTATGGCAACAGGTAATAATTAATTGTTATTTTAAATATTTTGTAGGAAGATATTTTGAAAAATGTCACGGAAAAAAGAATAACAAATTGTAGTGGCATTTACAGTAAACGAACAATGATGTATCTATCCATTTGTGTTTTAATGTTTAAAAAATTGTCAAAAAAGCTTCCAGACAAATGAAATGACCTTTACCGTTTTTTTTCTTGTATTGGTCCTTTTTAAATGATCAAATTTTTAATTGAATTTTATACGGTACCTTTTGAGCAGTAATTTTCAGTTGGTAAAATTGAGTAGTTTGATAAATCATTTATGATAATATAAAGATTTATTAATTTTACAGTTTTAAAAATTAGAATATTAACTAAGAATCTCTATTTTTACATAATTAAAACCAGGGGTCCTGCGGACCCCTTCTGTCAGTCGGGTCTGTGTTTGTAGTCGTGTTATGATATTACTGTTTTTTAAATCACTCAAATTGGATGATTTTAAGCTGTTTTATGATAAAGCGCGCAAGCATGAGTCTCTTTTTATTCCTCTTTCTTTTTTGCAAAAAAAGACGCACAAAAATGCCAAAGAAATGGCACACACATTTTTTTATAAATCTTTTCCCTTGATTTGTTAGTTATCAATGTTGATTTTTAAATCGTCTCACCCAAAAAGCCTTCGGCTTTTCGGCTTCGCCGATTTACTACTGGTCCTAGTCCTTCGGAAGGGGTTCTAAATGAAAGTCGGGCCTTTAATGAAGGAGGGGTAATGTGCAGCAGCGCCTCCGGCGCTGCTGCACATTTTATCAATGTATCACAAATATAAATCTCTATTATTTTATGCAATTTTTATTACAAAATTTAAATAGCTCTTTTAAAAAAGCATTTTATTGCTTCTTTTTTATTGGCATTTTTCTTTAAACGAAAGAAGAAAAGAAACAAAAAATATTTTTTAGAAAAATAATAAATAATTATATTTTACAAATATTACTTAACAAATTATTACTTACCAACTGAAAATATTATCATTTTTGCGATCTCCATAAAATTCTACCCCAAAATGACGTAATTTTTATAAAAATATTTTTTGTACCCATCCAACTTCAGAATCAGGGATTCAGAATCTGGCAAAAATTATTATCATTTTTTAAATCCCCATAAAATTCTACCCTAAAATCATGTATTTTGCAAAAAAATATTTTTTCAACTTTTATTTGAAGTTGACCGTGATTTTTAACCATCAATACCTCAGCATCATCTTCAACGGCAATCAAAAAATTTAAAAAATCGTTTGTGAAAAAATTGGAGGGAAAAAATAAACAAACAACAATTATTGATTCCCTTTTTGGCAAAAGCTCAATTTAAAAAAATGCAAATTTGTTTAACATTTCCGGAATGTCAAAGTTCAAAAATTTTATAGTTAAATAACAGTGAAATTATAGATCTTTTCAACACCAAAATTTTATTACTGATAAAAAAAGTGTGATAAATTATAATGAGTTTTTTGCTTCCTCCGTTTTGTTTGCGAAAAAAGAAAAATTATTTTTTTAAACAAAAAACAAACATTTATGTTTTAACAAATATTACTTAACAACTAAAAAAATTATCATTTTTGAAATCTCCATTTAATTCTACCCCAAAATGATGTAACTTGTAAAAAAATATTTTTTGTACCCATCGAACTTCAGAAGTGCCGGATTCAGAATCTGACAAAAAATTTTTAACATTTTCGAAATCTCTATAAAATTCTACCCTAATTTCATGTACTTTGCAGAAAAATATTTTTTTCAACTTTTATTTGAAGTTGACAGTGATATTGGCATCGGTATTGCCGATCTTTATCAAAAACAAAAAACGATCCGAGTACGCGGTTGCATTTTTCTATTAATCTTATTTATCCTTTCTTTGATTCCCTCTCTCTTTTCTTTTTTGCCAATCTCTCGTTGGCAAAAAAGTAGATTGCTGCAAAAAAGATTTGACCTAGTTTTAAAGAAGAGAGAATTTTTTGATTTTTTTGAACACACGTGGGCACGGTCGGAGGACAGATTTTGAAATTTTCGCGACCCTTTTTTTCCAAAGGGTCCCCCCTGTGGATATGGATTTTTTCTTGATTTTGATGATTTTCAAAGATTCCTCCCTTTATATTTTAAAAAATATTCAAAGACAAAAAAGAGAAAGCTTATGCCTTGATATACAAACTCATCATTAGGTAATAACTTCATTATCGTTCGGAAAGTTTTTAACGCACTTTGTAAAGAAGGAGATCGAGCTGAACGTCTTTTTAAAAAAAAAAGAATCATTAGAATTGCTTTTTTTATTCATTTTTTGCAGGTGGGTCTTCTCATGTTAAGTACTAGTTGGACAATTTAAATGTAACAACAAATTGATAATAAGCAATCTCGATGAAAACAGTTAAGATACTGCACCTGAATTTTGGCTTTATCCCATTTTCACAACAGAGGCATCTTAAAATTTTTTGTTCAAAGCTGTTTAACTTATTCAAATATATGCCAAAATGTGAGCCGCCTCAAAAAAAAGAAATTATTGCCCACATTCGATTTGGAATGCAGAATGTGCATGTCATTTCGGTTTTGTTCCAAAACATATTTCATGTGAATCATTACATGCTCAAATTAATTATTAATTGCGGCGAAACAGCGTTTTTGTTTTTTTTTAAAAACAAAAACGCTGTTTCCCCCCGGGCAAAAATTGAGTTACCGCCGCCGACGCCAGCGATATCCTTTGGTCTGCGGCAAATCTCTTTGAACTTTTCGGATTACAAGCTACCGGCGGTGGTGGCATGAAAACACTGCGGCGAATGAGTTTGAGTATGCAAGGATTCTCATGAAATACAGGGTGTAAATTTTAACTCGCAATCAATTTTCAAAGAATTTTTATTGTAATTTTTTTTGGTTGTTGTAAAACAATTTCTTTCTTTTGTACAGGGTGTATATTTTATCTCGCACGGGTTTAAATTGCATAAAAAACATAGTAAATTTAAGTTTCAGAAGCTCATATTTTCACACAATGTTTATATGGGCCTAAAGTTTGTTTTCCCAAATTTTCAGCCAATTCGAAGACCTAAACTTTTTTTTAGGATCTAGATCCTAGGTCTTGACAAAAAATAAAAATTTGTAGCTTTTCGGATTCCTTACTTTGTGGACTATCAATTTGCTTTAAAGTTTTTTTCTTATTTTCTAAATTTTTAATTTAATAAATTTTTTAAAATTTCACATCGAATTTTTTTGCAGAAAAAACCAGAAAAATGTGAGACAATGTTTGGCAAAATGTTTATGAACGCCATGTGTAAAAAGGGCTTTCGAAAAAAAACGAAAAGACTTTTCTTTTGTTCTTTTAAAAAACGAAAGAAAACGAAAAATCTCACATTTTTCTGCCTTCGTTTCGATGTGATTTATTGAAAATCGTAAAATTTTCTAAGTCCGAGGTTTTGTCAATGCATTCATTGTATGTTTTTGGTCAATGTATGTTTTGGAACAAAACCGAGAAGACGTGCAGATAAAGTTTCTTGTGAATTCTTACGTTTTTAAAGTAATAAATTGGTTAAAGTGGTTTTGCAGAAATGGTTGAGCAAATCGAAAAAAATTTTTGGAAGAGCTATCTACGAACTAATCTTGCTTATTAAAAACTTATTATAAAAAAAGAAAAGATTCTTATTTATTCGTTTGTTTTAAAATGAAATTGAGACTTTTGCTAAAACATTGTTTTTAAAAACAAGCATTTTTAAATGCAGGAGAGTATCAATGTTAGAAATGATGCCTAAAACAAAACAAGTTACTAGTTTCGAAGAGATTGGGATTATTTCAAATTCATGTAGATTTTCCAAAAAGAAGCTTTTCTTTTCAACTTTTTTGTAGCGTATGGTATAAAAAGGGTTCTGGGACAAAATTATTCCATATATTTTGAAAATTATAACAATTTTTAAATATTAAATTAAAAGTTATTTTTTTATTCGCCCACCAAAAAAATGATAATGCATCATAATTAATTTTTAAAACGGCGCGAAATAATTTCATAAATTTAAGGTCAGTAAAAAAATCAAAAGGAAAAGTTCATCAATAAATTAAAAAGTGCTAGAGGATCAAACAGAGAGACGGATTTTCCGGATGCAGTCGCACAACGAAACAAAACTCTAAAAAATGTAATATACAATGATGCAGAAATCAGCTGATTTGATTGTCTAATCAAAATTTTTTGGGTTAATCTATTAGGAGTGCATTTCACGTTTGTCCCAAACAAAATTTAAACCAGCGTTTTTTCAACATCAAAAGATTCTCGAATTTATTTAAAAAAAAGAAACATAAATTTAATTCAGTGATTGATGTCTGAAGTAGTGAAAGGCCATCAGCGGACAAAAACGCGGATTGGTTCAGAAAAGTAAGCAGAGTGGATTGGCTGATCGATTAGTTAGTGAGAGTGTTTTCCGTCGGAAATTTCAGAAGATTATCAGACATCGATTGGGAAAAATATGCATGAACTTATTTTAAAAAGATCCCTAACAACAAAAAAGGGCGGATTCGGGGATTATCCGCCGAATCGGAGCGTATTGCCTTTCACAAGAAGTCTTTCGGCATTCGCTACCCCCTGAATACAAAGATCTTCTGAGAAAAAAATAGCGCAACCCTTCAGATTTAAAGATCTTTTACAGAAGGGTAGCGCTAACCTTTGAATCAAATGAGTTTCTAAAAAAGGGTAGCGCTACCCTTTCTCTAACAAAAAATTGTATTCAAAGGGTAGCGCTACCCTTTAATCCGAAAATCTTCTGAAGAAAGGGTAGCGCTACCCTCAGAATCCAGGAATCTGCTGAACTTGTGCTATCCTTTGAGTACAAACATATGTTGAAGAAAGGGTAGCGTTACCCTTTGAATCGAAGGATCTTCTGAAAAAATGGTAGCGCTACCCTCCAGATTTAAGGATCTTCTAAAGTTGCCCTACCCTCAAGGGTTCTCTCTTTTGCTTCTTTTTTTCCTCTTTTTCTTTTTCCCCTTTCTCCTCCTTTTTTCTCTTCTTCCTTCTTTTTCCTCGCGCGACCCTCTTTTTTTTTCCAACGCGACCCTCTACCCTCCGGAGGATGATCCTCCGCCATCCTCCGACTTGCCCTTGTGTGTTTTTGAACCCCAAATTTGCTAATTTTTGAAGCGTTGGGAAATCCGTCACACATAAAATTAAGACATGAGACCGGTGCCAAAAGATTCGCAATGTCCGATTACATACCCTTAAAAATTTATAGAAAAATCGTCGGACTCATTTTTTCAAAAATTGCAAAAAACCGAAAAAAATGACAAAAATACAGGCAACTTCCGATATCGGGCCTGATATCGGTGTCAAGATGAATTTTTAGAGCTTAGGTCGTATTTTTCCTGGATTCTCCGTGGTCGATTCCACATATGGGTTTAAGGAATAGGTTCAGGAAGCTTTTTTTATTTACTTATGATTTTTCAAAGTTTCCATACAAAATCCTTTGATCCCCGATATCGCCCCGATAACGGGGTCGGATCAAAAAACACAAAAGCAAAAGTTGTAGAGAAAGCAAAATGCTATGTTTTATTCCTTTACTTCATTTTGATATCTTATCATTAACACGGTCAAAAAAAACATTGAAAAAATTTCGAAAGTCAAAAAAATGGCAAAGTCCGGGTTTTTCAAAACTGTTTACCCCAATAACCCGGAACCCTTAACCCCAATCTTCCTAAAAATTCGTTTTTCGGAATCTACTAAATTTTTTGGACAAAAAACTTCTTGGAAGCTAAGCTCCATCTAGTCCAGGAAGCCCAATCTGATCACTAGGCATAAATTTTTTTCTAAGTAGATAACCAGGGGTCCTGCGGACCCCTTCTGTCAGTCGGGTCTGTGTTTGTAGTCGTGTTATGATATTACTACTTTTTAAATCATTCAAAACGGATGATTTTAAGCTTATTTATGATTGTTTTACCTTTGAGGTCAATCTTCTTTGTGAAAATAATTTTTTTTGTGTTAGTAATTACCGTAACCAATCAGAAATTTATGTTGATTTTTAAATCGTCTCACCCAAAAAGCCTTCGGCTTTTCGGCTTCGCCGATTTACTACTGGTCCTAGTCCTTCGGAGGGGGGTACTGTATGTTTCAGTACTTTGTTGTATAATTTATATACCGGATATTAGCCTACTTTTATTTGATAATAATAATAATAATAAAAGCGTTTCTGCTTCACTACCACGTCAAGGTTTCCGGTTGTTCAGTGAAGAAATTTTTGTTTTTCTACTTTACTTCCAAATAATTTATAATAATAATAATAGTTAAATAATAGTTAATGTGCCATTTAAAATGTTAACAAAAATTAATCCAATAATCTTTTGTAAACAATATTTACACATGTATTTTTACTTGAAGATGGCAAAATTCTTAAAGATAATTTTGTTCGAACTCTGGACATTGCAGTATATAATTGTCCATGAGAAAAGCATTCTCCATCACCAAAATATAATCCAACTCGATTCAATGTTTGTCCTTGAGCTTTATTAATGCTAATTGCAAAAGAAAGTTTAATTGGAAATTGAGTTCGAGTAAAATGAATCCCGGGTTCAGATACATCTTTACCGTATTCAAATTTGCATAATGGAAGAAAGATAATTTCACCTGTTCGAGATCTTGAACCCGTAAGAAGTTTGCACTTTACAAAAGTATCATTAAATCCAACAACTTGCATTCGAGTGCCATTGCAAAGTCCCGTAAAAACAGATAAATTTTTAATTAGCATAACAATTGCACCAACTTTAAGCTTTAATTCATGTGGTGGCATTCCTGCAGTTTCAATTTTATGCATTGCTTCGATACTATATTCATTCAAATTTCCATCAATAGCTGGAATATCTTTATCTGAGATTACGGTATCGGTACTGTAAAAAACTTTTTCATTTCCTTGCAATTGTGACAAAATACTTTCATTCATTCTTTGAACAGCAGTATTTTTTGGACACAAAATTGCACTTCCACAAAGTTGTTCAATATATTGTTCAGGATTTTGTAACCATTCAGGTTCATAACAAAAATTAATAAGTTGTTTTTCAGTTTTAACAACATTTTCTGAATCAATAGTAATGGAATTTGTTCCTGGGATAAATTTTGAAACTTCACCATTTCCAACTTGCTTTAATTCTTCAACAAATTGAAGTTCATCTCCTTTAACTCTCATATTTTGAGTGAGATTAAGTTGTTCAACTTTATTTTGAAATTCATCCCAAGATTTTACAGATGCTTCAATAATTTGTGAAGGTTGTCCATTTCGAACTACTGGAGTTAATTGTTTCCAATCACCACCAATTAAAACAACAACACCTCCAAAAAGTTCATTATTTTCTCTGATAGTTTTTAATGTACTATCAATATATTTTAAAACATCTTTGTGAAGCATACTAACTTCATCAATAATAAGAAAATCAAGTTCTTTAATGAATTTGCCTTTTTCAGTTTGAGGTTCAATTCTTGTCTTGGCATCTTTATCCAATTTTGTTGGAACATAAAGAGCACTATGAGCGGTCATTCCACCTCTCAATAAAGTTGCAGCAATTCCGGTGGAAGCACATGCAAGAACTTTTTTACCTTTCAATCTACAGTAATCAATTAAAGTATTGTAAACATGAGTTTTGCCTGTGCCTCCACTTCCTTGAAGGAAAAAGAATTTTTGATCAATTTTATGCAAAATTGCATCCCAAATTCGATTAAAAGCTGTTCCTTGGCCTGTATTTAAATTTGCTTTTTGATGTTCAGCATAAACTTCAAATGTAACTTTTTTGTTATCAATCATAAGCTCATCTTCAGCTTCAAAATCTCCATGAGCTTCAGAATCATCATAATCTGTATAAAAATTATCTGGAACTTCAATGCCAAGTTGTTTGCAACTTGTATCCATTTTTTTAAAAATGTATTCCAAATAACAAAGAGCTTTAAATCGAATTCGTTCTTCATTTCCTTCAAACTTTTGTTGAGGTTTTGTAAAGATATCTTCCAAGAAAGTACTAATAATTGTATTTGCATTTGCTGGTTGATTATGTGCAATCACCATTGCAATAAAATGCTTTTTTTGTCGAATTGATCGCATTTGGCTGATTGATTCTGCGATAATTTTAATATGAATTTCATCATTTTCCCAATATCCAAGTGTTTTAGCTGCTTCAACAAAACTTGGACATAATTTTTCACCAACAGTTCGAAGATCTTTAAAACTTTTTGGTCCTTTAACTTTTGTGAGTAAAACTCGAAGAGCATAAAGTTCGGTATTTTTTGGAGGAACATGATGAACTCGAACAAAAAATTTTGATGGATTAATTTTTCGTTTAATCCAAATTCCTTTTGTTTTATCATAACGATAAAAATGTGGAATTTGATTATATGTATATTGCCGTGCATTTTCATCATTTGCACAAAGTTTAAAGAAAGCAATTAGCTGACTTTTGTCATCTTTTTCTGCAGCTTGCTCTTCCGATCCTTCTTCAAAATACACCATTTGATCGCCTTCCAAATGGATGTGAAGAGTTTCAACAATATGAGATTGTTTAATAATCCAAGTATTATTTAATCTCATCCAAGCTTCACAGCCTGTCATAATTCGAGCCAAAATATGTTGCTCTCCTTCATTATAATCAATAATTTCATTGCCATCTTTATCTTTTTCAGCTTTTTTAAATCTGTTAACTTTTGCATATATAACATCACCCAATTTTGTGGTATATTTGCAAGTATATTTTGGACTTCCTTGTTGTCCTACTGTACATTCAACATTGATGTGACAGTCATATTTTAATGATAAAAATGGATTGTAGGGAACAACATAACTGTCATCAACTTGAATAAAAGTTCTTCCAGTTTTTTTCTCATAAGTATTACCAAAAAGATGTTCGTTACTTTCATTAATTTTAAGTTCTTTTGGTGGAGGCGGAAGTCTTTTGTATTCAACTTGTGATACTTCAAGATCCTTCCGAACTTCATCAAAATAATGAAATTGTTCATCATCTTCAAATTTCTGAGTTTCAGATTGTTCTTCATCAACTATAAATTCATCCGGAAGATTATTAAATTCTTCACTATCGGATATAACCTCTTCTTTTATATCCACATTTGCTTTTTCATCGGATTTTTGAGAAGCAGGTTCTGTATTTTGTTCTTCCAATTCTTTTGCAATTTTAGCTTGTTTTTCATCAAAGTTATCCGGCTTTGGTGGCAAACGTGTATATTCAGGCGGTTTATGTGTATGGATTACGGTAGTTTGTGAAAAAGGTTTTCGAAAACCTTTTGTACAAATTCCATTTACAAAACATGCTGAATTTGCATTGCATAAATGTAAATTATTTTTTACGATAATATCATGCAATCTTCTCATTTGATTTGCCGCCTTTGATTTATCTTTTGGATCAGGCAACTTTGGGATTCGAGCTGATACATAATTATCAACTTCATCAACGCCAACTCTTTTATCCATAATTAAAATTACATGTAAATGTGGCATTCCACGTTTTTGGAATTCCATTACAACATGGTAAGCTCGAACTTTACCCATCACATGCCTTTTAAATAAGTCATCAAGAAATTCTTGAGCTTTTGCCATAAATACGCGGCATTTAACATCGGATCGATTTTCACCTTCACCGATATTTTCTTTAATTTCTGGCCAATGTGGATTTCCCGTAAAAGTTATAAACCAAGATGGCAAATCTGTATTATCGATAATTGTCATAATATCAGCATATGCTTTTTGCATATATTTTCTTCCACCTTTAAAACTCATTGGAATTGTAAAAAGATTTCCAAGTGATGTTCCTTCTTTTAAATAATTTTTTTGGACATATTTTCTTAATTCTTCACTTGAAGTAAAACGAAGTTTTAAATTTTCAATCTTTTTTTTGGCAACAGCTAAATCGCAACGTTCAGCTCGACACAAAATATCAATTAAATATGCATCTGCCAATTGCCCTTTACTCCAAAGCCAATGTGGTTCTTTAAAACCATCTTTGTTTTTTTTATCTTTGTTATTTCGGGGGTACATTTGGTAACGATAAAATTCCTTTCTTGAAATGTATTCTCGTCCCTTTTTTTTGGAAGTCAAATCATGCAAAATAGATTCATCATTTTCTTCATCGCTTCCATTAATATGCCTTTCAACTTCGCCATCTGAGATATCTGTATCCTCATTCATGACATTTTTCTTTTGTTTTTTTGCTCTTTTTTCTTCAACAGTTTTTCGAATTAAACCATTACGGTACATTTGATTACCGTATGGAAAGAGCAAACAATAGCATAAAGCATCAACATTTGGACTCCAATATGGCACAGGTTCTGTTTCACCTGCAAAGCCATCGAGCCAAACACCGTTATATTCTGGTGGATCTCCATCATCATTACACCAAATCATTCCAACTAATTCATTCCTTGGCTTTTCGGCTCGATGTGGATGAACACTTGGATCTGCTGCTGTAAAATTTTCTTCTTCTCGAGCATCAACTATTGTAAGTCGAAATCTCGGAATTTCCTTGCCTTTGGCAGCAGCATCAGCAATAGCTTCAGCTAATCTTTCACTTCCATTTTTAAATAATTTACTGTAAACATGATTGTCTCTAACAATTTCATGCAAAACTCTAAGAAGTTCTTCATTAATTTTTTTAGATTGGGCCATTTTGCCAATTTCAATTAAAGCATCTGATAAATCAATGCAATAAACTTGTCCAAATTTGGGGCTCATTCCATCAGGGGGAACTAACCCACTACTTGTATGACTAATATCACCATTTAAACGTTTACATGGTGGTCCATTTGCTGGTAGTCGTGGAATTGTACCTGTCGAAATTGTTCCAAAACTTATCAATGAATTTATTAATATACTTTTTTCAACAAATTCTTTATTATTTGGATGTGCACCAATTTCACTTAATTGAAGTATAAGTTTTGGCATTTTTTTTTGAATAATATCATAAGTTTCTGTAACTTGTTCTGTTTGGACTTCTCCAAGGCCACAACATTTATTTGCCATTTTTGGAGTATCAAGTTCATACTGTAGCCTATATGCTTTACAATGGGGACATTGTTTATCAAAGTTTCCAACATAATTAGGTTCTACTTCATGATTTACACTAATTGCAGCACATCCTTCTTTATGCCCCATTTTATTATAATAACATTGCTTATTTATTGGCAATAATGGTGGCAATTGTTCTTGCAATCTCGCTGAAGTTCGAACAGCAGTTAAAACTTTTTTATCTTTTAATTTATCAAGTTCCATTTTTTCAGGACTTTTTTGTACAGTTTCTACAGTAATTTCTGCATTTTGAGAAACAATAATTTCATTTTGTTTTCTTTTTGGAGGTCTTTTTGTATTTGTATTTTTTGATACAGAAGTTGGAGGAATGTCACTTTTTACAGCCGCTGATTCATTATTATTTTCGACTTTTTTGGAAGTAAATCGATTTTTTCTTTTATCCTTTTTTGGGCGGCCGATTTTGCCTTTAATCTCTGCAGAAGTTTCAGAAACAATTGAAGTATCAGTTTGTTCAGAATCATTTTTAATTGCAGAAATTCCTAATTTTGGTGGTGGAAATTCACTTGCAGTAACAACAGTACTCAATCCAATTTTATGAATTGTTTTTTGTTCTCTTTTATCAGCAGTATAACGATTTAATATAACCTTTTTTGGAGGTTTGTCATTTTCAAGAGATTCTGTAATATTTTCAGATGCTACAGATTCGCAATCTGCATCATTATCAGAATCATCTGAAGCTCTTTTTGCCAATTTCTCTGCTTTTTTTAAGATTGGAATGATTGATGGTGGTGGCATAAGCTCTTGTGAAGTCTTTGACTTTTTAATTTCACCACTAATAATTAATTGTGTGCCATCATTATGCTTGCCCATAGAAACCTTACTTCCATCTTTATTTGTAAATGTAGTTTCAGGCATTAAATCTGATTGGCAACTTTCACTTGCACTATTTCCAACATCACTTTTTTTAGCAGTAAATTGATTACTTCTTTTTGCTTTTTTCGGTCTACCTTTTTTAGGTTTTGCATTTGTCTTTGAATCTTCAGAAACAGCTGAAGAATCAACATGCATTGGATCGACATTTAATTGAATCAATTCTTTCTTTGATTTAAAAGAAGCAATGGTGGAATCACTATTAATTTCCGTCTCAGAAGTTTCAACTTCATTATTCTTTTTATTAAAATTTGAAAGTTTTTTTTGCTTTCTGTTACCTTTTTTGGGTTTATCTTTTGCTTCAGAATTTGCAGAAACAATTGAATCTTTTAAATCAATTTCCATTGGTTCAACAGTTGATGATGAACATGGTTGAATTGGATCTTCAGTAACCTCTGATTCAAAATTCATTTTAAATTCCGTTTTTGGTGATCTTCCTTTTTTGCTTGAAATTTTTATTTCAATTTCAGAGGGTATTGTAGAAGCTTTAAGCTTTGGTTTATTTTTTGGTAAAGGTCTCTTTTTTGGAGTTGAAACACCTTTTAAATTATCTGGCAAAAATGACAAATCAATTTCATTATTGGTTACTGTAGGAGTTTTTAAAGACATTGAACTTAATGCAACAGTTGGAGTTTCTGGCATTAATTTAGCCTTTTTTAATGGTACTGGAAGAATTTCAACTTCATCATCACCAACAATAACTTTTTCATGTGAAGTTGGAATTACTTCAATTTCTCCTTCTTCAGCATCATAATTTACCCTTGGTTCTTCAAGTGGCAATAAAGCTTTAATTGTTGAAACAACATTCTTTTTAAATTCATTTAAATCAAAATCTGGATCATATAATCCATTGATGCCATGATTAAGAAATTGGATTGCAATATGGACATCAAAATAACCACAATTTTCACCATCATTGAATGGCTGTGTGTTATGTTTATTTTTTTCTTTATGAAAAACAATTTTTGGAACAATTTTTCTTCTTTGATTCGGTGTTATTGTATTAACACTATTGTGAAGTATTTTTTGTACATGAGGTTTTATTTCACCTTGCAAATGTCCATATGGATCCAAATAATGCATTTCATTTGTTTCTCTGACATAAATGCCAATGCACCAATGCCCAACTTTTTTATGAATGGTTTTTTCATTTGTATGAGTGGGATCATTGTAAACAATTACAGGAACCAAAAAAGCTTCATAATCAGACATATATTTCTTGCCTCTGATATGATTGTAAGCTTTTATTCCTTGTGGATTCCTTTTTGAATAATGTGATGCAGAGAAAAGTGTATCGATCACAAATATCTTTTTCGAACTCCTTGAGCATACATATCCAAGAATTGCGGAAATTTGATCACCTTTCATTTTTAAACTTGGATCTGCAGCTCTGAGTGTAGGCAAATCTAATCGATAGATAAGCTCCTGCTTTTCTGCAGGTGATCTCCATCCTGGATTATCAATACATAAATTACCTGGAGGAACCCAAGTCTTCGGAGTTCCACCGGAATGCTCCATTTATTAATATCTATTAATTAGCAATCAGTTTCAAAAAAATAATATGGGGAAAAATAAATATGAAAAACAAACAAATAAATAAGGGGACAATTTTATAAATTTTTTTTTGATTTTTTTGGGGGAAAATGAAGAATAATAAAAAATGATAAAAAAGAAAAGCACGAAAAAAAACACTAACACAACGAAAAGCTACCGTAATCTTATATAAATATAAAAATACGGTAGTGGAGCAAAGTTGAAGATTCGGAATTGACAGCAGAATCTGAAAAGAGAAGGTAATTAGTAATGTTTTTTATGAATTTAATAAATTACAACAAAAGCACGCAAAAATAAAATGAGAAACAAAAGAGAAAGAAGAAAAGAGGAGAAGGAAAGGAAAGGCAAAGGGTAGGGAAGGGTGAAACTGATTGCTAAAAAATACATATTATAAATAAACATATACAAAAAATTACAAATATCTAATTGAATGGGTTACTGTAACCGCAAACAAATTAACGCACGAATCAAACAGCCTTGTGAGACGTGACAGATGTGTTACTACTAAAGTAACACATCTGATTTTGAATGTAATAAAATTACAAATATCTAATTGAATGGGTTACTGTAACCGCAAACAAATTAACGCACGAATCAAACAGCCTTGTGAGACGTGACAGATGTGTTACTACTAAAGTAACACATCTGATTTTGAATGTAATAAAATTACAAATATCTAATTGAATGGGTTACTGTAACCGCAAACAAATTAACGCACGAATCAGAAGCCTTATGAGACGTGACAGATGTGTTACTACTAAAGTAACACATCTGATTTTGAATGTAATAAAATTACAAATATCTAATTGAATGGGTTACTGTAACCGCAAACAAATTAACGCACGAATCAGAAGCCTTATGAGACGTGACAGATGTGTTACTACTAAAGTAACACATCTGATTTTGAATGTAATAAAATTACAAATATCTAATTGAATGGGTTACTGTAACCGCAAACAAATTAACGCACGAATCAAACAGCCTTGTGAGACGTGACAGATGTGTTACTACTAAAGTAACACATCTGATTTTGAATGTAATAAAATTACAAATATCTAATTGAATGGGTTACTGTAACCGCAAACAAATTAACGCACGAATCAGAAGCCTTATGAGACGTGACAGATGTGTTACTACTAAAGTAACACATCTGATTTTGAATGTAATAAAATTACAAAATTATGATAAATTGTATGAGACAAAGTTGTTTTAAAAATTATTTATTTAAAAATTTACAAAAAAACAGAAAAAATACAAAATATAACGAAAAAGGGTGCTCGATTTCGTCCCTAAAAATAAGATCGAGACTTGTATATGTAAGCATTATGTGCCGGGGACTCATCAGTTATTCCGGCACTGCTATAAGTCATCTAATGTCAATTTTAACGAAAAATTGAGAAAAAGAAATATTGGCATCTAAAGCCATAATCCACAGATGTTAACTTCGAAAGTTAAAACATTTGTTCAGGATGTATTTGCCCACAGATGCTAACAGTTAAGTTAAAACATTTGTTCAGGGCGAAAAACAAAAATAAATCACATACAGATAAAATGCTCAACAACAAAACATTTTGCTAATAAATGCAAAGGTTTTATTCAATAACTTTATCATTTTCCTTCATTGTTGAAAACCACAAAATATCTCATTATTAGACTTACTGTAGTTTTCACAAAACGCTTAGCTACAATCCTCTAATGAGAAATATTACGATTTTCAACAATGACAAAAATCATAAACTCAAAGAAAAAAAAATTTGCATCTCATAGCAAAATAAAGCCCTAACATAACCTTAACATAAATTTTCGAAACTAACTTGTATCATTGCCTTTATGTGATCAATCCCCAATCAGAGCACACATTAAGGTCTTATCATATAACAATTCATTTGATAAATAAAAAGCGAAAAAAGCCTCTTCTTCCATGGGCTTTGTCGCATAACTTGATCTCGATTCTTTATCCCTCATCCATGGGATTACTTTAACTATTATAAACTTGACCATGCCTGAAAAATGAGAGAAATATTAGTAAAGGTTAAAAACAAATTAAACTTGAGCCTTCATATAAGTATTAACAGCATCAACAGGAACATTTCAAAAAATCAACTTATTTCATATCGATCACGTATTAAACTATTTCAGACATGATACGGTTGTCAACCAAAATACGTGAAAGATAAAAATAAGTTAAATTTTAAACCATCAGCACCACAGAATCATTCACAACCGCAATCAAAAAATTAAAAAATTGTTTGTGAAAAAATTGGAGGGAAAAAAATCAACAAACAACAATTATTGATTCCTTTTTTGGCTAAAGCTCGATTTTAAAAAATGCAAATTAGTAACTAATTATTAGTTTAAATTTTTGGAATGTTAAAGTCGACAGTTTTTATCATAAAATAGCAGTAAAAGATTTCTTTTTAACACTACCTTTCATTACTGATATCAGATATTACTGATAAAAAAAGTGTATGATAAATAATAATTATCATAAATTTTTTAAAAAAAATAAGAGAAGTCGAAAAATCATTAAATTATAAAACTCGTACTGCATTTTATAATTTTTTTTAAATTAATGTCAAACACGAAGATATCCAAAATTGTCTTTTCTATTAATCTTTTTTATCCTTTCTTTGACTCCCTCTCTCTTTTCGTTTTTGCCGTTCTCTCGTTGGCAAAAAAGTAGATGGCTGCAAAAAAGATTTGACCTAGTTTTTAAGAAGAGAGAATTTTTTGATTTTTTTGAACCCCAAAAATGCTAATTTTTGAAGCGCTGGCAAATCCGTCACACATAAAATTAAGACATGAGACCGGTGCCAAAAGATTCGCAATGTTCGATTACATACCCTTAAAAATTTATAGAAAAATCGTCGGACCCATTTTTTCAAAAATTGCAAAAAACCGAAAAAAATGACAAAAATACAGGCGATTGCCGATATCGGGCCTGATATCGGTATCAGGATGAGTTTTTAAAGCTTAGGTCATAATTTTCCTGGAAACTACATGTCATAATTGATCTACTGTGAAGATGCCAATATCCCAGAAGCTTTTTTTCTCGAGATCGACTATAAAGAAGTTTCAGTACAAAATCCTTTGATCTCCGATATCGGCCCGATAACGGGGTAGGATCAAAAAACACAAAGACAAAAGTTGTAGAGAAAGCAAAATGCTACATTTTATTCCTTTACTTCATTTTGATATCTTTTCATTAACACGGTCAAAAAAAACATTGAAAAAAATTGAAAAGTCAAAAAAATGGCAAAGTCCGGGTTTTTCAAAACTCTTAACCCCAATAACCCGGAACCCGTTACTCCAAGCTTCCTGGAAGTTGGATTTTCGGAATCTACTAAATTTTTGGGATATAAAACTTCTTGGAAGTTAAGCTTCATCTGGTCCAGGAAGCCCAATCCAGATAGTCGGGCAAGTTTTTTTCCAAGTAAAGTAACCAGGGGTCCTGCGGACCCCTTCTGTCAGTCGGGTCTGTGTTTGTAGTCGTGTTATGATATTACAACTTTTTAAATCACTCAAAACGGATGATTTTAAGCTGTTTTATGATTGTTTTACCTTTGAGGTCAATCTTCTTTGTGAAAATAATTTTTTTTGTGTTAGTAATTACCGTAACCAATCAGAAATTTATGTTGATTTTTAAATCGTCTCACCCAAAAAGCCTTCGGCTTTTCGGCTTCGCCGATTTACTACTGGTCCTAGTCCTTCGGAGGGGGGTACTGTATGTTTCAGTACTTTGTTGTATAATTTATATACCGGATATTAGCCTACTTTTATTTGATAATAATAATAATAATAAAAGCGTTTCTGCTTCACTACCACGTCAAGGTTTCCGGTTGTTCAGTGAAGAAATTTTTGTTTTTCTACTTTACTTCCAAATAATTTATAATAATAATAATAGTTAAATAATAGTTAATGTGCCATTTAAAATGTTAACAAAAATTAATCCAATAATCTTTTGTAAACAATATTTACACATGTATTTTTACTTGAAGATGGCAAAATTCTTAAAGATAATTTTGTTCGAACTCTGGACATTGCAGTATATAATTGTCCATGAGAAAAGCATTCTCCATCACCAAAATATAATCCAACTCGATTCAATGTTTGTCCTTGAGCTTTATTAATGCTAATTGCAAAAGAAAGTTTAATTGGAAATTGAGTTCGAGTAAAATGAATCCCGGGTTCAGATACATCTTTACCGTATTCAAATTTGCATAATGGAAGAAAGATAATTTCACCTGTTCGAGATCTTGAACCCGTAAGAAGTTTGCACTTTACAAAAGTATCATTAAATCCAACAACTTGCATTCGAGTGCCATTGCAAAGTCCCGTAAAAACAGATAAATTTTTAATTAGCATAACAATTGCACCAACTTTAAGCTTTAATTCATGTGGTGGCATTCCTGCAGTTTCAATTTTATGCATTGCTTCGATACTATATTCATTCAAATTTCCATCAATAGCTGGAATATCTTTATCTGAGATTACGGTATCGGTACTGTAAAAAACTTTTTCATTTCCTTGCAATTGTGACAAAATACTTTCATTCATTCTTTGAACAGCAGTATTTTTTGGACACAAAATTGCACTTCCACAAAGTTGTTCAATATATTGTTCAGGATTTTGTAACCATTCAGGTTCATAACAAAAATTAATAAGTTGTTTTTCAGTTTTAACAACATTTTCTGAATCAATAGTAATGGAATTTGTTCCTGGGATAAATTTTGAAACTTCACCATTTCCAACTTGCTTTAATTCTTCAACAAATTGAAGTTCATCTCCTTTAACTCTCATATTTTGAGTGAGATTAAGTTGTTCAACTTTATTTTGAAATTCATCCCAAGATTTTACAGATGCTTCAATAATTTGTGAAGGTTGTCCATTTCGAACTACTGGAGTTAATTGTTTCCAATCACCACCAATTAAAACAACAACACCTCCAAAAAGTTCATTATTTTCTCTGATAGTTTTTAATGTACTATCAATATATTTTAAAACATCTTTGTGAAGCATACTAACTTCATCAATAATAAGAAAATCAAGTTCTTTAATGAATTTGCCTTTTTCAGTTTGAGGTTCAATTCTTGTCTTGGCATCTTTATCCAATTTTGTTGGAACATAAAGAGCACTATGAGCGGTCATTCCACCTCTCAATAAAGTTGCAGCAATTCCGGTGGAAGCACATGCAAGAACTTTTTTACCTTTCAATCTACAGTAATCAATTAAAGTATTGTAAACATGAGTTTTGCCTGTGCCTCCACTTCCTTGAAGGAAAAAGAATTTTTGATCAATTTTATGCAAAATTGCATCCCAAATTCGATTAAAAGCTGTTCCTTGGCCTGTATTTAAATTTGCTTTTTGATGTTCAGCATAAACTTCAAATGTAACTTTTTTGTTATCAATCATAAGCTCATCTTCAGCTTCAAAATCTCCATGAGCTTCAGAATCATCATAATCTGTATAAAAATTATCTGGAACTTCAATGCCAAGTTGTTTGCAACTTGTATCCATTTTTTTAAAAATGTATTCCAAATAACAAAGAGCTTTAAATCGAATTCGTTCTTCATTTCCTTCAAACTTTTGTTGAGGTTTTGTAAAGATATCTTCCAAGAAAGTACTAATAATTGTATTTGCATTTGCTGGTTGATTATGTGCAATCACCATTGCAATAAAATGCTTTTTTTGTCGAATTGATCGCATTTGGCTGATTGATTCTGCGATAATTTTAATATGAATTTCATCATTTTCCCAATATCCAAGTGTTTTAGCTGCTTCAACAAAACTTGGACATAATTTTTCACCAACAGTTCGAAGATCTTTAAAACTTTTTGGTCCTTTAACTTTTGTGAGTAAAACTCGAAGAGCATAAAGTTCGGTATTTTTTGGAGGAACATGATGAACTCGAACAAAAAATTTTGATGGATTAATTTTTCGTTTAATCCAAATTCCTTTTGTTTTATCATAACGATAAAAATGTGGAATTTGATTATATGTATATTGCCGTGCATTTTCATCATTTGCACAAAGTTTAAAGAAAGCAATTAGCTGACTTTTGTCATCTTTTTCTGCAGCTTGCTCTTCCGATCCTTCTTCAAAATACACCATTTGATCGCCTTCCAAATGGATGTGAAGAGTTTCAACAATATGAGATTGTTTAATAATCCAAGTATTATTTAATCTCATCCAAGCTTCACAGCCTGTCATAATTCGAGCCAAAATATGTTGCTCTCCTTCATTATAATCAATAATTTCATTGCCATCTTTATCTTTTTCAGCTTTTTTAAATCTGTTAACTTTTGCATATATAACATCACCCAATTTTGTGGTATATTTGCAAGTATATTTTGGACTTCCTTGTTGTCCTACTGTACATTCAACATTGATGTGACAGTCATATTTTAATGATAAAAATGGATTGTAGGGAACAACATAACTGTCATCAACTTGAATAAAAGTTCTTCCAGTTTTTTTCTCATAAGTATTACCAAAAAGATGTTCGTTACTTTCATTAATTTTAAGTTCTTTTGGTGGAGGCGGAAGTCTTTTGTATTCAACTTGTGATACTTCAAGATCCTTCCGAACTTCATCAAAATAATGAAATTGTTCATCATCTTCAAATTTCTGAGTTTCAGATTGTTCTTCATCAACTATAAATTCATCCGGAAGATTATTAAATTCTTCACTATCGGATATAACCTCTTCTTTTATATCCACATTTGCTTTTTCATCGGATTTTTGAGAAGCAGGTTCTGTATTTTGTTCTTCCAATTCTTTTGCAATTTTAGCTTGTTTTTCATCAAAGTTATCCGGCTTTGGTGGCAAACGTGTATATTCAGGCGGTTTATGTGTATGGATTACGGTAGTTTGTGAAAAAGGTTTTCGAAAACCTTTTGTACAAATTCCATTTACAAAACATGCTGAATTTGCATTGCATAAATGTAAATTATTTTTTACGATAATATCATGCAATCTTCTCATTTGATTTGCCGCCTTTGATTTATCTTTTGGATCAGGCAACTTTGGGATTCGAGCTGATACATAATTATCAACTTCATCAACGCCAACTCTTTTATCCATAATTAAAATTACATGTAAATGTGGCATTCCACGTTTTTGGAATTCCATTACAACATGGTAAGCTCGAACTTTACCCATCACATGCCTTTTAAATAAGTCATCAAGAAATTCTTGAGCTTTTGCCATAAATACGCGGCATTTAACATCGGATCGATTTTCACCTTCACCGATATTTTCTTTAATTTCTGGCCAATGTGGATTTCCCGTAAAAGTTATAAACCAAGATGGCAAATCTGTATTATCGATAATTGTCATAATATCAGCATATGCTTTTTGCATATATTTTCTTCCACCTTTAAAACTCATTGGAATTGTAAAAAGATTTCCAAGTGATGTTCCTTCTTTTAAATAATTTTTTTGGACATATTTTCTTAATTCTTCACTTGAAGTAAAACGAAGTTTTAAATTTTCAATCTTTTTTTTGGCAACAGCTAAATCGCAACGTTCAGCTCGACACAAAATATCAATTAAATATGCATCTGCCAATTGCCCTTTACTCCAAAGCCAATGTGGTTCTTTAAAACCATCTTTGTTTTTTTTATCTTTGTTATTTCGGGGGTACATTTGGTAACGATAAAATTCCTTTCTTGAAATGTATTCTCGTCCCTTTTTTTTGGAAGTCAAATCATGCAAAATAGATTCATCATTTTCTTCATCGCTTCCATTAATATGCCTTTCAACTTCGCCATCTGAGATATCTGTATCCTCATTCATGACATTTTTCTTTTGTTTTTTTGCTCTTTTTTCTTCAACAGTTTTTCGAATTAAACCATTACGGTACATTTGATTACCGTATGGAAAGAGCAAACAATAGCATAAAGCATCAACATTTGGACTCCAATATGGCACAGGTTCTGTTTCACCTGCAAAGCCATCGAGCCAAACACCGTTATATTCTGGTGGATCTCCATCATCATTACACCAAATCATTCCAACTAATTCATTCCTTGGCTTTTCGGCTCGATGTGGATGAACACTTGGATCTGCTGCTGTAAAATTTTCTTCTTCTCGAGCATCAACTATTGTAAGTCGAAATCTCGGAATTTCCTTGCCTTTGGCAGCAGCATCAGCAATAGCTTCAGCTAATCTTTCACTTCCATTTTTAAATAATTTACTGTAAACATGATTGTCTCTAACAATTTCATGCAAAACTCTAAGAAGTTCTTCATTAATTTTTTTAGATTGGGCCATTTTGCCAATTTCAATTAAAGCATCTGATAAATCAATGCAATAAACTTGTCCAAATTTGGGGCTCATTCCATCAGGGGGAACTAACCCACTACTTGTATGACTAATATCACCATTTAAACGTTTACATGGTGGTCCATTTGCTGGTAGTCGTGGAATTGTACCTGTCGAAATTGTTCCAAAACTTATCAATGAATTTATTAATATACTTTTTTCAACAAATTCTTTATTATTTGGATGTGCACCAATTTCACTTAATTGAAGTATAAGTTTTGGCATTTTTTTTTGAATAATATCATAAGTTTCTGTAACTTGTTCTGTTTGGACTTCTCCAAGGCCACAACATTTATTTGCCATTTTTGGAGTATCAAGTTCATACTGTAGCCTATATGCTTTACAATGGGGACATTGTTTATCAAAGTTTCCAACATAATTAGGTTCTACTTCATGATTTACACTAATTGCAGCACATCCTTCTTTATGCCCCATTTTATTATAATAACATTGCTTATTTATTGGCAATAATGGTGGCAATTGTTCTTGCAATCTCGCTGAAGTTCGAACAGCAGTTAAAACTTTTTTATCTTTTAATTTATCAAGTTCCATTTTTTCAGGACTTTTTTGTACAGTTTCTACAGTAATTTCTGCATTTTGAGAAACAATAATTTCATTTTGTTTTCTTTTTGGAGGTCTTTTTGTATTTGTATTTTTTGATACAGAAGTTGGAGGAATGTCACTTTTTACAGCCGCTGATTCATTATTATTTTCGACTTTTTTGGAAGTAAATCGATTTTTTCTTTTATCCTTTTTTGGGCGGCCGATTTTGCCTTTAATCTCTGCAGAAGTTTCAGAAACAATTGAAGTATCAGTTTGTTCAGAATCATTTTTAATTGCAGAAATTCCTAATTTTGGTGGTGGAAATTCACTTGCAGTAACAACAGTACTCAATCCAATTTTATGAATTGTTTTTTGTTCTCTTTTATCAGCAGTATAACGATTTAATATAACCTTTTTTGGAGGTTTGTCATTTTCAAGAGATTCTGTAATATTTTCAGATGCTACAGATTCGCAATCTGCATCATTATCAGAATCATCTGAAGCTCTTTTTGCCAATTTCTCTGCTTTTTTTAAGATTGGAATGATTGATGGTGGTGGCATAAGCTCTTGTGAAGTCTTTGACTTTTTAATTTCACCACTAATAATTAATTGTGTGCCATCATTATGCTTGCCCATAGAAACCTTACTTCCATCTTTATTTGTAAATGTAGTTTCAGGCATTAAATCTGATTGGCAACTTTCACTTGCACTATTTCCAACATCACTTTTTTTAGCAGTAAATTGATTACTTCTTTTTGCTTTTTTCGGTCTACCTTTTTTAGGTTTTGCATTTGTCTTTGAATCTTCAGAAACAGCTGAAGAATCAACATGCATTGGATCGACATTTAATTGAATCAATTCTTTCTTTGATTTAAAAGAAGCAATGGTGGAATCACTATTAATTTCCGTCTCAGAAGTTTCAACTTCATTATTCTTTTTATTAAAATTTGAAAGTTTTTTTTGCTTTCTGTTACCTTTTTTGGGTTTATCTTTTGCTTCAGAATTTGCAGAAACAATTGAATCTTTTAAATCAATTTCCATTGGTTCAACAGTTGATGATGAACATGGTTGAATTGGATCTTCAGTAACCTCTGATTCAAAATTCATTTTAAATTCCGTTTTTGGTGATCTTCCTTTTTTGCTTGAAATTTTTATTTCAATTTCAGAGGGTATTGTAGAAGCTTTAAGCTTTGGTTTATTTTTTGGTAAAGGTCTCTTTTTTGGAGTTGAAACACCTTTTAAATTATCTGGCAAAAATGACAAATCAATTTCATTATTGGTTACTGTAGGAGTTTTTAAAGACATTGAACTTAATGCAACAGTTGGAGTTTCTGGCATTAATTTAGCCTTTTTTAATGGTACTGGAAGAATTTCAACTTCATCATCACCAACAATAACTTTTTCATGTGAAGTTGGAATTACTTCAATTTCTCCTTCTTCAGCATCATAATTTACCCTTGGTTCTTCAAGTGGCAATAAAGCTTTAATTGTTGAAACAACATTCTTTTTAAATTCATTTAAATCAAAATCTGGATCATATAATCCATTGATGCCATGATTAAGAAATTGGATTGCAATATGGACATCAAAATAACCACAATTTTCACCATCATTGAATGGCTGTGTGTTATGTTTATTTTTTTCTTTATGAAAAACAATTTTTGGAACAATTTTTCTTCTTTGATTCGGTGTTATTGTATTAACACTATTGTGAAGTATTTTTTGTACATGAGGTTTTATTTCACCTTGCAAATGTCCATATGGATCCAAATAATGCATTTCATTTGTTTCTCTGACATAAATGCCAATGCACCAATGCCCAACTTTTTTATGAATGGTTTTTTCATTTGTATGAGTGGGATCATTGTAAACAATTACAGGAACCAAAAAAGCTTCATAATCAGACATATATTTCTTGCCTCTGATATGATTGTAAGCTTTTATTCCTTGTGGATTCCTTTTTGAATAATGTGATGCAGAGAAAAGTGTATCGATCACAAATATCTTTTTCGAACTCCTTGAGCATACATATCCAAGAATTGCGGAAATTTGATCACCTTTCATTTTTAAACTTGGATCTGCAGCTCTGAGTGTAGGCAAATCTAATCGATAGATAAGCTCCTGCTTTTCTGCAGGTGATCTCCATCCTGGATTATCAATACATAAATTACCTGGAGGAACCCAAGTCTTCGGAGTTCCACCGGAATGCTCCATTTATTAATATCTATTAATTAGCAATCAGTTTCAAAAAAATAATATGGGGAAAAATAAATATGAAAAACAAACAAATAAATAAGGGGACAATTTTATAAATTTTTTTTTGATTTTTTTGGGGGAAAATGAAGAATAATAAAAAATGATAAAAAAGAAAAGCACGAAAAAAAACACTAACACAACGAAAAGCTACCGTAATCTTATATAAATATAAAAATACGGTAGTGGAGCAAAGTTGAAGATTCGGAATTGACAGCAGAATCTGAAAAGAGAAGGTAATTAGTAATGTTTTTTATGAATTTAATAAATTACAACAAAAGCACGCAAAAATAAAATGAGAAACAAAAGAGAAAGAAGAAAAGAGGAGAAGGAAAGGAAAGGCAAAGGGTAGGGAAGGGTGAAACTGATTGCTAAAAAATACATATTATAAATAAACATATACAAAAAATTACAAATATCTAATTGAATGGGTTACTGTAACCGCAAACAAATTAACGCACGAATCAAACAGCCTTGTGAGACGTGACAGATGTGTTACTACTAAAGTAACACATCTGATTTTGAATGTAATAAAATTACAAATATCTAATTGAATGGGTTACTGTAACCGCAAACAAATTAACGCACGAATCAAACAGCCTTGTGAGACGTGACAGATGTGTTACTACTAAAGTAACACATCTGATTTTGAATGTAATAAAATTACAAATATCTAATTGAATGGGTTACTGTAACCGCAAACAAATTAACGCACGAATCAGAAGCCTTATGAGACGTGACAGATGTGTTACTACTAAAGTAACACATCTGATTTTGAATGTAATAAAATTACAAATATCTAATTGAATGGGTTACTGTAACCGCAAACAAATTAACGCACGAATCAGAAGCCTTATGAGACGTGACAGATGTGTTACTACTAAAGTAACACATCTGATTTTGAATGTAATAAAATTACAAATATCTAATTGAATGGGTTACTGTAACCGCAAACAAATTAACGCACGAATCAAACAGCCTTGTGAGACGTGACAGATGTGTTACTACTAAAGTAACACATCTGATTTTGAATGTAATAAAATTACAAATATCTAATTGAATGGGTTACTGTAACCGCAAACAAATTAACGCACGAATCAGAAGCCTTATGAGACGTGACAGATGTGTTACTACTAAAGTAACACATCTGATTTTGAATGTAATAAAATTACAAAATTATGATAAATTGTATGAGACAAAGTTGTTTTAAAAATTATTTATTTAAAAATTTACAAAAAAACAGAAAAAATACAAAATATAACGAAAAAGGGTGCTCGATTTCGTCCCTAAAAATAAGATCGAGACTTGTATATGTAAGCATTATGTGCCGGGGACTCATCAGTTATTCCGGCACTGCTATAAGTCATCTAATGTCAATTTTAACGAAAAATTGAGAAAAAGAAATATTGGCATCTAAAGCCATAATCCACAGATGTTAACTTCGAAAGTTAAAACATTTGTTCAGGATGTATTTGCCCACAGATGCTAACAGTTAAGTTAAAACATTTGTTCAGGGCGAAAAACAAAAATAAATCACATACAGATAAAATGCTCAACAACAAAACATTTTGCTAATAAATGCAAAGGTTTTATTCAATAACTTTATCATTTTCCTTCATTGTTGAAAACCACAAAATATCTCATTATTAGACTTACTGTAGTTTTCACAAAACGCTTAGCTACAATCCTCTAATGAGAAATATTACGATTTTCAACAATGACAAAAATCATAAACTCAAAGAAAAAAAAATTTGCATCTCATAGCAAAATAAAGCCCTAACATAACCTTAACATAAATTTTCGAAACTAACTTGTATCATTGCCTTTATGTGATCAATCCCCAATCAGAGCACACATTAAGGTCTTATCATATAACAATTCATTTGATAAATAAAAAGCGAAAAAAGCCTCTTCTTCCATGGGCTTTGTCGCATAACTTGATCTCGATTCTTTATCCCTCATCCATGGGATTACTTTAACTATTATAAACTTGACCATGCCTGAAAAATGAGAGAAATATTAGTAAAGGTTAAAAACAAATTAAACTTGAGCCTTCATATAAGTATTAACAGCATCAACAGGAACATTTCAAAAAATCAACTTATTTCATATCGATCACGTATTAAACTATTTCAGACATGATACGGTTGTCAACCAAAATACGTGAAAGATAAAAATAAGTTAAATTTTAAACCATCAGCACCACAGAATCATTCACAACCGCAATCAAAAAATTAAAAAATTGTTTGTGAAAAAATTGGAGGGAAAAAAATCAACAAACAACAATTATTGATTCCTTTTTTGGCTAAAGCTCGATTTTAAAAAATGCAAATTAGTAACTAATTATTAGTTTAAATTTTTGGAATGTTAAAGTCGACAGTTTTTATCATAAAATAGCAGTAAAAGATTTCTTTTTAACACTACCTTTCATTACTGATATCAGATATTACTGATAAAAAAAGTGTATGATAAATAATAATTATCATAAATTTTTTAAAAAAAATAAGAGAAGTCGAAAAATCATTAAATTATAAAACTCGTACTGCATTTTATAATTTTTTTTAAATTAATGTCAAACACGAAGATATCCAAAATTGTCTTTTCTATTAATCTTTTTTATCCTTTCTTTGACTCCCTCTCTCTTTTCGTTTTTGCCGTTCTCTCGTTGGCAAAAAAGTAGATGGCTGCAAAAAAGATTTGACCTAGTTTTTAAGAAGAGAGAATTTTTTGATTTTTTTGAACCCCAAAAATGCTAATTTTTGAAGCGCTGGCAAATCCGTCACACATAAAATTAAGACATGAGACCGGTGCCAAAAGATTCGCAATGTTCGATTACATACCCTTAAAAATTTATAGAAAAATCGTCGGACCCATTTTTTCAAAAATTGCAAAAAACCGAAAAAAATGACAAAAATACAGGCGATTGCCGATATCGGGCCTGATATCGGTATCAGGATGAGTTTTTAAAGCTTAGGTCATAATTTTCCTGGAAACTACATGTCATAATTGATCTACTGTGAAGATGCCAATATCCCAGAAGCTTTTTTTCTCGAGATCGACTATAAAGAAGTTTCAGTACAAAATCCTTTGATCTCCGATATCGGCCCGATAACGGGGTAGGATCAAAAAACACAAAGACAAAAGTTGTAGAGAAAGCAAAATGCTACATTTTATTCCTTTACTTCATTTTGATATCTTTTCATTAACACGGTCAAAAAAAACATTGAAAAAAATTGAAAAGTCAAAAAAATGGCAAAGTCCGGGTTTTTCAAAACTCTTAACCCCAATAACCCGGAACCCGTTACTCCAAGCTTCCTGGAAGTTGGATTTTCGGAATCTACTAAATTTTTGGGATATAAAACTTCTTGGAAGTTAAGCTTCATCTGGTCCAGGAAGCCCAATCCAGATAGTCGGGCAAGTTTTTTTCCAAGTAAAGTAAAAAATTAGGCTAAACTTGTAAACCCTACAAAACCAAAGATCGCACTTTTTGTAAAACAATGAATGTTTCGAGCAGGGATGTTAGCAAGATTGGGGCAAGTACCCCTTCCAAAATCTTACAATTCCTTTGATCTTTTACCGCTGTCGGAACAAGATCAAAGGCGGCTACCATTGAAATGGATTTTGTCCCCTTTTTAAACAAAATTCTACTGACGTCCTTTGTTTTCAGTGTATAAAATATATTTTTGTGGTAACATAACACCTTGCAAGAAAAGATTTTTGTAATTTAATGTTCAACAAGATGTTAAAACCAAATAGCTTTTATTAAAAAATTACAAAACATTCATTTTTTTACTTTTGTATGTCATCAATTTTAGCAGTATAAAAAAACGTCGAAATGTATCCAACATGAGTTAGATGCATTTCGACGAATGAAAAGCTTAAAATACCTTTTGTAAATTAATTACTTAGCATTATTACAGTATGAATTTATTATACCTCTCTATTATAGCCTTTCCATTTATTCAAATTTGTTGTTCGATCTTTGTCGTATAGCAATTGTAATTATATTTGGACTTAACATATCCTTTTTCTTTATTTAGCAAAAATTTCAAAGATGATATTTTTTGTTATAATCCTTTTATAACAAAAAAACAAAAGATAAAAAGATTAAAGAGATTAAAAATTTTTATATCAACGTTGCTATAATTCTATTATAAATTTTATCAAAGTTTATTTCTGCATAAAGTATCTTTTTTTGCAAATTTTTTTATTACGTTTGTTATTAATTTATTCAAATTAATAATTTTTTATTTATTATAAAAAGACATCTCAAAATCTGCAAAAAGTTTTTTCTCGAGAACTGCACTTTTACAGTATTAAGATATGCTTCAATGATTTTTATTAATTAAATTTTGAAATAATGAAAACATTACGTTTTTTCTATGTTACTGATGGCATTGGGTCGAGATACCGTAAATAATGTCTTCAGAAGGTTGACTTATTTTAAAGTATATTTTAGGCGTGATTTATGAGAAATATAAGCATGATAGTATTTTTTAGGCATAAATACAAAAATTTGATGACTCATCAAATTTTTTCTTCTATAAATACTTTCTTAAAATCATCTTTATTCACTTATTATGGACACATTTGGATGTTTGGATTCTGCATGATCTGAAAAAAAGGCCGTAGGGAAAAAAATTGGGGTTATTTTGGAAGGCGCACGCTTTTGATCTCTTGCGGCAAGCGGTCTTAGGGATTGTCCAGATCTGACGTCGGGTATTTTCATGAAATTTTCAAACCCCCCCCCTTCCCCCTCTGTCAGACTTTTTCCTTTGATATTAGCCGCTTTTAATTTGAGCGTCAGATTTTCGCTTACCTCCTCCCCCTTAAAACACCCGACGTCAAGTCTGGATAGTCCCTTATTTGAGAGCAACAAACTTCTTCCACTTTTTCGTTTCAAAACTTCGGACAACTTTTAAATGTTAAAAACAGATGGATATTTTCATTTCATTGAAAGCTCAAAAATATGTTTTCGGGATGGGAGTGTGTCACTTCTGCTAAAATCACTTAACAAATTTTTATATCCCGAAAATTTTTTTCACATTCCAAAAAATCAGAATCAAGGAATTCTGATGTCATTTTCTTTCATTCCATTTTTATGATTCCAAAAAATGGTATAGATTTAAAAAAGTTAGTTGGATATAAGCTAAGGTTTAAATTTTAGTGACTAATCTTGTAGATATTGTGAAAAGGCTGATGAATCTCAGCTTATATGTAAGCATCAAACTTCAGATATGAAAGTACTCAAAAGGATAAGCTTATATGGATTTTGTTCTTTAACTATGTGACATTTTTAGCACACTAAATTCATTTTTAACAATAAAATTTTCAAAAAGATTAAGTGCATATTTTACAATTTTAGTATTTTTATCCGTCTTTAGTTTAAGGAAGGTGGCGATTTACGTTTGATCCTTGATTTCCGTGTTTGTACAGCGCTAACCTGAAAATCAGGGTCTTTTTGTTGAGACAAAGCCAATTCAAATTTATTTTCGTCACAAGACCCAAAAAAACCACCCCTCTTTTAGTACTGTATATTGTAGTTTGCTCAATGCAGAAAACAATTAAGAAATACACAAAACAAAAATTTTGCGTGGTTTTTTTCGCGTAGGTATCTTTTTGTGTTTGATATTTGTCCTTCCAGGTGCTTTTAGTTAGACACAAATAAAATATTAATAAGTTTAATTAATTTATGAAAAAACATAATTAGCTTTTACGTACATGTAGGTTTTTAAAAAAGTTAATTAAAAACTGTATTTTATGTATTTTTGCTAAAAATGTTGGCGCTTGAAAATTTTTTCAGGAAGTTTGACAAAGATATACTGTATTTGTAGTTTTAATGAATAGTAGTTTATTATTAGCGTGAAAATTATATTTTTGTCCATTTTGTAGCTTTTAATTAACCCTCTCAGATTAACTCTCAAGATCTCAAGAGATTTTTTTATTTATTCCTCTTCGAACATTTATTAATTAATTAATGGCTAAAATACAGTTAATGTTTTTTGATGTTTTGAAAAAATGGGTTTGTTCATAAATTATAGTTACTGATAGAATGATATACTGTAGCAAATAACGGTAGGAGTGGCTTAACTAGACGGGGGAAAACAACTTTAAAAAGAGGTGAAAAATCCTTCTGGAAAATCATAATAAATTAGAAAACAAGAAAATCTGGGGCCTATCTGAACAAAGACGTCAGCAACATTTTATTCGTGAGCGGATAGAAACCATTTCAAAGGGAAACGCCTTTGATCTTTTGCCGGTGGCGGTAAAAAATCGAAAGATTTTTATGATTTCGGAGCGGGTACATGCCCCTGGTGTCTTACTTTGCTGGCGTTCTTGTATTTTAGGATGTTTGCAATCTTGATTATCTATTCCTTGTACTTTATTTTTCTTGTTCTTTATTACGTTGTCAATGCCATCGCAGTACTTTAATTTTTTGCCAATTTGTTTTGGTTGATTGATTATCAAAAATGGCTACAATCGTACTTTTTCGGAATCAACCATTTTTAAATTTTAAATTTTAATTTAAAAAAATATAATTCATTGAGTTTTCACAGAAAAACAATATCTGTCATTTCTTTTTCGCTTGAATGAAAGTTAAAAACTTTGAACAGCAGGATTAAAAATAAACATCACATTCAAATTTTTTAATATAAAAGTATTTGTCATTTAAAACCCCCATTTTTTGATTAGCTATGATTAGGATTGTCAAATTTTCCGTGAAATCAGAAAAAGCGGGAAATTTCCGGAAATTTCCCTTAATTCCCCGATTTGGCGATTTTTTCAAAAACTGCTATTTGAATACCCAAAAAAGCTTAAATGTTACATTTTGACGAATAAACTCTAATTTAAGGCTTTGCTACACCTTTTCATATCTTTTAAAGCAAAAAGAACAACTTTTAATAAAAATTAGTTACATATTTCTGTGTTAAAAATGTAAAAGTTTGCGGGAAATCAGACAAATTTCCCGCAAAAATCGAAAATTTTTTCCGGAAATTTCCCGGGAAATCTTTCCCGAAAGTTCCTTTGACAACCCTAGCTATGATGGAATTTTTAGACTTTATTTTTGGTTTCTTTGATCTTAATTTTAGTCATTTCTATATTCAAAAGCTTTGGCATTTCATTTATTTTAGTCACTTTGTTAAAAGCTTACTGTAAATGTATAAAGTGTATCTGTCTTTTTTTCATTATTTTTTATTTTTATTTGAAAATTGCGTATTTTGCGCTTCAATGCACTTAAAAAATTAATATGATTCATTTCATAGAAAACTAAAAAAGAACTTAGGTAATCTTAGAAATTAATTTTTATCTCATCTTGACATGTCATTACGTGTGTCTATGATATTTTCTTAAGAAAAAAATAAATTCTTTTATTAGTAATAACAAAAACATTGTTTTTTTGGAAGTAAAAAAAAATAGAGGCGGATAAAAGGGATAAAACGGGAAAGGAAAAGGAGAGGTATTTAAACATGCGAATATGGAAACAAAGCCGGCATATGTTTTGATGTTGATGACTGAAATGATGTCGGGGGGGTTTGAATTTCAGTTTGCTGAATCGTTGGATTCTGAAATATAACTCCAAATTTATTAATGTAAAACATTCTGAATTTGTGTAGTTTGAAAAACGCATTATTTTACCTGAAAATTTTTTCTCAGTCAGATTTACGGATATTTCGCCGAAAACTATTTCGGCCAAAAACTTGTAATAATTTTTTAATAGCATTTAGAGCTTAAGAAAGAAGTCAAAGTCGAATTAAACTTGCATAAAAAATTTTAGGGACATTTCAGTCATCCCAAAAATCCAGGACAAATTTTTTGGAAAAATATCCGTAAATCTAAAATTTTATACCACTCATTTTAGAGTTGACAAAATTACTGTAAAACAAAAAATCTTTTGAAATTTGTCAGGTGTTTTCTTGTCTATTTTAGTAATTTTAAGTTGGCTGACTTTTTTTATCAGACGAGGAAGCCATGAATGCTTAAATGCCATTTTTTCGCAACTTTAATTTCTTTGAAATTTTTAAATTTTCATTACGGTTGATTACTCTTTAGCTTAGATATATATAGCTGATGTTAAAATTCTCTAAGGGTATATCTTTTGTTTGAAAATGAAAAAAGCATTATATTTCTTGGTTTCTCTTGATTATTCAAATTTTTACACCAAAATATATTTTTTTAATAAAGAAGCGTGTTTTTGCATAAATATAAGAGTATTAGTATCGAAGAAAATACAACACTTTTTTTACCCAAAAAACATTGTAGTTACTTTTTTTTGTTTTTAATATTTTTATAGCTGATTGTATTGTGTTTTTTTCTTTAAAACTCAAAATTTTGAATAATATAATCTGGGTTTTAATAACTTCTTGGACGCTTTTTTTCTTTGTTTTTCTTTTTTTTTTGCAATTTTTTTTTTTGCTGTTTTGCCAAATTAATTTCCAGTCGTATACGTGACTTTCTTTCTAAAGTGCCAAAAACCAAAACCATTCATTATTTTTAAATAATAACCCTTCTTTAAATCATTAAAAAAAGTAATAATACTGTGTTTTTGTTCCAATGAAACCAACATTTAAGGAAAAGAAGCTGCTACGTTTGCATATCCTGTTTTTGGCCTCTTTTTTTGCATTTCAAAGATTATTGTAGCGTGTTTTTTTCCTTTGTTATTCATCTCAATTTTTAAAAACTGCAAAAATCTTTGTTTTTAAACAATAAAATTTTAGGTAAATTTTATCATTTTTGTTCTTTCAAAATCCACATTTCAACAAAAAATGGAATTATTAGTTGTGTTAATTTTGTTATCAGGATTTTTATCATTTTCATCTGCCTTTAAATTAGTACAAAAATTTCCAATTGAATATCCATCAATTTATTCAGAATCCAATTCTGGATCGATATTACCGTATGCCCAAGATCAAACAGAATCTGAAGTTGCATCTGAATCCTTAGAAGCATTTAAACCCAAGATGGACAAATTTGAATATAATGAAAATACGGTAAGTATTTTTTAGGCTAACAATTTTTTACTAAAAGATAAAATAAATAGTTGAAATTACTGTCACCTTTAAAAAAAATATTTCGATTGCGTCATTTTTATTTTAGATAAGATTACTGTAGCAATTTTAAAAAGTTCGTTTTGATAACGTCATTTTTAAGTTATGCGAAAGTGAATCACTGCTCATTCGAGTGGATAACAAAAATATAAAAAATATTTTTGTTTAAAGAATATATCCAAAACACTACAAAAATAATACCGTAGTTTAGCAAAAAGCCTTAAAGCTGCTTAACTTTTTTCTTTTCTTTTTTTTTCTTGATAAGACGATTATTGTCGAACTTAAATTCGGCTATAACATATCCATCTATGTTGTGCTTTGAACACTAAAGCATAACAAACAATTTGCATATCCTTTTCGAGATATTAAATTCTCTACTAATTTAAACCTCTTATATATTACCGTAATGCATAATAAACATTAAATATATTACCGTAATCCGAATGGCACTAATTATATTCAAATTTTTTTAGATTCAACCCCGCCATCGACGATCAAACCGACGAAATCTTCGTTCATTATTAAATAATCTTCGAGGACAAAAATCTGTTGTTAATCCATTGTGTTATTTTACTGCCCTTCCATGCAGAAGTTTACGAAAAGCTAATTAGCTTGATAAAAAAAATTTTAGTTTTGTTTTTTGAAATGTATGTATAAAGTAAATTCTACTATAAATTTGATAAATGTTAACAAAAAAAAGTGTGATGAAATGAACAAAAAAAATTTCGAGCAAAATTTGCACAATTTTTGAAGTTTTTACAGCCGTTTGAAATCTGGTCTGTGAGTTTTTGGCATCCGATATCGGATTATCAAGATCTAACGTCAGTTTAAAGCTCACATTGTTGCAAATCACCCTTCAGCCAAAAATTTTCCTTTGATCTTTGCCGCTTTTGAAGTGTGTGTAGATTTTAGCTTACCTTCCCAGACTTCGATAGCTGCCATCGGCAGTACCTGCCACATGCATGCCAATTGGCAGTTAGTGCGCACTACCTGCCAGAGGTTGGCAGTTAGTGCTCTTTTGCAGGTAGTGCGCAGCTATTTGGCAGGTAGTGCGCACTAACTGCCAATTGGCATCAAATTAAACGTAGACTAATACGGTAATATTATGTATTTAAATGTTTAATATTTAATTTTTGCGTTTTTTTATAGTAATTGTTCAAAATAAAAATATTCTTTTGATTAAATTTTTTGATTAAACATTAACAAACAAATATAATTGTTTGGTATCATTTGTGTTTTTGTTTTCATTAGAGAATTTGTTAAATACATACTTTTAAATTTATCTTATGGAAGAACAGAAAAAGCATCGAAAGAAAAACTGAAAATTTTTTTGACATTTACTTTTAAAAAGGAAAAAAAACTCGGAAGAGTCGAAACAAAAATGTTGAAACTGTTTTTTTTATTTTGATTACAAAGAATTAGTTATTTTAGTTGATAAAGCTTTATTAATAAAAATTGCATCAAAGGGAATTTCCGTCTCACGTTGTTTCTTAAAAGCAAAAAGTCTTATTTACAACACTTTGTGTAAAACGAAAGTTTTTTTACGGATGTTGTTTTACTTATTTGTTGATTTCAAAAACCCACAGAAAAATAAAAAGACGAATGGCGGCAGAAAAACATATCGAATAATTTTTTTTAAATGTCGAAAGATTTTTGAATCTTTCTTTCTCACTTTTCAAAAGGTTTCATTTTTAGGGGCTAGTTCCGTCTTTTTGTTTGTGCTTTTGAAAGGCACTTTTACAACAGGTGAAAAATAGAAAAAAATCGCGCGGATGAACAAAGAAATTTTGCATTGCTATTTTTCATCTTCCTAAAAAATCAAAAACAGCCATTTTCAACACACTGAATTTGTTAGTTGTGAAAATTATTTGTATCTATTTATTTTATTCATTTTTTTCTGGTCTTTTACAGTATGAAGCCAAATGAAATATTACTTTTTATTATTTTACTTTTTTGTTGTGTTTACCAAATTAAAACTCATTTTTTTTCAACTTCGAGTAAGGTGTGTAAAGTCGATTTTTCAAAGTGGTCCAAAAAAGCTGATTTTTGGTAAACAAACTCCTATAGGGTCCCTTAGCTCCGTTCAATCTCGGTTTTTTGTCCAAACCCCCTGGGGGGATCAGGGGGATTAGCTATATCCCCTGAGGCATGAAAAATCGAAAACTTCGGATTAAGCAAAAGTAATGATTGGGGAACGTTTTTAGGACCTATATGAAACTCCTGAACAAATTTGGGGTGTTTAAATGCATTTTAAGATGCCGTTTTGGGGTATGGAAAATTTGCATATTCATATCTTGCCGCATATCTCGAAAACCATATTGCGGTATAGAAAAATGGAATAATCCAGTAAATAGCCCATAAAAAGGGCTACATATTAGTACTAAAACGGCATTTTCAAAGTGAGGGGAAAATATCGAAAATGCCAAAAAACGCTTTTCCTATGTTAGTGGATAGTCAAACTTTTCAGCGTTTCCTTTGCTGCGACTATGGCTCAGCTGGGTAACGCGCTCTTTTTGCGATCCGAAGGTCTGGGGTTCGGATCCCAATTGCTGTTTTTTGTTTTTTTGGCTTTTAAAAGCATAATTATTGTATTATTTATTAATTTTGATGTAAAAAAAGATTCAAAATATTATTTTAAAATAGTATTTTCGATTAAAATATTCTTTTAATCATTAAAAAATATTTACAGTATTACTGTATTTGGAAAAAAATATTTATTCAGTTTTCATTTTGCTGGACAAGTTATATCTTTTTATTAAAAAGTTGATGTTATTAAAAATATTAAAATAAATAAGGAAGACAATTTTGTAAAATTAATTTTTTAACTAATCACTTTGATTGAATTTTCCATTTATCTTTTTGTTTCTTTTCAATATTTTTCTTGTTGCATTCTTTGTTATTCTTTATGGCTCATTTTATACTTATTATTTTTTTGATGATTGCTGTTTGTAGCATTGCTAATGATAAAACATTTCTATTTGCACCAAAAGTAAATAATTCAATAAATTATGACTTCTTTTATTTTTTTAGTAACCCTATGTGTTTAAATGTCGCCAATTACGACTTGATCAAAAAGCTCTCTGATATTAATGAAGATGACAAACGTTTAATTGCTCACGTTATTGATGGAACATTTCAATGTCATATTAAATTTTTACGCCATCTTCCTCATCCAGGTTTTGTTGATACCAAATATGCTGAACTTGAGCAGCGCATTGAAGAACTTGAAAAAGCTAAACCTGATACTTCTTATTAGGGCCCGTTTTGGGAAGGTGTTATTTCTGCGTCCTTGGCAATTTCCATTTGCATTCATATTTCTGTTGTTATTAAAGTTTTCATTAACAACAAACAAGTTCAAACCCAGAGTCAAGTAATGGTTCATGGAAATGCTTAAGTTTACGATGCTTGTTTTTCTTTTATTGTTTGTTGAATAATTTATATAAAGTTGTTTTTTTTGTTAAATCTCGGATCGAATGCATTGTAAATAGTTTTGGTTTTCTATTAATACCTTCTTTGAAATCATGACTTGTTTTGAAAAATAGTTGAATACAGCTTGACAAAATAAAAAACAAACCGCTTTTTTAAAAAACAGCTTTTCGCATAACAAAAGTCCTTCGCTGTTTTTTGTATGAATAGTTTTAGTCAAAAATAGAATGGATTTAAGAAAGAAGATTCAATTGTTTTTTAAAGAAAGCAGATTTGATTCATCAGGAACTTTTTAACAAAATAAAAAACTATAAAAAAAACTTTGAAATCGAAACTTTTTCGTCGACAGAATCTTGCAACATATTTTAATCGAAAATACTATTTTAAAATAATATTTTGAATCTTTTTTTACATCAAAATTAATAAATAATACAATAATTATGCTTTTAAAAGCCAAAAAAACAAAAAACAGCAATTGGGATCCGAACCCCAGACCTTCGGATCGCAAAAAGAGCGCGTTACCCAGCTGAGCCATAGTCGCAGCAAAGGAAGCGCTGAAAAGTTTGACTATCCACTAACATAGGAAAAGCGTTTTTTGGCATTTTCGATATTTTCCCCTCACTTTGAAAATGCCGTTTTAGTACTAATATGTAGCCCTTTTTATGGGCTATTTACTGGATTATTCCATTTTTCTATACCGCAATATGGTTTTCGAGATATGCGGCAAGATATGAATATGCAAATTTTCCATACCCCAAAACGGCATCTTAAAATGCATTTAAACACCCCAAATTTGTTCAGGAGTTTCATATAGGTCCTAAAAACGTTCCCCAATCATTACTTTTGCTTAATCCGAAGTTTTCGATTTTTCATGCCTCAGGGGATATAGCTAATCCCCCTGATCCCCCCAGGGGGTTTGGACAAAAAACCGAGATTGAACGGAGCTAAGGGACCCTATAGGAGTTTGTTTACCAAAAATCAGCTTTTTTGGACCACTTTGAAAAATCGACTTTACACACCTTACTCGAAGTTGAAAAAAAATGAGTTTTAATCCACAAGATATAGTTGAAGTTAATAAACATATCTTTATTAAGCATTCAAATATCCAAGTAAAGTAAGTTTTTTTAAAGCGAAAAACAAGTACAAATATAATTTTTCTGAATGAGTACGGTAGTTAACTGTTGAGTCTTTCAGGATTCTCAAAAGCATTGATGAAAATGCACAAAATTTGTTTGTTAATGATGCTTCCTTTCATATGCCATTTCCAGAATCCTTGTCTGCTTTAAAAAATACCTCTTTAAAAGCTAGAATTGTTGATTATATTTTACCACAACTTACACAACTCAATCTTGAAATTGATAATAAAGTGGGAACCATTTGCTTCGATCAACATGGTTCGTTAAAGAAATTATGAAAATCATTAAATTATATATCTATTGCAGATCGAGAAAAAAGAATGGGTCCATTAATTGTTGTAATTGGAGCAACTCTGTTTTTTTCTGGTATTGTATTGTTTATCAAAGACCGCGTCGAATTCAACAAAGTTCAAAGAGAATTGGCACAAGCTCAACTGCATATTGAAACTTTATTACATGAAATCAATATTATTCGAAAAGAAATGATTGAGACAAATTATTTCAACACTTTTCAAATGGATTTTGATAATTATTTAAAGTTTTATAAACTTGGAGTATGGAAATTTGTCGATATCATTAAAACCGGCAAAGTCATCACTTTATCAGAATTACCAAAATCGCTTTATCCAACTTTTAATCAAACTTCTCATTCTGGACAACATTCAGTTCATTTATTTAATTATTTATTTAATTTTATCGTAATTTTCTTTTTACAGGATCTTCTTTTGGGTGAGCAAGAGAAGCTTTTTATTCATTTCATTGTTTTGTTACACAGAAATGGGCAACGTTAATAAGTTCCGCTGATAAAACTTATCACTTGCAAAGCTTTTTATGTGTTAGGATGCGGCATTCCATCACGTAATTTATTCATTTTTTCATAATCCACTTTTCATGCCAAAACTGCTTTCTAATTCATATCACAAAATGCGTCTTTAAAGTTATAGAAGTTATAGATCACGTATTTCTTCAAGTTCTTCCATTCCCATGTTTTTAAATATATTTTTTTATTTGGTCCTTATAAATTTCCCTATTCGTGATATGCTTTTTTATATTGTTACGTGTAACATGAAGTGGTTTTTAATGTATACACTTTCAATGATTTAAATATTGTACCACACGATTCCGACTTATCTGCCTCGCTTTGGCAGGTAATGCGCAGACATTTGGCACTACCTGCGAGAAAAAAAAGAACAAAAAATAAATTGTCTGCCATTTTTTGGCAGGTAATGCGCAGACATTTAGCACTAACTGCGCAGACAACTGGCAGTTAGTGCGCAGATAAATTGGCTTCTCTGCATGGAGTCTGCCAATTTGTCTGCCAAATAGCTGCGCAGTAACTGCCAAAGCCATGCAGCTAAGTCTGGGTTCTACCACCCTTAAAACTGATGCTGCCAGATCTGGACAATCTCTATTTTCTTTCGATGGACATTGTGCCTAAGGGTGGACAAGGGCCCAAATTTTCGTGCCCGGGCCCGGCCCTGGCCCTTTCAAATTAGTAAAGCCCGGGCCCGGCCCGGCCCCAGGGCTTTGAAAAAGCCCTATAAAATTTTTTGAACGAATTATTTTTCAGGTGCGAAAAAATTAAAGAAACTTAGAAAAAAAATCAGTTATAATTCATCAACGTTTCTTTAAGTTTTATCATAATAAAAGTGTTTAATTCAAAATTAATACGAACCTTTTTCGTGGAGTCTAAAAAATAGCGTGATTGAAAAAATCAGTGATACTTATGTTTGTTAATATACCGAAAAAAACGACTCCCTGCGCAAAAAAATTGAGCCCTTTTGGGCCTAAGGGCCTTGGTAGGGCCCCAAAAAGGCCCTGGTCACAAATGTCTCGGCCCTGGCCCGGCCCGGCCCTTTACCAGGGCCTTGAAAAGCCCTGCGCCCTCGTCCACCCTTAATTGTGCCTTTTTGTGTTTCCTTTTTAATTTGAAAAAAGCGCCGTTTTTGGCAAAATGTGTATGAATCAAGATTGTTGTTGACAAAAAATTTTTGTTGTTGATTTTTTTGCGGATAAAAAATCAAACAAGTTGTTGAATAATGGATTATTTTTTTCTTTCTTACCTGAAAGGGAAAGAAAGCACTTTTTGTGCAGAAATTTTATTCTCTGAGGGGACAAAAGCATTCTTGCTTAGTTTTTTTGCCATGAAATGCAAAACCAAAACCATTCAAACTCTTTTTTCCATTTTTCAAACTTGGATCATCAAATCTATTTCATTCTATCAAATTTTATTCGGCTGCTGAAAAACAAATATCCTGCAAATATGGCAAATAGTAAAGCTAAATATGCTTTAAAAGATACTCCAAATTTACCACAACTTCTTCGATCAAAAGAATCCCTTACTTCATCTGAAAGACTTGCATTGGCTGATATTATTGAACGCAGAGATAAGGAAATCATCTATTTGAATCAACTTCCAGCGAAACAAATAAAAGTACATGGAAATCGAGTAAGTTATACACTTTTTTTATCAGAGTTGATTTCTTTAATTTATTAGTATTGTTTTTGACAACAGAGAGTATCATTGATTTTCGGTTTAGTTTTCCAATAAAATTATACTTTTTTGATCACTACGGTTCAAGTGATAAATATCACACGATATAGATAGAGAAGGTGAAACGAAGAAACTATATTTTGATATTTTAGATTCAACGACTTCATGATAAATATAAACGAGAAATTGATCAACATAAAAAAACGATCCAACAATTGCGAAGAAAAGCAGCACCTCTTGGACAACTTCCTAATTTTGATGCTGAAAAAGATGCAACGATTATTGATCTTACAAGAAAGGTTAGTTTATTTCTTTAATTCTGTAACATTTAATAACGATCACATTTTTTTAGTATGGAGATTTGGTTCAAACTGCTGAAGAAGCCCAAAAGAAATTTGATAAAGTTGAATCAACTTTTAAGACTCAACTCGCAGAAAGAGATCATGAAATTGCAGATTTACATGATCAACTTCAAAATTTCGAAAATGATGGAAAGCGGTTTAAAGAAGAATTTTCTCGGCTCAAAATGGTTTCTGTTAAAGCTGAAAATAATATTCAAAAATTAACTGTTGAACTTGAATCAAAGAGAACTGAATTGGATACTGTAACGAAATGCAAGAATGAAAAACTTGAACAACTTCAAGAACTTCAAGTTGAAGTTGTTGAACTTCAAGCAAAGGTATGCAAATTTTTATATTTTTTCTGTGCATTTTTATATTTGTTCAAATTTCAGTTCGATGAAGAAAAACAAAAGAATGCTTCTGAATATCAAAAATTGATTATGGCGAAGAAATGGAAAAAGAAGCTCAACAAGCAATTCTTCAAAGTATTCAAATCAATAATGTTGCAGTTATCTTGGAAGATGATATTAATAAAATGAATGATTTGGTTTGTTTTTTAATTAATTTTTTACAACATTTATAACTTTCTTCATTTTTAGATTTCTGAAAATGCAGCTTTAAAACTTCAAATTGCTCTTCTTCAAAGTAAATTTAAAGAAATGGAAGAATCTTTGGATGAAACTGTTGCTTGTGTTAAAAGCTTGGATTGATCATGTTTTTTTTTTACTTAAAATTTTCTCTTTTTTATTATTGTTTTAATTTTTCATTTTTTATTATTTTTTTTCATATTATTAAAAAAATTTCTTTTATTATTGTGTTAATTTATCATTTTTTTGTTATTCATTCAAGTTTTTATTGTGATTAGAAATCTTTTTTTATTTTTTTAATAAATGTTATTTTCCAAATTATTGTTTTTTATAATTAGGAAGACGCAGGGAACACTTTTTCTCTCTTTTTTGGTTACAGTATGAAAATTGAATTTTTTTACAAGAGTAATTATTTGACTTACCAGACGTATAAAAGTACCGAAATTTGTATAAGAAAAATTAGTAACTAAACTTTAGTTGCAACAAATAAAAATGTTAGATGAAAAAGGAATTTTTAAATCAAACATAAATTCATGCAAAAAAGATTAATTTATTAAATCCATTCCCCAAAAACAGAATTTTCAAGTCCTTTCTAACGAAAGAAAAATATTTAAAAAATTATTTTTACACGAGTTTTAAGGATTTTGGCGTTTTGGATCGGCCGCCAAAAAAAAGAAGGTTCTCAAATCTGCACCCAAAACAAAAAAAATCTTTCAAGCAAATCAAAAAACAACAAAACACGAAAAACTTTTCTAAAATTTACAGCATGCAAATTCTTTATGTCTTTCATCGAAATCTATTTAAATTTTTGTCTTGTTAAACTCCTCCAAAACTGAATAAATAAAAATTTTGTTCGTTTTGCGTGTTCATTCTTCATTTTCATTTTTTGTTGTCGTCGTAACTGCTGCTGGAAGCTGTCATCATCAAATTAAACAGAAATGAATTGCTACAAATTTTTGCTGATTTTGATTGTATTAATTTGTGGAACTTTTGGACATCGATTTGGTCGACATCTGATCAATGAAAGTGTTATGGATGGAGCAATTGGAAAGGATATTTATGATGTTGATTCTCGTGATATTCTTGCTTCTGATGACAATGATGAAGATGGTGTTGTCATTTTGACTGAATCTAATGAAAAAGTTGATGTTGAACTGTTGAATGGTAAACTGGAATTTAAGTTTTGCTCTGATGGATGTATGGATCAATAGTAAGTACTTTAATTATTCTTAGCTTCGATTAACTATTATTTTTTAGTGTCTCTGTTTGTTTTGATGCTGCCATGGGAAGATATAAAGAAGAAGCAAATGGTCAATGTGGAACATATCAATGCGAATTTCGTGCTGGTGTTAGACGTGCAGACGAACAAAATCTTTTATGGTTTAGGGTTGAAACTACCCGTAAGTACCTAAAATTTCGGATATGCATTTATTTTTTCCATTTTTAGAACAAGTTTTCGATGTTCGAATGTGTACACAAGCTGTGATGAATTTTCCCTCAACTCCTGTAGCTGAATTTTCTTCACCAGCTTTTTGTGAACCATTGAAGCATGATACAAAATTGGTAACATTATACGTTCATAAAGCATCTACAAATTGTCCTCTCAAAGTTGTAAGTTTTTTTCAATTGTTTTGTTACAATTTTATTAATGTAACCTTTTTGCAGATTGGTGCAAAACGATGGTATCCACCAACTTCAACTACTCCGCTGTTATCAAATGTAACTGCTCCAACATCATTATCAGTATCCTCTGAAACTTCGACATCTGATAGCAATATGGGATTATGGATTGGTCTTGGTATTATTGGTGGAATTGTTGTTTTAGCTGTTTTGGTTGGTTTAGGGTAAGTATTGCTTATGATTATTCCCTGATTATTAATTATATATTTTAGGTATTGCATTTACCGTAATCGAAAGCAAAAGAAAGCAGCTGCTGTTCCAAAACAAATTCAACCAATACCTCCAAAAGCTATTGATGCACCACCAGCTCCAACTCCAATGCCTGTTATGAAGGAAGAACCTGCAAAAGAAGTTACAAAAGAACCATCAAAGGCAGAACCGGAAAAGCCTAAAAAGGTCAAAGCTGAACCAAAGAAGGAAGGAAAAAAGAAGGAAACTGCTGCTGACAAAGCTTATGCCCCAATGCCATTCTTGGGTAAAAAAGAAACAGAACATGATGAAAAGGAATCTCTTTATGAAGTTGCTCCAGCAAAGCAAAGAACAGCAGAAACTCAACAAGAAACTCCTTCAAATGGAAATGATGCAACAAATGAAGCTGTTGAAGATACAACTACAAATGCATCAATTGATCATAAACCTGGTCTTGTTGTAACTGTTTGTGATGAACCTCTTCTTCCTCGAAAACCATATAATTCTAATGTTGAAAGAGGTTATGATAAATCTCGAAAAAGTGGTTCGCTATCTGCTCGGCATGATCCATTACTTGAAAAGGTTCTTGAAGATCTACCATATGCATGGAAACAATGTTATGAAAAGACAAGGCTTTCACGCAAGCAAGTTCATGAAGCTGAAGAAAAGTATACTCAAATGAAAGCGTAAGTATTTTACTTTTTGTAATAATTTTTTCTTTTATACCTTTTAACATTTTTAGATTCTGTCCAGCTTATAAGAAGCCATTAGGACATATATATATGTATAAGCGTAAAGAAGAAGCTTCCATCTTTTGCTTCCGTGTTAGTGAAATGATGAAAAAGGTTGCTCAATGGATGTAAGTTTTTTAAATCAGAAACCTATATACTTTACTTTTTATGGATTAATTTTAGAATGGTTGCTGAAGCAGCATTGAAACAACGTGGTGCTGCATTTGGTAAAGATGGTCGTATAACTGTTTTTCCAAAGAAACAAATTCTTGATTATCTTTTGGCTGAAAATACTCCATCTTACATTCGATCATTTGCATTTGGTGCATATTTTCATCGTGAAATTGATGCTGTTGTTGATGGAAAAGGTCCAATCTACTCAATTCCATTGCTCTTTGTTATTGTAATGCAACGGCGTTATACTGTTGAAAGTCGTCGTAAAGCATGTGCTTGGATAAGGTTTGTTTTCTTTTTTATTATTTAAACGATTACTGTAGTTCATATTTTAGGCGCCAAATGCTTATTATCCTAAAGTGTTATCATCGTAATGAACGTAAAGAACTTGCATATCCAATCTGTGCAATTGAAACTGCTTGGGAACTTGATCGAAATAACTTTGTAAATGTTTCCAACGTACATACTGAATCAGAAGATGAACGTCCACCAAAGCTTCATCGTGATGTTGCAAAAAAACTTGAAACAAGAAAGAAGATAACGAAGGAAAAGCAATGAGCAACAACAACCTGGTTACAACCATCTGAAGCTTCAAAGTAATTGATTGACAATAATCAAACATTTTTGTAATTCTGGATTTGTATTATTTTATTCTTTTTTCGTATTTATTAGTAATAAATTTTTTTAATATATAAATATTTTCAGTGACAAAATAGAACAAGAAATCTTTTGTTAAAAAGTGGTCTTGTGTTAAATTGGTTATTAAATTTTGAATACCCAATTCAACCATGAAAAGAAGTATTAAAATTTAAATTACGGTAATTTTTTTATATTGTATTTCTCACTCTTTTTTTATTTGTGCCGTTGAATCCTAAATTTAGTTTAAATACAAATGCTGCAGCAAATTTAAGATTGTGTTTAATGGTTTTTTTGCCACAATAATTGTCATTTCTGATATTTTTCCGTTACTATAAAATACCGTATACCTGACCGTGAATGCTCGTTGGATGGCAACGTTGCAGTTAATAGCGTTATGTAGATGAATAAATATCTTTCAAAAACTTTAATTACCATTGATGATGATTTTTTTTATTTGACTGTCAGGTGTTTAATATTTAAATACTTATTCAAATATAATATTTTTGTTTTTGAGGTGATTTCTAATAGTAATATAAAAGCAAAAAGTTTTTCAGTCGAACTCGATGACTCTGTGGCGCAAGCGCATTCGACTCCAGATCGAAAGGTTGCGTGTTCAAGTCACGTCGGGGTCAAAAATTTTTAAAGTTTCACGATAGAATTTTTAATCATTAATTACCATGTTTGTTATAAAAACATCAAAAGATAATTTGTATAATATTTTTTATTTGCTATTTTGAAAGGTTCGTCAAACAGCAAAACTCCTTCAAACTAAACTACGAAAATTTTAACGTGAGGAAAATCATCGATTTAATTCATGTGTTTTTTTCATCTGAATATCTTTGTACATCAAAATTGTTATATAATTTTTTAAGCAAAGATTTTTTTATTTATCTCTTTAATTCGTTTTTTCTATTCTCCCACGATAAATGTGAATTTTTTTCTCACTTTTTTTGCTTTCTATTTTTTTTATAACCGTGGATACAAAGGCTATGGATTTCGATAATAAAAAAGTAAACCCTGAAGGCTTGAAGCTTGAAAATATTGTACTTAGCTATTCCAGAAAACTTAATTTTTTTCTTTGCCATTGAAAATTTTATTTTTTGCCGTCTCAAAAAAATGAATTTTAGATTTCTTTACTTTTCTTTAAAAAATATCATTTTTCCTTTTTTTGTTGGTTTTTATTAGCTAATTTTTTTTCTTTTCTTTTAACATAAAAAATGAGTGCCAAAAATGGAATATAAGTAACAAAAAATAAAGTAACTCAATGAAAGAAAGGAAATGAAAACCTTTTTGCTATTCTGACTGATTTATTACTGATGCTTCAACATTTTATTTTTTCCATTTTGGCATTTTGCTTTTTGGAGGGCATTTTTATAAAGCTCCAAAAAGAACAGATTCAAGAAAAAAGAAAAAAGGTTTTTCTTCAATCCCCAAAAAAAGAAGGCAGCGTAGGAGGACGGCATCATTCTTCGACGACGGCATTTTCTTTTTCTTTCTTTCTTTCTTTTTTTTGTGGTTTTTATGTGTGTTTACATAATTAAAAATTTGTTGAAGATTTTTTTATGTTGGATTTCTTTTTCTTTTTTTCATTTTTCGCATGTTTTGTTTTTGTATTTTTGTTTCTCAAAAAAATGACGTGTGTGTGATAGATGGGTGTTAGGGGTAACATGGATATATATATATATAAATAAATTCAACAAAGTGGTACAATTTTATTAACCATTTTTTCATTTTCTGCTTTTAATTTTGAGATACTGTAGTCCAACAAAAATTTTTTTTAGGATTTTTCGGTGGTGTTTCAAATACTTTTCTTTTTGGATTTACTAATGAAAATAAATTTGCATAAATTTGCCTCGACAAATAAGATCCTGATTTTCAGGTTCGTATTGCACAAACCTGATAATCAGTGATGAAAAAATATACTCTTTTGAATCTTAAAACTTTGTTTGCTGCCGTCAAATTTGAGATACTGTAGCACTAAAAAACTTTGTTTCAAAAAAGACTTTTTAAACAGCACTTATTTGCAAATAAAAATATATTTGTTTTACAAAATATACTTTTCAAAAAAGAAATATTTTTTGTTTTTAAAAAAATTTTACTTTCTATTGTTTTTTAACATTTTGTACTTCCCAAGTTTGTTTTTTTTTTGTTTATGACCCAATCATTCCCGGAATACTTTTTCATAGGTGTTTTTGAACCTGCATAAATTTCCCATAAAAGCCTTTTTTAAATTTGAAAAATACTTATTTTATATCTCATTTTTATTTTTTCTAAATTGTAATTTCTTATCCCGAAATAGAAATACAGTAATTTTAGGTATTCTAACAAAAACCCAAAATGGCTGGAGGATTAAAGTTTTTATATTACAGTCAAAATCAAAAGCCACCTGCAACTCGAACATTAAGTTCAAGGTTTCTTTAAAACACAAAATATTGTTAAAAAATAATTACTAAAGTAATCTTTAAAAAAATTTTAGAACCGAGCAACCCGTTGAAGAATTTAAGAAACGTTTTCGACGAAGTGGAAGTGTTGGACTTCCATTTTTCCCGGAAGAGGATCTTCGATCTCTTCGAGTAAAATATTTTGAGTAATGAATGTTTAATTAAATATTGATTTTTAGGGATTAACAAGTCAACAAACAATTGATGAAACAGATGAAGATGGAGTAAAAACTATCAGTGTCATTGTTCGAACCATCAATGTTAATAATGCATTTCGACGGATTTTGGGTGCTATTCCGGTTAGTTCAAAAAGTTTTTGTAAAAATTTGCATAAAGGATTGTCCAGATCTGACGTCAGGAGTTTCGAGGATGGGAAGGGATAAACTAAAATTTGACGCTCACATCAACAGCGGCAAAGATCAAAGGGAAAACATTTGGATGTTTCCTGACGTCAGATCTGGACCAATATAAAAATTTGCATAATCAGTTTTATTTCGTAAAATTGACCCGAAGTATTCTTTAGACAAATTTGCATAAACAGTTTTTAATCTATAAAATCATACTTATCCCTTTTTCAGGAGAATGCCAAGATTAAGCATGTTGAATCCCGAGATCCTAAATCCAAAGCTAAAAATGAGATTGAAGTTTTTCTTGAACTTGAAGTTGAAGATGAAACAATTCCAATTGTTGAAAAGATTAGCAATGCCGGATTTACTGCAATTGAGCTTAATCGAACTTATACTCCTAAAGGGGCTCTTGAAGTTAGTGATCCAGGATCCGCGGATGCTTTGAGCGGATCAGTTTGGTTTCCAAAATCAATTTATGATTTGGATATTTGTTGTCGGCGAGTTATCATGTATGGAGCTGGATTGGATGCTGATCATCCGGTAGGAGAGGGATTTAGGGGGATATGATAAGATAAATTGAAAGAGATATTTTTAGGGATTTAAAGACGAAGAATATCGAAAACGGAGGATGATGTTTGCGGATATTGCATTGAATTATAAGCAGTAAGTTTACAACAACAAGATTAAGAATGTAGGGCAACACGGCACATCTTTACTCCGAAATCATAAAAGTCCTTTGATCTTTAACCGCTATCGTCAAAAGATCAAAGGCGGTGCCTCTTGAAATGCATTCTGCATGTCCAAAATAAAATGTTGCTGACCAAGGCAGTCAACAGCATTTTATTTCGGAGGGGGTAAAATCCATTTCAAGAGCGGCCGCCTTTGATCTTTTGACATTGGCGGTGAAAGATCAAAGAATTTTTGTGATTTCAAAGTGAAGATATTCCTCGTTGCTCGACCTTGCTGTCGTCCTTGAAAAAAATAAAGCTTTTTTGCAAAACTCTATCATGCTCATATGCAAATTTTTTCAGAGGTGAACCAATTCCTCGAGTTGAATATACTGCAAAAGAAACTGCAACATGGGGAGTCATTTATCGAAAGCTTCGAGAACTTCATCAAAAACATGCTTGTGCAGAATTTCTAGAAAACTTTGAACTTCTTGAACAACATTGTGGCTACTCGGATAGTAATGTCCCACAACTGGAAGATATTTCAAATTTCCTTAAAAGTTTGATTTTTTTTATTGTTGGGTTACGGTAATATTAGAATTTTAGTGAAAACTGGATTTCGTTTACGTCCTGTTGCGGGATATCTTTCAGCTCGGGATTTCTTGGCTGGATTAGCTTTCCGAGTTTTTAATTGTACCCAATATGTTCGACATCATGCTGATCCATTTTATACTCCTGAACCGTGAGTTTTGGGTTTATGCAAATTTTTTGATTTTGGACATTTCACCGAAAAATTTGTTCGGGATATTTGAGATGACCGAAATGTACCAAATTTTTTATACGAGTTAATTCGATGAAAATGTCAACTTCTAAGTTGAGGACAAAATGCCATCTATAAAATTAGGACGAATTTGTCCGCGAAATGTCTTTTGGCGAAATGTCCGGCGAAATGTCTTTTGGCGAAATATCCATGAATTAAGTTTTTCCAATTTCATACAAATTTTAGTGATACCGTTCACGAATTGATGGGACATATGGCACTTTTTGCTGATCCTGATTTTGCCCAATTTTCACAAGAAATTGGTCTTGCTTCTCTCGGGACTTCTGATGATGATTTAAGCAAACTTGCAACCCTTTACTTCTTTTCCATCGAATTTGGACTTTGTTGTGTTGGACATGACCATAAAACAAACAAACCCAAATACAAAATCTATGGAGCTGGCCTACTTTCAAGTGCCGGAGAACTTCAACATGCCGTTGGAGGAAAAAGTGAAATTATCCGATTTGATCCGGATCGCGTCATTCAACAGGAATGCCTTATTACAACTTTTCAAGATGCTTATTTTTATACCCGAAATTTCGATGAAGCACAACAAAAGTTACGGTAAGGTTTTTGGAATGGAAGTGAAATTAATAAAAAACATAAAATTTTTTTATACGGTAACAGCTAAACTTTATGCAAATTTTTAAAAAATTAGAAGCTCTCAGACAGTAGCAAAACCAAACACAAACTTGTTACAACTTTCTTTTAAAAAAGTTTCCCTTTAAAAAAGTTTGTTTTTCGTAGTTAAAAATCGAAGAAAAAAAGTGTTTTTAATTTTTACTCTTTTTAGAATTTAAAAAAGCATAAAAAAATTTTCCCGCGCACTTTTTTTTCACAAAAGCTGATAAAAAATGCTTAGGTAAAAGTTTTTTCCCTTTTTTGTTTAACTTCCTGGTTTTATAAAAAACGCAAATAAAAAGTACAACTTTTCTGTTGATATAAAAACCCAAAAAGCTTCACTGAACTTTCCGAAATTCCCTGGAAATCAGGTATTGCCGGAGCAAAGAAAAGCATAATTTTTGTTATCAAACGAATGCTTGATTTTCGGCTTTAAGAGATTGTCTAACTCTGATTCACAAGGGACACTATCAACATGTCCCGCCGTTTTTTGAATGTGACCTATCCCATTATGTAGCCCTAAGCCAGTTATGCATAACACCAAAATATTTCCGTTGAATGAGGTTCCTATATGCAAATTTACGGAAATGAAGTTCTCCAAATGTGCGTGAAACATGGGCTTAAAAATCATCGACCCCTTCAGGAGCGATTTCGATAACTTCTGTATCCTGACTATCGCGGATTTTTCGAACTTCAATTCGATAAATTAGCATAATAAAAGGCCATTCACCGGAGATATTTTGGGGTTATGCATAACTGCCCTAGGGCTATCTGATGGGAAAAAATCCCGATGAAAAAGCGGCGAGCCAGGTTGGTAACTTTCCTTATCAGTATTTTTAAGAATGGGGTTTAGCCGAAATCTAACTTCCACCTTGAAAGCGGCTAAGATCAAAGGGAAAAACATTATAAATTAAAATCTTAAAACTTTAATCACTTTTCAGAACATTCACAAATAGCATGAATCGGCCCTTTGTTGTTCGATATAATCCATACACAGAAACTGTTGAAGTTCTCAATAATAAACGTTCAATTATGCTTGCAGTTAATTCTCTTCGCTCTGATATTAATCTTCTTACATCCGCTCTTCATCAAATCCTTTAAACTTTAAAGTTGCATTTGTTTTCCGAAAATTGCATTTTTATTTTTACTTTTTAATAATTATTTAAGATTTTTTGCTAATGTTTTTTCTGCGTTTGAGTTTCAATTAATTTTTTGTTTTATTTATTCAGTTAGCATTTAATAAAAAAATTAGCATAAAGTTACAGATATAAACAGTGATTAATTAAAACAATAGAAAATTTAAAAAATTTAAATAAAAAGTACAAAAACATGAAATTTAGGATTCCTTAATTTCGTGTGCATTTTAATCGCCATCCAACAAATTTGCATTTTGGGATATCAAGAAATACATTTTTAGCATTTCTGTCAAGAACATTTTCATCACCATCATTTTCAACAATTCCATCTTGGACATCATTAAGAATTTCATCAATCATTTCATCTTGAAATCCTGAATCTCCACCAAGTTTTTGAACAATTTCTGTTATTTGATCAGCTGTTCCAGGTCGAAGTCGAAGAGTTTTAAGCAAAAGTGGAAGATTTTTGCCTTGAGGTTTGACATCTTGTGGAACAACATCTTTCTCTGGGTTTACAACAATCTCAGGATTTTGACCATTCAAATCACCTCCAAGTTTTTGAACAATTTCAGTAATTTGATCAGCAGTTCCCGGCCGAAGTCGAAGAGTTTTAAGAAGCAATGGAAGATTATTTGCATTTACTTTTGGAGCATCTGCAACAACTTCTTCTTTTTCTTCAACTTTTTTTCCATTTTCACGTTTCACAACTCCTCCAACAACGCTTCCAACAATGGCTCCCGTCAAAATTTTTACAATCTTTCTTCGAATTTTTTTGAACCATCCACGTTTGACTTTTTGAATTGCCTTTTCTTTTTCTAAAATGATATTAATTACTATACTGTAATTAAAAATTAATATTATTACCTTCTTCATTTTTAAAATCATTTCCAAGATCAACTTCAATAATGTCATCAGAAAGTTCAACTTCAATTTCCTTCAAATCATTGTTTTCATTTTCAATTAATTCCTGTTTTTGAAGATCATTGTTGCTGCTTCGTTTAATCATTCCAAGTAAACTTTCAACAACAACATTTTTAATTTTTTTCCATAATTTTTTAAACCATCCTCTTTTAATATGTTGAATCTCTTTTTCTTTTTCTGAAAATTTAAAACTTATTAATTGTACAAAATAATTAAAACAACTAACCAATTTCAGAATCAACAAAAACTTGATCAACGTGAACACCATTTCCAAAATCAAAATTTGAGGTTTTACTGATAATTGTTTCTTCTTCATTGGTGCCAATCTGAGGTTCATCAACATCACGTTTTACAAGAAATGGAATATAATTTGCTGGATTTTTGACTTTTTCTTCGATTTTCTTGTAAATCTTTTTGAACAATCCACCACGTTTTGAAAGAACCTTATCTCCAGTTACAGAACCTGTTATAATTATCAATTAAATATATTGTAATTCAAAATCCTTAAAATTTACCTGTATCAACGATTATTCCATCACCAATTCTAGGACCATCTTGTCTAACATCTCGAACACCATGATTTTTACCTTGAAGATCAGAAGCTTTTACTTCAACAAAATCTTTGTCTGGAATTGGAAAAGGAATTTTTCGATCCTTTTTTCCAAACGGAATTTGATGAGAAATTTGAATACATAAAATAGCGAAAATTCCGATCACAAATATCAGCTTCATTTTTTGCATTCACTTTTTTAAATTCCCAAATTTGACCCAAAAAGAAGTGTGAAAAATAATCAGAAAACTTCGGTCATTTTATACTCTTTTTTTGGCTGATGCAAACTTTATTTGGTCATTTTTTTGATAATTTTGATAAGCTTGTTTGTATAAATTTTATAAAAAAGTTGCTAATTTTAGAACCGAATAAATTTTTGATGGGTCAGTTAATACTGATAACGATGATTAAATTTTGTCATTAATTTATTTACTTGAAAATTTTATTTGGTCACTTTTTTGATAATTTTGTTTACAGTAAAAAAGTTTCTTTTTTTAGAGATGGTCAAATATTTGATAGGTCGATAAAATTGATAAGAACTTTTTTACTTGCGTCATTAAACTTTTCATTTTAATATTTAAAATTACTTTTTTTAAGATAAAAAAAGTAGTTATAAAAAATAATAAAAGATATAATTTTTTTAACGTTTAAAAATAACTTTGTACAATTTCTTCATTACAAAATTGTTAAAATTTAATATGAATTCTAAATTGTGTGAGATATGTTTCAAAACAGAAAAATAACATCACAAATGTAATAAACCCAAACTAATGAAAATACCAAAGTTGAAAAGAAAAAATCCCAAAACTTGAACCATGCTTCACATGCATGTGAAAAAATTTGATTAAAAACATTGATTTGAAATTGTAAAATGAAAAATTAACGCGCTGCCTTATTTTGGCAAAAATGTTTGGGTATAATAGATTACGGTACTTTTTTTGTGTATTTTTTCAAAAAAGCAGTGCTTCAATTTTTAATTCAAAAATAATTTTACCCAAATCTAACATTCTGAGATGAATTTTCTGATAAGTTTTTTTTAAAAAAAATATTGGAAAAAAATGCCGAAATATTTACTCCAGATTCATGTATTCATAAATAATTTTTACTCGGATTTGTAGTTTCCAAAAATAAATAACCCAAAAAAAGTACCGTACACTGAAAAAAAAACGATTACGTTTTCGAGTTGCGCGACGTTTGGCCAAACGTATTAATATATCTTAACAATGACCTACATGTTCCAAAATTTTTATTAAGGGCCTTGAAGCCCTAAAACTTTTTAATAAAAATTTTGGAACATGTAGGTCATTGTTAAGATATATTAATACGTTTGGCCAAACGTCGCGCAACTCGAAAACGTAATCGTTTTTTTTTCAGTGTAATCTTTCATACCCAAACATTGTTGCCAAAATAAGGCAGGGCCAAAATTAAATCGAGTTTTTACATAAAAAATTAACAATCAATTTATTTAAGCGAAAAATAGTTTTCGAACAAGTAATTGCAAAATTTAGCAACTTTATTTTTACTTTTTTTGAATAGCTGTCCTTTGATGTTTGTTGATTGTTTATGCAAATTTTACATAAATCAAAGTTATGAAAAAAACGAAACGCTAATTGTAGCTTGATGAATATGCAAATTTTGCTTCCACATTCGATTGTTTTATTTGTCATCATATTTTTTCATTTCATTCATCACATTTGTGTTTCATCCGATCGTGTTGCTGAATGCTTGCTTCAAAAAATGGCACAAAATGAAAATATTTTATGTTTTGGATGTTTGAATATTAATGTTGGAATTGGTCTTTTATGCCTTCTTCAATTTATTTATGGTGAATTTAATTTGGTTATGTTTGCTTTCTACAAAAGAGAATATGGTGCATATATAATTCTTGTTTCTGGCGGTGTTGTATTTTTCACGTTGATTTTAATTGGTTTTTGTAGTGCACCAGCTTTTGCATTGGCTCTGAAAAATACAAAACCATTATGGTTTGGTTCCTTTGTTGTCGTAAGTTTTTTTACAAGCTTTTATGGGATATGCAAAAGGGTATTATTTTTTTCTCATCAAATTTCTTTATAAACGCAATTTAAGATTGTGTATCTTTTCTGGGCATTAGGATTTTGTGTTATTACAGTATATGAAATAATCGAATATCTCAAAAAACCGATATGGGAGAAAGATGGTACGAATTTTATGGTTATTGTTTCTTTCCAAATATTATTCTATTATATTTTAGATTATCATGATTTCTATTGTTGTTGTTTTACTGCAATTGAAAGTTTTCTTTATATACCTCTTGGAACATGGTTTTTAATGGTTCTTTGGAGTTGTCAAAGATATATTCAAGATCAATATAAAAGTAATGGAGATGAAAAAACTGGAATTGAATTAACTGAAGTTCGAACAGATGGTGCTGGAGATACTACAAAATGAAGAGATTGATTTGATCGAAGGCAAATGAATAAATAAATATGTGAGTATTATGTATTTGATGGTGTTGTTTTAATTTTTTCGTAACTATGTTTTTTTTTTGTAATGATTTCAATAAATAATTGAACAACAAAATTATCAATGATGTTAGACCTGGGTTTTTTAAAGAGGGGGGTAACAATTTTTAAACAAAGATTTTTTTAAGGTATAAAGTAAAACAACCGATTAAAATCAAAAATCTAATTCAAAAATGTGGTTTTTTAAGTTAATTTTATGTTGAAAAAATGAAAAAAAATGATTAAATGGTTAAATAATTGGATTAAATGCGAAAAATATTTTTTAAAGCTAAATCTTACCAGTTTACCGTATTCCTTTCTTTTTTTTATCAACATTTATCAAAACATTTCCCAGGACTCACAATTCAAAGCCTCTTTTTTTGTCAATCTCAAAAAAAGAGTGTCCAAAATTAGCAGCTGTAATCTTCTTTTTTGGTGCAAAAGGTACCAATTTTTTTGAGTTGTTATTATTTTAAAAACAGTAACAAGTTCATTTTTGTAATTTAATTGGTGCTTCTGCCTTTAAATTTGTACCTTTTGAAAATTGTTTTTTAAAAAGAGTAAACATTTGAATTTTAAATTATGACTTTTATTTGATTTTTAAATGTGGTTAAATTACATAAATTTAAAGCACCTTAGTATTAAAGCACAAAAATACCTGCATCTGAATTTTCTTCGCCAAAGTTCGTTGCCACCCCCTGCTGCGACGCCCCATTATAATTTTTCATTTCAGTAATAAAAAACATTAAAAAACTTCAATGTTTTTTTCTATTTTTTATAAACATTTTATGAAACATTGTTTTTTGATGCATTTTTTCTTTTATTTTTAGTACTTTTAACAGAACCTAAATATCTCGGAAATTATAAAAAAAGGATAAAAACTTTCCCGCTTACCTAAAGTCATACTTCTGAATCGCATAAATCCAGAATCCTGACACGAAAAAAAAAATCTGAAAAAATTATTTTTGGCATCCAGGGACCTATGCCAACAATTTCTGATAGTTTTAAGTATTAAATCAAAAATTTATTTTCTTCTGGTCGAAGCCTTTGAAACATTTACGTAGCTTAAGACACAAAATTATTATGGAAGATTCATTGGGCATGAAGGAATATACTTTGTTTTATTCAGTAAGAAGATAACCTCTTTGAATTAATTCTATTAATTAATATTGTATTTTAGGTTGGAATTTTTGGTTTTGTTTGTAGCATAACATCTATTAATTTTATTTTTCAAAAACCTATTTTACATAATGCATTTGGATATATTTGTGCGGCACATAGTGGTGTAGAAGCTGCAGTCCTGGGAATTGTTGTACTTTCAGGATTATATTCTGCACTAAGGTTATACATATTTCTTTTGTTTAAATAACCAATGTTTTTATTTTTTTAAAATACCACCGCCACAGGGCAAAAAATGAGGCGTTCTTTGATCTTCGGCAAATCTTTTTGAACTTTTTGAATTAGCGCCAGCGGCATCCTTTGATATTCAGTAAACCTCTTTAAACTTTTCGAATTCCACCGGCAAAAGCGGCATCCTTTGATCTTCGGCAAATCTCTTTGAACTTTTGAAATTACCGCATAGTGACTGAAATTAATCAATGAATTCTTATTTTTAGTCGTTCAGATGGCACTGCCGTAATTGGACATATATGTATTTTTTGTTATTATGTTGGATTATATTTGCATTTGCTAAAATCCATAAATCGCTTCTGTGCAATTGTTTTTGCGTTAAAATATCGAATTTGGTTTTCACAAAATATTGCAAAAGCATTTATTTTTATGGCATTTTTAATGGGCTTTTTACATGCAAGTCCACTTTTTTGGCATGAATGTAATGCATATTTTTCTTCTACAACATATTATCTTGCAACAAGAACATTTGAATGTGAATCAACGATAATATTTTTTGATGATTTTATTACTTGTTGTACAACAATGTCAATTGCAATAGGCTGTGATATTTTTGCATTTACATATTATCGATTGAGTCTCAAAAAGACAAATGCCAAGTCTCGGTATGATTATAAACTCGCTTTACATGTGAGTTTTGATCCCCCAAAAAAGTTTTTTGGAAAACTTTAAAGGGTAGCCAGTTTTACACGTTTTTGAATCGGTTTTTAACGAGTGCCAAAAAATTAGCATACGACATATCGCATGCCACTCAAAGAAAAACTGCTTTTTTTTTGGTTTTTTGGTGCTTTTTTGGTGACAAATTTGTTGGTTACATTTTGGATAAAAATATTTTGGAGCCCTTAGGCAATAAACATGACGCAAGAATTTGCATACCATTTTTGGCGGGAATACTTAAGCCCCGGGGCATTGGTGTACCAAAAAGCTTCGGTTAACGTTTAGTTCAGACAATGAAAGGATAAAAAATGGAAAGTTGGTTGCTTATAAGGTCACAGGGAAAATTTGCATATCATCCATGAACTCCATACGAAAAAATCCACGAGGGTGTCACATAGCTAGGATCAGATTTACGTGAAGCACAGGCATTGAAAGAACAACAAAAAATTTTAGTCGAAAATTGCATATTGATTCCCCGAAGGGCTTGAGAGAAAACCGAAGATCGATCAAGTAACATCTCAAAAAAATGAATTATGCAAATTTTATATTTTTTTTTTGAAATTTTCAAAAAAAATCAGAATTGATACTTTTTTAGGCATACTTGACAACCCTGCTATATTTGATAATGATATGTTCATTTTATTTATTTTCCCGGTTTGCTACAAATAGATGGACATTATTTTTAACAACAACTTTTGCATGGATATCCTGTCATGCTTTGAATGAGTGAGTTCTTCTCTTTTGAAGTTGGATTCAAGAAAGTTTTTGAGCTGTTATCTCTTTTTAGATTATCATTTATTATTTTTGTAAAATTTTTACAACGAAAAACAAAGACTTTTACGATTCCTCCTTCTTCATGAATGAAAAATGAAAAGTAAAATTTTTGGAATTCAAACAATTAGAAATCAATTTTATTTATAATGGGTGATACAGTGATACAAAATGAACAGATTAATTGCTTGAAGACAAAAGAAAAATGAAATTGGGTACATGCTTTTTGCTTACAACTTTAATGTTAAAAAAATTGTGTTTTTGTACATAAATAAATAATTAAACAAAAAAGTGAAAAATGATATTAAAACTAATCTATGGCATCGGTCAGTAAACACAAGGTAGCGGTTCCATTTTATTATAACCCAGAAACTCTCGACCTCAGCTTGGTCCTTTTCAGCGACTTTTAACTTTTTTTTGTGAACATAAATAAATGTACCTTCCAAATTTTACATAAACAAAAAATTATTCCGGGGGCATAAATTTTTTTCAGTGCAATCGCGATAACTGGATTTCTTCTTTTTGCGAGCAAAACTCAATAGACATGTGGGAAATCCCCCTTAGGGTATTTTTCGAGATTTTAAGAATAATCTCACTTTTTTATAATAAAAATTTTATTCAAAGAAAAAAAAAACAAGAAAGTGAAAAACGTGAAAATCGTGAAAAGAACGTTTCTCTTTCATTTAATTGCATGTAAGAAAAATAAAGTTATTTTTATCAAAAACCCTCGGGGTTATTCGAGATTCAACAAATAAAATCATTTTTTTCTGACAGGTTTCGTTCAAACAAGAACGATTTTTAGAAGAGAAAATTTGTTGTTTCATGCAATAAAATTTTTTTAGTTCATGAAATTTTCATGGAAACAAAACACAAAATGTTCAAACCTTTTTTTTGCAATAAAAAAAGAAAAAGTGAAAGTAAAATAAAATAATAAAATTTTGAGATATTTAAATCAAGAAAAAACGAGTTGCTTTTTTAATTCTTTTTTATAACGATTTTGTGTTCAAACAGAAAAAATGGCTCACAAAATTGTTGAACTTCAAGGATTAAGATGTATTGCCATTGTTTCTGTCCTGTTATATCATGTTTGGCCAGATGTATTTGTTAATGGTTTTTTGGGGGTTGATATGTAAGTATAGTTTTTGAATGGTCTCTTCTACAATATAAAATATGGTAATTCAATCCGAACCAAAAATCAAAGTATTGAGTTACGAAATAACTTGATGGATTTCTCGGGAGATAAACGATTCACGGACAATTCGCCAAAAACCATTTCGCCGAAAAAATTTGTCCTGGATTTTTGGTGACATTTAAAGTTTACAAAAAAGTAGAAATTGACAGCATTATCGAATTAAACTCATATAAAAAAATTTGGACATTTTGGTCATCCCGGAAATTCAGGACACATTTTTGGGCGAAATGCCCGTGAATTGAAGTTGACGAATTAGAAAACAATAGCAAAATTTGACGGTCCATAGCTAATGATCTGAATGTCTTACAATATCCTACAGTATCCCTAATTTCTTAAATCCTTTTTTTCTACATTTATGCAAATTTTTATAGATTCTTTGTAATCTCTGGTTATTTTATGGCAAGGATTTTGTTATCTTCTGATTCATTAAAAACTTCATTTTTATCCACAACTTTAACATTTTATCATCGTCGAATCTACCGTATCCTTCCGCTATACCTGCTTAACATTTTTATCACCCTTTTAATTGTTCCTGGAATATCTTATAGTGCCTCTGTCGGGGGAATCTTCTCTCAAGTTATCGATGTTTTAACATTTCGAAAAAATTTTATAAATATTTCAAAATTTCGAAATTATTTTGATCATTCTTTATCAATTGATATGTTTACACATTATTGGTCACTTTGTGTTGAAATGCAATTTTATGCAATTGTGCCATTCTTACTGTATTTGGCGAAATGGTTACCACTTTTGGTGAATTTATATATCCTATGGCCAATGGCAATTATTGCATCTGTAGCATTTACTGTTTATCAACTTTCAACATTTGGTGTTTTTGGGGCAACTTATATCTTTTTTATGCTTCCAACAAGATTCTATGAATTCGTTGCAGGATTTATTGCTTTTTATGGACAAGAATTTGTTATTAAATATTTTAGTGATGGAAAATTAAAGTTAGAAATTCGAAAATATTTTCATCATGTAATTACTGTAAATTGTTTAACGGCAATTTTGATAGGGATTGTTTTTTGGCCAATTCAACATGATGAAGAAGTACCAATTTTGATTACGATATTGTCAACAGCAATTGCTGTGACATTTGCATCGGCAATTATAATGTTTATTGGAAAAGGTGTTAAATCAAAGGCAGAATTAGAATACTCAATTTTGGCACAAGAACCTTTTGTTTTTATTGGAAATGCTTCATATTCGTTGTATATTTTTCATTGGATTTTTATTATCTTTTTTAAAGTGGCGATGGAAGAAACTGAATACAGTAAGTTTTAGATTAATTTTTATAGCCTCAGGAGTTGTTTAGTTTCAAAATTGTATTTGTCGTTTATGTTGATGTGTCATCGGGACAGCCCCTAAGGATTTATAAACCCTTAGGGGATGTCATGATTTCACGTAACGTAAAAAGCGTCAGTTTGCACCCCTCCAAGCCTGAGATCGAACATCAAAACTTTTTGCCGACAAAGATCAAAGCGGCATGAGGGGTCATCACATGCTATCGATTAGTGTTACGCAACAACTGGCAACCCCTTAGGGTAATTAACAATTGTCCAGATCTTAAGTCAAATTTTTTCGAAATGTACAAACCTGCTTTGTCAGGTTTTTTCCTTTGATCTTTACCGCTTTTAATTTGAAATATAAAGAGCACTTCTGTCAATTGTAAAGCCAAGGTGTCATTTAACGGCACAAATGTTATGGGGTTTCTGTTTCACTCACGTCTTTCAGATCGTCAAATCATATTCATTTTATCTTTCATCACTGGTTGTCTTATTCACAAATATGTTGAAAAGCCAATTTGTAATGCCCGACTACCATGGAAGGTTTCTCTAAGTTGTATTGCAGCGGCATATGCCTTTTTATGCCTTTTTGCCTATACAGGCGATTATTACAGAGTAATTTTATCTAAAAAAACTATGACGAAATTATTTAACATTTTTAGACCACTTCTGATCATGCCAAAGATCTTTTCTACACTAAATCCCAGCTAATCGGAGATCGATTAGAATGGGAAAAAATTTCATCTTCAATAACCCCAGATATTTCTGCTGAGCTGGGGATTTATGCAGGTGAAAGAAATTGTTTTCATTATTCACGCTCTGGTTGGTCCAAAACGATTCCAGGAGGTTTTACGTATGGTGCAGAATTTAATAATGGCACAGGAAATTTATCAGTTTTAATCATTGGTAATAGTCATGCTGAATGTCATACCCCTGGAATTAAGCTAGCCATGGAAGGACTATATGCAAATTTAAGCTTTGTTGGAATTGCTGGAGTTACTCCTTTTGAAGGCTTTGAAAAATCTGGAGCCTGGTTTGTCTTCAAAAAAGCTGTGGAACATTACAAGCCTGATGTGATATTTCTAATTTTTAAATATCAACCAGATTTTGAAGATCCTTTAACTGATACAGATTTTCATACAATGAAAATTCAAGAAATGATAACATTTTTGTCGAATAGTTCGAAGGTGGTATTTATCAGTGGGCCTCAGGCACAATTTGATTCCCCTAAATTTTTTTCAATTAAATTCACAGAATTAATTTATTATCATGGATGGGTCAAAGATTTTAGAGTCAATCAAAAAGTAAGTTCGTTATTGATTATTATCCAAAAAATATTTTATGCAAATTTGAAAAACAAAAATTTGCATAAAATTCTTTCAAAGTCTTTAAAAATGTTATTAAAATCAGTTTTCAAAACAGCAGTTTTATCTAAAATACTTTTATGCAAATTTTCGATTCAGATTCAGAAATTTGCATAAAAATTTTTTCAAGACATTTTGCCAAAATACCATAAATTTACAGAAAATCGAAGAAAAACATGCCGTTTCAACAAAACGTTGGAATGGAATAAAATGTGAAAATTGTATTTTTATTGATCGATTAAAAGCATACTGTAAAAATGGATGGTGCTCCCCGCTAGATGAAGGCAGATCAGTTCCACTTTTCTTTGATAATGATCATGTCACAATATTTGGATCTAATCTATTATCAAAATATATCAAAGAATATTTTGATCGAATGTTTCAACTTTTAATAGATTCTAAGCAAAATTAAATGTTTATAAATATTATTTAACTTTATTTAATTTAGTAAACGTAAATAAAAACAACTTTTAAACTATCTTAAAACGTCAAAAATAGAATGTTAAACAAACCCATTACCGTATTTTATTATATAAATTAATACAAATTATGCTAAATCAAAAAATTCTCTAATATTCGGCAAAATTTTTTCAATGCCCGGTGGCGATAAATTACTTTCGTTACAAAACTGCGATAGTTTTGTTTTTAAATTAAATAAAACATATTTGCCATTTTTGAAATTTTTTCAAACATCAATTCAAACACATTTTGGGCATTCTTTTATTGCTGTTTTAACTCTGGACCAACCTCGCTCAATTTGATTCAAAAAACAGAAAATACGGTACTTCATCAAAATAAAATCTAACCGTACGTTCAATTCTACAGTATGCTTTGAAATATTTTTTGTTGAGAAAGTTCTATTGCTGTTTTCAATGCAAAATTATATGAAAAAGTTGGATTTGGTTCAATAAAAAAAATTTTGTATTTTTATTTTTATCATAAAATTTTTGTCTTTTTTAATCTAGTAAATTACAAATCTGCACAATCTTACATCTCCAAAATTGTCATACGCAAAAAAAATTGTTACAAGTTTATTCAAATGTCGAAGATATAAAAGTACAAAACGCAAAAACAAAAAATGAATTATTAATTAAACAAAGAAATCATCATCATTACAATATTCAGGAATTCGACGATAATTTTTCTTATATGTTCTTTCTTCAAAAAGATTAAAATCATCGTCATCTTCAAAATATCGATTTTTTGCAACAGCACGTTTGCTCTTTTGATTTGGAACTTTAGTTCGCAAAGCAGCAATTTTATTGTTCAATTTATTCTTTTCTTTTTGATGAAAATTTTGAGCTCTAGTTTTTTCAATTTTTTCTTTTTTAATCTAAAATATTTACAGTAAGCAGTTTAATAAATAAGCGTAAAAGACACTTACAGTTTTAGATTGTCCAACAATAATTCCTTCATTTTCGTGAACAGTTTTTTGAAGTCGAATAATTCGTTGTGTTTGCTTTTGATTTTGTTTTTCCAAAACAGTAATTTTATCTTCATTTTTAGCAATCTATAAAAAATCGTTTTTTATTCGAGAAAAAAGAAAGTATAAAAACTTACAATTTCATTTTGTAAATCAATAATTTTTTGCTTTTCTTGAAGAGCCATTTCAGTTTCATTTTTACAGGTTTCAATTTTTTGCTGCAATTCTGTAATCTTATTATATTTTTCAGTTACCTGAAATACTTTTCTATTATAGTAAGTAGTACATAAGGATGACTACGGGCCCACTTTTTCAAAGCCCAGCCCGGCCCGTGAAATCAAAATTCCAGTCCAGCCCGACCAGTACGGGCTTTGTCAGCCCGTTTCCATCCTTAGTAGTGCATTCAAAAAACGTACAATTTTATAATTTTCATTAATCAAACCATAAATTTTAAGCGTTTTTCCTTTGCTTTCTGCTTCTAATTCAAGAATCTGAAATGATATTTAAAATTAAATGTTTAAAATTATTATAAAATATCACCCACTTTTTTAGCATGTTGATCAATTACTTTTTGTTTTTCTGCATCGGGATTTTTAATATGAATCATTTCAGCTTTTTCTTCTTTCTAAAATGATAAAATAAAAGTAGGAATGTTGTTTTAAAGTGAAATCTTACAACATTTTTGACATCTTTTTTCAAATCTGAAATAAGTTTATCACGTCTTGAAATTTGAGCTTGAAATTTTGTTGTTTCAGCTTTATGAAGGGCAATCAAATGTGAATTCTAAAATGCAAAACTACAGTAATTATTATTAGGATTTTAAAAGTACTTACAATATCAACAGAATTTGTTAAAGATTTTTGGACATCGGTTAAAGTATGCTTCAATTCTGCAATTTTTTGATCTTTTTCTACAGTCTAAAAACAATGTATAAATTACGGTAAATTAATAAAAAAAACTTACTTTTGCATCTTGTTCATCAATATGTTGAACAATTCTATCAAGAATTTCAACATTTTTTTCTTTTAATTCTTTAATCAATGGTTTCATGGTTTCAATTTCCATTTTATATCAATTTTCATTTAAATCTGCAACAATTTATTTAATCAAAGAATAGCAAAAGCAGCCGATCAACAATTGAATGCATAAAAATTTTTAAAAAAAAATTGCAAAAGATTGCGCGCCAAAAAAATCTTTGCGTTGCTTTTCCAAAAGAACAAAACTTTGTTCAATCAAATTCCTCGAAGGATAAAAGATATTTGCCTTTTTTTTGAATCAAAGAATCATTTTTGAAAAAGATTGTTCATCAAAGAATAGGTATTGCAGGGGATCCATCCAAACAAGGATCAGACTATGCTTTATCTTGATGGACGAAAATTGCAAGATTATGATGCTGATAAAATTACAGTATTCAAAAAATTCGAATTCTGCAAAGCATAAAGTTTCCTCACAAGACCGAGCAATGATGTTCTACAGTATGCTAATTTTTTTGACTGAACTTGCATCTGCTGCTACACAGGTATTGATAAGCTTTTCTGAACAGTTTTTAACATTTAGCTAAATCAGAGATACACTTGATAATTGTTTTTACACATGGTAAATGTAATAAACAAGAATGCGATAGCAAAAATCAATTGAATGTGACATATTCGTCATCAAATTTATCAGTCACAGTTTTTTCAAAAACATTGAACACATAAAAATTTGCATATTTGTTTCGTGTGAACAACGTTAACACGATAATTAATTTTTTTGAAATCATTTTTTTGTTGCAAAAAAAATCATTGAATTCTTTCATTCGTTCATTTTTGACTGTTGAACGTGTGTGCTGCTCTCGTCTTACTCCTTCTGACTTCAACTGATTTTGATTAATCAGTCTTTACCTGGTTAATTCTTCAACTGAAATTAACAAAATGGAAAAATATCCTTCACAACCTGATGGAACTGCAACCCCAATTACTGATTTGGAACAACAAAATCAAAAGCGGGCAATACAAATAATTGAATTGAAAAAAGCTATCAAAGAAAAGCAGAAGATTATTGATTTGCAAGATGAAATTGTAAGTTTTTTGTTGTCTTTGTTATATTGTAAAATTAAAAAGGGTTTTTAGGATGCTCAAAATCGAGAAACAATAACTGTTTTGGAAGAACAAAATCAAAACAAGGAACAACAAATTATTCGACTGGAAAAAACTGTCAAAAAAAAGCAAAAGATTATTGATGGACATGCTAATACTGTAAGTTTTTAACACTTTTTTTTGAATATTAAACATATACATGTTTTAGGTAACTGAAAAAGAGAAGGCAATTCTTGAATTGAAAACAAAAAAGGAAACCAAAGCTCGTGAAATTGAACAAGTGAAATCTGAAGCACAGGAAAAAATTGCTGAATTGAAAGAAACAACTTCAAAATTGCTTGATCCACGTATGGTTGTTACTGTAAATGCAGTAAGAGAAAAAATTGACGACTTTGATCCTCAAAATGATAAAGTATGTTTCTTTTTTAAGTTAAAATTTTTCTTTTTTTCTAATAATAGTTTATGAATTTTAGACTCTTTTAATAAATTGGCTTTCCTATTATCGTAATGAATGGCTTGCTGATGGCGTTGAAATTGAGCTTGGTGATTTAAACAAAATTTATGTTCAAGAACATTTGTCAATCAGATCTCTTCCAGCTGATCTATTTCCAATGTTGATTGAACGTTTATGCCCAAATAGCTTCGATTGGTTATATTTGAGTGATTTAGCGATCTCTTTTGTTGATTACAAAAATTTGGTTGCAATAAGTAAAATTGTAATTTTCGAAATTGATCAGGTTACTGTAACAAATGAAGGTGGGACTGTTGTTTCTGTTGATCAATTATTGAAAGAATTACCTGATTTTCCTAGCTTTGAATAGTAAGTAATTTTTAATTAATTTATAAATCAATATTAAATTTTTTAGCACTTTCAAGGATGGAGAAGCAATGGATGGACTTGCTGAAAAGTTTGTTCAACTTCCAAAATTTACAAAACTAAATAATGTTATTCTTAGAAATATTCAAGAAGGTTTTGATTTAAAAACATTTGGTCAATTTATTAAGGTAAAAGTTTTTTATATTGTAAAATTGTTTAATTTTTGTTGTTTTTAGAAAAATGATCATGTACAATGGATATTATATTTGAATGTTTGCAAGGAAACTTTTGCTGAAATGGAACGTGTTCAAAAAGAAATTGCTTCCAATTTACCATCAACCTGCTTTTTTTCAATTGGTAAATATGCAGAAGTAAGTGGTTGAACATTTAAATTAGTTTTCATTTTGATAAAATCATTTTTTAGTTTTTGTCATTAAAAAAGGATGCTGAAGAAAGCGAAAATGAATACGCTGAATTAAAAGAAACGAATTCAAAATTTATTGATCCACATGACTTTCTTACTGTACTTGAATATAAAAAAGCCAAATTCAACAAATTTCAAAATAAAGTAAGTTTTTGATGCTCTTGATTTCAAAAATTTTTTAATTGAATCATTTTAGACACTTCTAACATTCCGTTTAGCTTATGTTTGGAATAAATGGAAAGCTGATGATAAAACTCGAGTCTTTTTGGATGATTCAAATTTCAAAATTTTTGTTCAAGATTCCATGTGTCTCTATTCTCTTCCAGCTGCAACATTTACATCATTGATTGAACGCTTACAATCAAACAGTTTTCGAGAATTATATTTGACTGATTTAACAATGTCTTTTGTTGAATACAAAAATTTGGTTCGAAAAGGTAACATTTGTAAATTGGGTATTCATCGGGTTACGGTAATGAATAAAAATGGAACTGCTTCTACTGTCGATCATCTTTTAAAAGAAGTACCAAATATTCACTTCTTTAATTAGTAAGTAATTTTTAATTAATTTTAAAATCAATATTAAATTTTTCAGCTCTTTCAATGATGGAGAATCAGTGAATGGAATTGCTCAAAAATTGGTTAAACTTCCAAAATTTCCAAAACTTCATACCTTTCAACTTGTAAATATTCCTGAAGATTTTGATTCTGAAGTTTTTGGTCAATTTATCAAGGTAAAATTTGATTAAGTGATAAAACTTTTTTTAATAATTTGATATTTTTTTTTAGAAAAATGCTATCAAAGATGGTCAATGTTCATTACGCTTTACAACAGAAATTATTTTCGAATCATCTTCATCCCGTCCTTTCTTTATGGATAGAAGTCAAATGTTTTTGTATTAATTGTATTAGGCTTTAACTAATTTGTATCAATAAATGTATATTCTAATCTTCAATAGATTTTGAGAGTATTATCAGTTTATGCATTCCCTAACCTATGCTGCCAATTGTATTACATTGAGGAAAAAGTAATATCTTGCTAATTTTTTATGAAGAAATTACCTCACCAATTACTTTACCATCTTTATCTAGTTCATACAGAATTAAACACATAAAATGAATAGAAAAGTAACAAAAAAATTTATGCTTCGACGGAAAGCTGTAACCAGGATTTCAACCTGTTACCTGTCAAATACTCTATCAACTGAGCTATAAAAAAGTTCGATTTTTCGATCCCATAATATAAATGCAGTCCCAAAAAAACATTGAATTATTTGAAATTTGCATATTTGTTTTATGTAAACGAAGTTCCCAAGACAAACATTTCTTTTGCGAACATTTTCTTCGCTGCAACAAAAACCATTGCATTTTTTTATATCATTTATTCATTCGTTCATTTTTGACTGTTGAACGTGTGCTGCTGCTCTCGTCTTACACCTTCTGTCAACAATTGATTTTGATTAATTAAACTCTTCCTGGTTAATCCTTCAACTGAAAGCAATGGAAAATAAATCTTCACAAACTGGTGGAAATCGAACTCCAATTACTGATATGACAGAACAAAATCAAAACAAGGAAGACCGAATAATTGAACTGGAAAAAGCTATCAAAGAAAAACAAAAAGTTATTGATTTACAAGATCAAATTGTAAGTTTTTTGGTGTCTTTGTTTTATAGTAGAATTAAAAATGGTTTTTAGGATGCTAAAAATCGAGATAAAATAACTGTTTTGGAAGAACAAAATCGAAAGAAGGAAGAACAAATTATTCAACTGGAAAAAACTGTCAAAGAAAAGGAAGGGATTGTTGATGGACATGCTAATACTGTAAGTTTTTTATATTTTTTATTCATAATAAACATTTTCAAAGTTTTAGTTAACTCAATTGGAAAAAGAAAGCAAAAAGAAAGATCAAGAAATTGAACAATGCAATCAAATTGTATCCAATATTAAAGAATCTCTTCATGATTCAGAAGCAACAGTAAGCTTTTGATAATTTCCTTAAATTGTTTTTTTTTTAATTTTGATTAAATCATTTTTTTTCAGATTGGCCAATTGAATTTTGAAATTCAAGAAAAAGAAAATCAAATTGCTGAATTGAAAGAAACAAATTCAAAATTAGTTAATCCTCGTATGGTACTTACTGTAAATGAATTAAAAGAAAAATCTTTCTATTGGGAACCTAAAATGTTTGAAAAACAAGTATGTTTCTAATGTTGTTCTTCTTTTTTTGCAGCTAAAGATGGACGACGGCCCATTTTCGACGTTTGGGGGCCTTGCCGAGGGCCTGGGTTTTTTTTTTTAATTTACAAAATATTTTGTTACCATTCGATGGTAAACAAGAAGGATTATCCATTTATGGGTCATGGGCCCGGAATTTTGCATATTTTATGCCCAAAAGCTTTGATCAGGGCCTGAATTTCGACGTTTTTCAGAGCCCGGAATTTCCCTTGGACATAAAACATGCAAGATTTCAGCCCTTGACCCATAAATGAATAGTCCTACTTGTTTACCATCGAATGGTAACAAAATGTTTTGTAAATGTGAAAAAAAACCCAGGCCCTCGGCAGAGCCCACAAACGTCGAAAATGAGCCCTCGTCCATCCGTATTTGCAGCTAAAAAATTTTTAGACTCTTATAACACGTTCGCTTGATTATAAATGGAATGAATGGTTTGCTGATGATGTTGAAGTATTCTTTGATGGTGAAGACTTTAAAATCTATGTTCAAGAATCTTTGTACATCAAATCCCTTCTTGTTGATCAATTTCCAATGTTGATTGAACATTTATGCCCAAACAGCTTCGATTGGTTAGATTTGACTGATTTAACAATCTTTTTTGAAAACTACAAAAATTTGGTTGCAAAAGGTAACATTGCAATTTTGGATATTCATCAAATAACTGTTAAAAATGAAGATGGATCTTTGATTGGTGTTGATCAATTATTGAAAGAAGTACCAAATGTTATGCATTTTAATTAGTAAGTCTTTTGAAGGTATTGTACGAAATAAGCTTTAAAATTTTTAGCACTTTCAATGATGGTGAAAAAATGGAAGGTCTTGCTCAAAAATTTGCTCAACTTCCATTACTTCCAAAATTCAGCTGCTTTGATCTTTTGAACATTCAAGAAGGTTTTGATCTTAAAACATTTAGGCAATTTATTCAGGTATAATTTTACAAATCTAAAATTTTGATGTATATTTACTTTTTCAGAAATATACTGAGAATCGTTTTTGGACATTAGGATTTAAAGTCTCCAAAGAAACTTTTGCTGAAATGGAACGGATTAAAGAAGAAATTGTTTCAACCTTGCCTTCATCTTTCGGTCTTAAGATTTTTAATGAAGAAAGTATAAAAGTAGGGTTTTTGATAATTAATTTTTTTTTAATAATTTTAACATTTTTTTGAATCGTCGAAAGAAAACTCAAATTCAAAGAAGCGAAAATCAAATTTCTGATTTAAAAGAAACAAATTCAAAATTGCTTGATCTACATGATGTTCTTACTGTACATGAATATCAAAGATCAAAAGTAAATCGAGGGATTAAATTTCAAAATAGAGTAAGTTTCCTAATTTTTGTGAATCAAATAATGTTTTATTTATTTATTTAAAACCTTTTATCTGTCGCGCAGGACGAAAGGGGACATATTATGACACCAAAAATGAGTTAAACAAAGTGATAATAATTCAATAGGTTTTTTATTTGTGAATTTGGTGAAGTCATCCATCCATCGAGTAGGCGGTCTTCCAATTGGACGTTTTTTGTTTGGGATCCATTCAGTCAGCTTTCGGTTCCAGCGTTCATCAGGAAGTGTCATCAGCTTTTTCAGGTAGTTCCATTTTCGTTCACGAGCAGCTTGGACGATGTCTTTTAATTGGGTTCTTTCACGGAGCCAATCACGAGAATGGTGATCAATCAGCCTTACATTTAACATCCTTCTTTCCATTCTTCTTTGAGCAATAGCAAGCCTGGTTTCTTCAGTTTTCGTTAAACACCAAGTTTCACATCCATATAGCATAGCAGGGAATATACATTGGTTGAAATATTTTCTTTTCAGATTGGCAGGGATTCTTCTAGAGATGAGTAGTTTTTTAGCTTTGTTGAAAGCATTCCAGCCAGCACTGATTCTTCTCGAAATTTCTTTGTTGAATCTTCCGGGTTGAGAAGGCCATTTGACAAGTTGTCCCAAATATATAAATTCAGCTACTTTTTCAACATCTTGATTATTTAGCGTAATAGTTTCATCCGGATCAGAAACATTTGACATCCATTTAGTCTTCTCGATATTAATTTGTAACCCAACACGGCCACATTTCTCAGCAACTTGATCGAGCAATAATTGAACACCTTCGAGAGTTTGAGACAGGAGAACTATATCATCAGCAAAGTCAAGATGACCCAGGATACTTCCGTTTATGTTAATACCAGTCCTCCAGTTCACTTGATTCAGAGCATATTGTAGGACGACAATAAAGAGTAGAGGTGATAGAGTATCCCCTTGTCGTACTCCTTTTTGGATATTTATAGGGATAGAAGAAGAACCTACGTTTACACTTGAAGTACCATTTGCATAAATCAATTTAATAATTTCAATATCGCCAGGATCAACATCGAATTCTGCCAGAGCATTCCATATAGCTTGAAGTTCAACAGAATCAAAGGCTTTCTTGAAGTCAATGAATACGGCATATAGAGACATTTTATATTCGCGGCATTTCTCGAATAGTTGATTGAGAGAGTGAATATGATCTACTGTTGAGAAACAACTTCGGAATCCAGCTTGTTCAGGTGGTAAGGCACGAGTAGTTTCCACTGCAGCAGTAACGCGATTGGTAATTACACGAGTAATTAGTTTGTAAAGAACTGGAAGCAATGAAATAGGACGGTAATTCCCAATATCAAGTCGATTTCCTTTCTTGTATAATATTATAGTCTTCGAAAAGAAAAGTTCAGTTGGCAAATTTTCTTCCTCGAATAATCCATGTAAAGCAGTAGCAAATCTATCAGCAAAAGTTGATATTGTTGATTTGACTACTTTCGACGGAATATTGTCGGCGCCTGGAGCAGTATTTCCTTTCATTCGTCGTGTAGCAGCAATCAATTCCTCTGCAGTTATTCTTTGAAGAGCAACATTTGGATCACGATTGTGTACAGGATCTCCGAATTCAGAAGAGTATAGGTCGTTATAAAAACGGGCGATTTCTTCCAAGAGATCAGAAACAGTTTCAGTGATAGCACCATCAGTTCGTTGAAGATGTATCATTTGATTCTGTTTTTGAATTAGTTCGGATCGACCTCGTTTAATACGATTCTCTTCGATTGCTTTCCCCATCACCTTCTCATAATACTTATCAAGATCGTATTTAAAACACTTACGTATCAACTTTGATAATTCAGCATATTCAACAAGTGCTCGTGTATCAGCAGAAATGGCATGTTTCATTTAAATCTGGGGTTGTAACACCTGTCAAGAACCAAGTAAGTTGTAATAAACATAAGCTCAAATTTAACAATAACAAGTAATCTGTGAGTTGAGAATTTTTAAGTATAAATTCTTTTCGTTATTTCGTTTTCAAAAACATACGTGTAAATAGTGTGGACTAAGTTTTACAAAAATAAAGGAAAAAACATTAGTGTAACACCGTTATAGAAAAATGAATTTCAGTATTTTACAAATTCGATATTTTGAAATTTTGCATATTTGAAAAAATTCTGGCTAATACAGAATTTTTTAAATATTTATCAAGAAGTTTTTATTGGCTACAGAAGACAATTTATCTCGATTATAAATGGTCAGATTTCTGGCCGGCACGCAGCCATTAAGTATACAAGTGGTGAACGTGTATGGTTTTCGTTCAAGGTAAAAAACCTAGAAAAAATCCGTTCTCGTCGGGAGCAAAAAAATTATTATTTTTCAAAATTAATCAAATTCGTGAGTTAAAGGGACTCACCGTGTTTAGCAAAATGAACTTAGTTCAACATCCGAAAGTTTTTTATTCACATTTTTTTCATTTTTTAAAGGTGAAACAAACTTTCGAATTTTGAACTAAGTTCATTTAACTGAACGCGGGCAGCCCCTTTAAATTTGATATTATTACAATTAATTTCAACAACCTGAAAATTTTAAGATTTTTTATTTTTTATCTTTAGCCGGGGGTGGGGGATCTGTGTTTTCATTGTTTTTCACCTGGAACGCAAACAATGTGCGTTGACCACTCGGACACATAGTGGCTGCTTGCTATTTTTCTCTCTTTTTTTTGCAAAAAAAATGACAGTGGCGGTCTCTACTAATCATTAGTGTACAAACTTTTAGATAATTGGAATTTACTTCCTTTCAGTAACTTTCCAAGTGTTGTCTGCAAGTCTAAAATTAAATCGGGTATTTACGTGTTAAAAAATAAGACATAAAGAAAATTGAAAACTGTTGGATGTGCCACACGTAGAAAAGCTTTTGAGGTTAAAAAAAATATTTTTGAAAAGCTGCAATCTAAAAAAAATAAGAATATTATTTTTAGAACCCTTGTGTATCGTGTTATGCTTTTGCTGCAATTTCCATTGTCGAATCATTTTTCTACAATTATATGGGGGGTCGAACGGTAGTTCTCTCGGAGCAAAATCTCCAGGATTGTTTGCCTGGCAGCGGTTGGAAGTGTACTGCAGGAAATGGAGATCAAGAAAAGGTGCATTAAATCTTTGAAAAAGTTTAATTATGTTCTAATAATATATATTTGTAGGCCCTTAAGAAGATAAAAAATACCGGGGGGATTCATGCGATAAAAGATTATCCATGGAAAGGAAAAAATGAAAGGTAATTCCAAAAATGAGGCCTTTATTAAAACATTAATACTTTTCTGAAGTACAAAGCACATGAAAAATTTTTTCAGATGCCGTAGCGATATTAAGGAGAAACCTATCATTACCGGCCGTGAATTTACAGTACGACAAGTAATGAATGCTGATGTTGAAAACATTATGTCTTTATTAAAACGTTATGGTCCAGTTGCAGCTTCTGTGGCATCTAGTTGTTTGAAATATCACAATGGCATATGCAAAAACAACGAAGCCGAAGCCAAAGTCAAGAAAGAAGCCGAAGCCAAAGCCAAGAAAGAAGGCAAGAAAGAAGGCAAGAAAGAAAGCAAGAAAGAAGGTGAAAAACTTATTATCGAAAGGTGTTCCGGATATGTCGATCATGCTGTCACAATTGTTGGGTGGGACACAATTGGAGGTGTAAGATACTGGATTATCAAAAATAGTTGGGGGCCAAAATGTGGCGATAAGGGATATTATTATATAAAGATTGTAACAGGCCCTTCTGATTGTAAAATAAAAAGTCAGATCACATACCTCGACCCAAATTATAAATTTCTTAGTCAGTAATGTTTTATTTAAACTTATTTGTACAATTAAAGAAGTAGCGGTTAAATTGTAACTTTTCTTTTATTTAATTCATTTAATAAACCATTATTTAAAACCCGTATCGATGGAATATCAATTGACTTTGGGTGTGTTCTAAATGGCACTTTATAAAGCTGTTTTTTAGCTTTATCAGTGATAAATGCATCGAAAGCATTATCAAAATGCCGTTCGAAGATTACTGATGTTCCATATCTATTTCATGTTTGAAACACACAAAACAATTTCAGATGTCGCAAACTTGAAAAAAACTTTGCATTAATATTACGGAGATCCTTGATCGCTGAACAGATAAAGCATATAGTTTACTGATGTTAACAATACAATAAAAAGTGTATAAGAAAGGGAGAAAAGGCATCATAATACCATATTGTTCGTTCAAGCTGAAATCAAAAATTTTAAATATAAGTATTATCGTGACGAGTTATTTGAAGCCTTTGAACTGGTTTTCTTTGACGAGTTGATCGACGAAGGTGGGGAAGAAATTGTGGAAAAATTACAATTCCTTTTTCGTTTAATTCATTCAACAAACCATTGTTTAAAACTGTGACCCAAGCAAAATCAAGCAGTTTTGAGGGTGTTCGTAATGGCACTTTATAAAGCAATTTTTTCGTTATATCAATGATAATGGCGTTGAAATCGCTATCAAAATGGCGTTCACCCACAGAACATGATCCGAAGATGTCAGTTCTCGAAAACGTTTTTAATTCTGTGATTCCATCTTCGATTTTTCCAAGATCATGCCTGAAAAAGAAAAAAGTTTAAAAATTTAAAATCTAATAATTCTTTAGTTTTTTTTTGAGCTATAAAAAAAGCGTGATAAAATTGATGAGGGGCTGTCCCGATATGACGTGATCTGTTCAATGGGTGGCGGTGAGGGCCTATCACGCAGCTTTGACTTTGTCGGCAAAAGGCTTTGATGTTTGATCACCAAAAGGGTGGGTCGACAAGTCCGATTTTTCAATCACGTCATATTGAGATAGCCGCTAGGTCCTTGCCAGAAATTTTGTTAAGCATTTCGTTCAGATTTTTTACGGAATTCGAATCTAGCTTGAAAACTTTATTTTTTAAGCATAAAATTAAGAAAATTAATAACCAATAACCGTACCGCTGAAAAATATTGGACCATTGGCAGGTGGTTAAATCCAAATATTCAAATTCTCTAACATTTTTATAGTATATAAGCAACAAATCACCGCTCCATTGGAACATTATTTCTGCACATTCTTCTTCTGTAATCCAAATCTATAACATTTAACGGGGTAATTTTTAAATGATTTAATAACTAAAAAATAAAGCTGCAAAACTTTCCGTTTCAAAAATTTTAACTGAGGTTTCTTTAGGATTGCTTTCGCTCAGATTAAAATATAAAAGTTCATAATCCATTGTACGTCCAACATTACGAATGCCCCATAACTTGTTATTACAGGCATGCCAAGTTCCAAAATGTCTAAAAAATATTTTCGCATATTTTATGTTTGTTGATTTTTAAAAAAAAATACCCTGAATTTTCATAATCAAAATCAAAGACTACTCGATCTTTCTGAATCTCCAATATTTGGTTTTCGCTAAGGAAAAAGGTAAAATATCCAAGAAATTCACTATCCATCACCTGAAAAAGGAAGAAAAATGGGTGTATTTTATCACAAATGAATCACTACTTACAAATTCACCTGTTTCAACATCAAAAGTATGTACAATCAAAAATTCGGTACCATTTTTAACAAGCTTTGCATTAGAATAGCAATCATTAATAACTTTGTAGTCAACAATTGAGAAAGAATATTTGGAAAAATTTAATTGAACCACAACCAATAAAACGGAATTTTCTACAGAAAGGCTCCCATTAAATAAAATTAATAGTGTGGTACTGTTGATCACAAGAATACTGGGCTGTAAAGTTTTTAAGTTTTATGTTAAGAGCTGTAGTGTATGGTTTACGTAATGTGTACGTTCTTGAAATTCCTCTGTTAAAAGTTTTGTAACATTCTTATCGGGTAATAATTTTCTGCAAATGTTTTTTAGTTTAAATTATAAATCTTTGAATTACAACAGATATAAAATTACTTACACAAAGTTTTTATATACAACATCAAAAACTGAAAGTGATAAGCCTTCCAAATTAATAAACGTATAAATGAATCTTGAATCATCTGAAAAAGCGCACGTCGAAAGATCTGTCAGCATTAAAAACTCTGATGGTACATTTTCAATTATCATTGTTTTATCTAAAAAAATATTACGTAAGATTAATAACTAATATCAAAACAAAACAAAAAATTTAAAATGATGACATTTTAATGCCTTACTAATGTCATTTTTTAAAAATTTGACAGCAACTATTATTGTAATAATAAACAACGAATTTTATTTAAAATTTACTCTTAACTATTATCTGTTCTCACCGTTGACGTTTCTAAGGTAGAATCGAGTTGGATACCTGATATTAGACAATATTTTATGCAAAATCTAAGCTGCCTTAGTGGTTTTCTTTTTGTTTAACAGCGGCACAAAGATATGCAGAATACATTCAACACCAAAACTCGATTCAACGAATTTTTATTATTTCGGGATACTTTAACTCATGGGAGGTACTTAAATCTCATACTTTAGTTAAACGTTTTGTAAACGGTCTTTCTTATTAACATACAACATATCTCCTAAATGAAAGGCATTTAGATGACTTGAAAAGTTGTTTTTCGTATTTAGCAACATCGATTTACTGTAAACCTACTAGACTATGCCGGTGTTGAACAAAAAGAAAACCACGAGTGGAACAAACGTATTGCATAAATAATATTTAATACTAGACTAGTTTATTAGCAAAAATGGGGCTCCAACTCGAGCCGAACTTGGGAAAGGTCTGCGGTAAACAAAAAGAGTTGTAGAGTTTTTGAAAAAAAAGATATTGTCATTGTCATTGAAAAACATTTTGCCAAAAAATTCATCATTTATGGTTTTTAGAGACACGAATGTAAATTGCTCAATACAAAATTAAATTCGACAACTTTTTCGTAGTGGCTTTTTTGTTGGAATTGGCTCCGGCATTTGTGTTGGTTTTGGTGGAACTTCTTGTTTTGGCGGCGGTGTTGTTTTTAATCCTTGTAATTATAATCAAATGCAATAACATTTTTTGATAAACAAACTTTTGCATCTGGAACTGACACAACTCGGTAACAAAAATGTCCACCACGGGCATTTCCCAAATCAAATCCAGCTGTGCATACATATGGGTCAGTGGACACTTACAGGAATTGGGTCGCCCTTTGCCCTGCCCCGCACCCGCGGGCGGGGCAGGGCAAAGGGCGAAGATATTGTTATGTTAATCTTTTTAGCAATTGCCAAAATATATCTGTACACACAGTTTGGCATGGGGACACACTTTGACCACATCAGTTAGTATTACTGTACTTGATAATTACCAGCCATATGTCGTTTTTTAATGTGAAGATTAATGAAAATAATGTTAGGGAACAGTTTTCGTCTGTCCGGTGACATTTTTTCGATTGTTACTGCATTTTGCTTTATACGCATGTACTACAACATCATTATTTGACTTCAGGTTACTGTAGAATCAATTTCAGATGCCAGATAATAATTTCGCCTTTCCATTATGATAAAACAGGTAACTAGGGACAATAATAATTAATTTTGAGTATGTTGGATGCAAAAATAAAGTCAGGAACATTTTATTTCCAACGAGTACACGTCATACTGTAACATTTCGGGTTTCGGCACGAACACTTGAAGTTTTAGGGTCGGTTTAAAATATAATATTTTTCACCTGATTGAGACCAGAAGTTGCGAAAACCTTTACCTTTTTGTTTGCTCTCGAACTATTTTTAGGGTATTTTTAAACACTTTTGCGTCATAATTTTATGACATAATTTTATGCTTCTTTTTTCTTTTCTTTTTTGTTAAAACAAGTCTATCAAATAATAAACAGACTTTCTTCTAACAAAAGAAAGTCTGTTTTCTAACAATTGAAAAAAAGAGAAGGATAATTACAGTTGCGTTAAAAAAGCTTTATTCCAATTTCATTCCATCCAGACAAAAGGTACTCTTTTAAATCGGACAATGAACTTCCTTTTAATGTACAAAAGTGAAAACAGGTCTTTGGTAGTAAAAAACCGTGCGTAGCACCCCGGTAAATGTGCGTAAAAAATTTGCTGTTTATGCAAATTATTAAAAAAGGGTTATTGTATTTTTTAAACAAATTTAAACAGTCCAGTATTTAAATTCCCAAAAACCAATCAAATGCGGCATTTCTCTTTAATCCACGTTTTTTGGCATTTTTTGGCAGACAAACATGTTACACAATTTTTCGATGTCCTAATCACTTTTGTCAATGTGGCGCTATTTTTTCTAGTTCCTTGATGTGTTTTTCTCTATTTTCTTTTTCGGCACAAAACTGTAAACCTTTAAGAAATTACACTTTAAAACAATAAATTTACAACTCTTTTTTCTTTGTCACAAAAAGAACAAAAAGAACTTCAAAGAAGCCGAAAACCGCAAAAGCATCAAAAATTTGTAAGTTGGGTGTAAAAAATGGAATCGAACAGATCATTGTAAATTTGTCATCATCATTTTTTTGTTCTCACTCACTGACAAATATCTGTTACAAGTACAAGAATTTTTTCTTTGATTTTTTTAAAATCCTTTTTCGACAAATCAAAATCTCGTCTTTCATTATATTCTTTTTTGGCAGTTTTTCTTCTTTGTTAAAATTGAAGGAACATTTTTGGCAACTGTTTTTCTCTTTGTTTTATTTTTTCTCTAAGAGAAAAAAGCTGCTTTGAGTTCAAAAAAAAGCAAACATCTCTTTTTTTTGCTTCATTCAAAGAAAAAAACAAGTGTTTTTCTTCAAAGATTTTGCAAGAGCCAGAAAAAAACTTATGTTTGCAAAAAAATAAAGAATTACGGAAACATCTTCAGCTGTTCCGATTAACAATAGCAAAAAAATGACCTTAAAAATTTTCAAATATTCGAGGGATTTTTTATTGCTTAAATAATGTGAACTAATACTTATTGACAAATAAAAACTAAGGATGGACGAGGGCCCAGGGCATTTTGAGGACCCCGGGAAGGTCCCGGGAATGCCCCGGGGCCCACAAATTGTTGCCAGGACCGGGACAGAGCATTTATTTTGGGCCCCCTTAAAAATGCCCTGGTTGAAGGACACAGAGGGGTGCTCGAACAGACAAAGGTTGCATGTTGGAATCCTGTTTTGTTTACTTATTTTTTCATTTTTGTGTTCAATCATAACATTGTTGATGTTATTTTATGATTCCAGTAATATTTTTCATGACAACTTAGAAGAAATGTGTTGTTTTGTAAAAAAATTTTCTTTCACAAAGCTTGTCAGGGGATTTTTGAGGCCCCGGGAAGGCCCCGGTGCAGGGCCCTGGCATAATATCAAGGCCCAAAAACTTGTTTCCCTGGGTATAGTGATATTAGGTAATTTTAAGTTAATGCCATTTGAGTTCTCACGTGCTAAAAAATCTGAAATTTTTACTAGAGACTCACATAGAGTCCCTTAATCGATTCCAGAAGAAAAATTAGCAATATCTGCGATTTCGGAATTTTCGAAGTATGCTTTAGCAGTTGCATTCAAAAATGCAAAGCCTGGCAATGGTTTGGATTTATGAATGCAACTGTTTGTGAATCGGTTTGAAATATTATGGATTTGTTTGAACCACGGCAAAATTCTCGAAAAATCTGCTTAGCCTTGACAATTATTTTTTGACACTTGTAGGATATGAAAAATCAAAGGAAATAGAATCCTGAAGAATTTTTAATAAACCTGATGAGGTTTTAAAAGTGATTTTTGAAGACATATGAGCTGAGCCCAAGATTATGTTTGTCTTTATTTTGACAATTCTTTTGTATTTTTCTCAGTTTTCTCAACACGGAAGTGGAATCACTGTTCTGTTTTTAAAAATTAAAATCAAATGCGTTACTGTATTATCAAATTAAGGATTAATTTATGTTTGATAATAAAAAATAATTACAAATTAAGACAGGTAAAAACAATTTAAACGTGTTGAGTTGCAAATTCGGAACATATTATTTTAAAGTTACTGAAGTGGATAAAGTCAACGTCTACCACTGGTAAAAAAAAGCTATTTGTAACGTATTGCCAAACTACTATTTCTCGCCAGTTACACGGGAATTTCGAAAACGTCATTGCAGCCGCTATGTAATTTTGCAATTGTTGGATTGTTGCCCTAAAAAACTAACTGATAAGCACCAGGTTTTACAGGAGGCTTTATATATTCTTTTAAGATATTCTAAATTTTCAAAACTACAAAAATTAAAGTATAAAGTTAATTCTGTGGCTATGATTTTTTTTTCAAATTGCATGCAAGTATTCAGTAAAAAGACTTACATTGTTATAAGCCTCAGCCAAGCATTTAACATATTTTCCCATTCTTGTCTTATTCAACGTTTTTTCGTCATCTGTGAAATATTTGGTCCGTTGAAGAACGTCAATCAAAGCTTCTTGATGCAGTATCGTTCCGTTTTTATCAGAAATTATGTATGAACTTTGGGAATGGTTGCTGTCAGCTAGCAATTTGTTTGTAACAGGGAGTAATTTAATTTTTGCTGATTTTAAACTCTCACGTTGTTCTGAATAAGTGCAAGCGTGAATGGCACATCCATTTAATATTGTAAGCAAATTCTTGCGATATCCACGGTGGCACCTTTTATGATGGGATTCGCAAGAAATTAAACGTTCCAAATATTTATCACTTGATTTGATAGTGGTGTCGTAACTGAGACATAATTGTATTGTGGGTCCAACAAAATATGGTTCGAAAGGAGAAGTACATGATGGATTCTTTTCTACATAATATTTTATTGAAGTATCAATATACCCCCCATATCTTGCTTCGCCATCTGTTCTGTCGGTACCCTTATCTCTTTTACACCAATATGATGTTAGTAAAATTCGATGTTTTGAAACGATATATACTGTATGATGGCCCAACAAGTAGTAGGATTCAATAAATGATGTGTTTTGATCAGGAAATTCAATAATTTTTTCGAACAGAACAGTACTTGTAAATCCTTGTGGACATGTTTTAGCTTTAGTCATTGGATGGGAATATTCTAATCCATTACATCGAAATGAAGGTGTAATTAGTTTTTGAGGATTTCGAGAAGTGTCGTTTAGAATTAATTCTTCAAGTGCCTCACAAGTTTGAAACACGCCACCAAAGTCACGTGTTTCTGAAGGTTTCTCGCAGCTTCCGTCTTCCATATTTGCCTACAAAACATTTAAAATGAATTTTAGTTATTCTTTCGGGTATGCCACGCGCAAAGCTGTTTTTACAGAAAGCGTCCAGGATAAGCAAAGTTTTTTTTAATCTCCAATAAATCCATGCTCTCACCATGAAATGATATGTCATTTTATTTTTATTTATTCGTTTACAAATGCCTCCAAAAAAAATGGGATTGCATATCTTTCAATTTCATACCAGCTAGAATGTGCAGCAGTGGTGTAGTGATCAAAAGATAGATGGATTTGAAAGTGGGGTTTCAATGCCCTCTTTCGAACGGGGAATCCGATGGTAATGCCAGCGAGACCGAAAAAACATTTTTTTATGGTGAAACATACCCTCCATTTTACTTTTTTAATCACCAAATTTGACATAGTGTTTGGAGAAATGATATTTTTACATCAAAAAGCTCCCCAAGATATTGGCTTTCAGATAGTGTTGTGCAATTGACCGGTCGACTGGTCAATTGACCCAAAGTGTTAATAATTACCTAAGACTTCAGAATCTCAAAATACTTACTGAAAATGACTAAAAAAGAACCACATATTATTTATTAACATTTTAAATAAACAACGTTTATTTAAACTAAGAAATTTTAGGTTTTAATTTTTCAGTATAGGTATTCGTGCTTTTGATACTTTTAATAGTGAAATGACTATGACTTTCGATTGAAAAATTACTATATTTCGGTTTTTTAGTATAAAAAAGTTTTACATTTTAAAAAATCTGAATTTTTTTTTGTTTGTTTAATTGACCGGGTCAATTAGCAGTTGGTCAATTGACTGCGGTCAATTGACCGCCCAACACTACTTTCAGATGGTATATACCTTAAACCCCAAAAGCTACCCGATCATATATTGCCAAGCCAATGCCAAAACGCGCCAAAACATTTCAAAAAATTTCAAAATTTTTGTAAAAACACTAGAAATATATTTTTATACGTTTTTTATGCTTAAAAATGAAAAATACGATAAAATTGGCAAAATCTGTATTAATATTTATATTTTTGAATAAACTTATAGATAGGCGAAAATGAGACCGCCCCAAAATCTTAGGATTCTGAAACTTTTTCAAGTCGAATCGCTCCAAAGGTTTCAGAATTGGATTCAGCATGTTTAAAAGCTTATTGGAAAACATCGATACTTTCCAATGTTTAGGTATTATAATTAGGGTATGTTTCACCATAAAAAAATGTTTTTTCGGTCTCGCTGGCATTACCATCGGATTCCCCATAGTTGATAACCTATATAGGCGTGAAATAATAAAAAAATATAAAAAACTCGAATTATGCGACCAGTATCAGCTAAATCGGGATCGGCTACAGTAACCCCAAATTTTTTTTTATCAAAACTGTTTTCTATCCCTACTGATGCTATCCACCAAATTTCATCGAAATCTGGGACAAAAAGTTTTCTACCGCCTCTTAGCACTGAAGAAAAAAAAAGTGTCAGAGAGTTTGTATTAAAATTCTGCTATTTATCGTAACTCTAGTGAATAAATAAAATTTAAAAAAAAGTGGTGGGAGCATGTGTTTATTCGAGAGTAAAAAACTTTGCTATCCTGGAAGCTCCCTTTAACCAAAAAAAGAGGTAGAAAAAATAAAACCAGGAAAACAAATATGGGGTCTTCTTTACTTCAGCGCCCCCGAATTTTTTTCCAACTTTTTAAACACTTAAAAGTGGCAAAGTTTCTAATTTCTTGACTTTATTAAGGGGCTTGGTGCTTTGCATTTACTCCCTTTTATTGCGATTTTATTTTTGTTCCTTTATTTTTCGGTGCAAATGGAAAAGTTTTATTTTAAAAGTTGCTAAACTTAGATTTCTGTTTTTTAAAGCATAATCTACTAGTATAATTCGATTTGTTTTTTAAATCTGAAAAAACTTACACCAAAATCAAAGTTAGGCGAAGAAGCATTTGTACACCCATATATTGTATTCAATTCAAAATATGCGAGAGTAACATTTCTGATCAAACTGCATAATTTTGAATTGGTGTCATGAGTGAATTTCGTATGTGGTTGGTCTTCTACGAGCTGATATAATAAAATATTTTTTCTTGTTAATGGAACAAGATTTTTTCCATACTTAAAAATATCATTTATTCAGGTTTTTACTTTTTTTTAAAAGCTTACACTTTGGTATTCTCCAACAGTTCCACGCTTTTTGAGAGTTCGATGTTTTATTGTCACTGTTGACGTTCCCATTGATTCTTCTGTTTCAACTGATTCATATTTCGCACTTCCAAATTTTTTGAAAAAATTTGCCCTGGTTGTCATGAGATCTTTTTTTGCTTGTTCTGATTGAATTTCGCTGTCGCTTATGGTAACGAACAATCGTTGTTCAATTGAACTTCCAACAGTAGCTTCAATAACAACATGAGTGCCATATTTATTTACTAATAGTTCTGTTAAATATTGAGCTTTCAATGGAAGATTATTTTCAATCGCAGCAGCAATATTGTTGAGTTGACTTTGAAAAGAAGGATCAAATAAGGGTCTTTCAACATTTAATTTGTATGATGTTTGGACAATTTTAGTAACAAGCATTTTTGAATCTTTAAAATACTGTTTAATTTGCAGGTAATCGTTGCTCAATGTCCCTGATAAAGAAATATAATCAACTGGAAAAACAAATTCAAGATCAAAATTGTTAGCTTTGTCTTGTAAATATTCGTTAAAAGATTTATAAGCCGTTGAAGTTTCGTCTTCCACAGTTTCATAAATCGGAAAAACACCAACATTATCGGCAACAATATATTCTCCACCAGGAGTTGCTTTACATTCACGGAATTCCGTATGCAGTACTTTTCTTTTTGTTTCATGCGTCAAATCGTCAAAACCAATTCCGACAACGGAATCCATAACATTCACATCAAAATCTTTCCGGCATGTCAGCAAATCTTCCGCTAATACTGAATTAAAAGTAAAAATCAGAAAAATACCAAGGTATTTCATCTTGAACTCTAGAATTTTCATTTTATAATAAAATTATTTTTACTTTTGTTTAAGAAAAACGTATCAACAGTCTGTGCTTATACAGTAAAACTAATCGTGTGATATAGGGACCAATTATTTGAGAAAATACTAATAGTCTGGTGTGGAATTATTAAAGGAGCGACTCAAAGGGGATGTCGCAGTTCAGAACAAACTAGTCGTTGTACAGGCAAAAACAATGAAAAAAATATAATTTTATCTTTTCCGTTTTAAAAAACACGTCCGTAAATCAGGCAGCCTTTTTTTTCTTTTAAATAAAAGTGACGACTAGTTCTTCGTCAATTCTAAAAATAATTTTATCTTTTCCGTTTTAAAAAACACGTCCGTAAACCAGGCAGCCTTTTTTTTCTTTTAAATAAAAGTGACGACTAGTTCTTCGTCAATTCTAAAAATAATTTTATCTTTTCCGTTTTAAAAAACACGTCCGTAAACCAGGCAGCCTTTTTTTCTTTTAAATAAAAGTGACGACTAGTTCTTCGTCGATTCTAAAAATAATTTTATCTTTTCCATTTTAAAAAACACGCCTGCTTGAAAGCGGTTTGCTACTTTTGATTGCAATTTTAAAAAAAAATTTTCATCGTCTAAATAAAAAGGAGTTTAGTTATTAAAATTCATTATTTGTTTGTTACTTATTGCCGTTAAAAATTCTGAGTCTCTAGTTGTTAGTTATTATGATTTTACATCATTTGTTTATGGTTTTTTTAACGTTTTCTGCTTTTTGTTGTTATTCGATCACGTAAGTTTTTTTATCTTGGTCAATCGAGCATCTACCGAAAACGTAGATGTATCTTCTTAAACCAAAAATAGCCCAAAAATAAAAAAATACTATACCTTATCTATAACTTATAAGATGAAATAGAAATGAATATCATAAGTTTACAGCCATTCATTTACTGGTTTTTTGTACAGTTAATAATTTGGAGTTCAGATGACCGCCTAAAACGATTAGGTTTTTAACAAAAGAGCACGGACGCTTTTTTGTTTCTTACTTTAAAAAAAGAGTAAGAATGGTGCACTTAATTTTATATTTGGTAGCAATAAAAGTGACATCAGACATTAACCTTGAAGATTAAAATTTAAATCTCTTAATTATATTTCTATTAGTGTTCGGATCCCGTTCCGTTTTCAGGAAAAAGCGGGAAACGGAACGGGAACTGAACACTAATTTCTATTATCGAGTAAAATACATACCGGGAACGGAACGGGAACCGAACACTAATTTCTATTATCGAGTAAAATACATATTATAATATGTTTTTGATTGCTCGTATGCTTCTTAAAAAAATTGATTCTCTGGATTCTTACTATCCAACAGTTAAACAGATGGTGTTTTTAAGAAGAAAAAAGATAAACATTTTGATAAAAAAGAGACAAAATTGTAAAAATTTGCAAGCAACAATACAATGAGAAAATTTGAAAAACGCTGTTTTAAAAACTAAATTACAACTTTTTAGCGATTTTGATATCGAATACATCGACATTCATGAGACACCACACTTCAAAACATTTCACCTACCACTTAACATCACAATCAGAGAAAATGGGTGTTTTGAACAAGTACCACTATCAGAAAACATCGTAATTTTGACCATTAAAACCGACAGTGGGTGGATTCAAATAGTACCAGAAAAGGTTGGCAAATCAAATCTGAACGTCAAATTATCCATATTTACTTCAAACACGATCCAAAATTATAATATTTATGATGTGAGCGTTCAAAACGAATCACTATACAATTTGATGATTAATGCATCTCATTTTATCTTTGGAAACAACGTCTCTAACACATATGAAATTGGACCCATGTTCACTTCTACAAGCAAGGCCAAAATAGCATTCTACCAGTACTACTTAAACCCCTGCGAAACAACAGTAGATGTAGTAAGAATTAATTTTTTCAATACTGTATTATTTTTTTTATTATTTTTAGAGTCACAACAATTATTTAAGTGCAAAAAGAAAGGAACCGCATCCTACGCCAACAACCATCAAACGCTCCAAAATTTTAAAGCGAGAAATCGAACTCCCGGAAGTGTGTAATGATGCAACCTGTGATTGGAGAACAAAATCTGGGGTTGTAACACCTGTCAAGAACCAAGTAAGTTGTAATAAACATAAGCTCAAATTTAACAATAACAAGTAATCTGTGAGTTGAGAATTTTTAAGTATAAATTCTTTTCGTTATTTCGTTTTCAAAAACATACGTGTAAATAGTGTGGACTAAGTTTTACAAAAATAAAGGAAAAAACATTAGTGTAACACCGTTATAGAAAAATGAATTTCAGTATTTTACAAATTCGATATTTTGAAATTTTGCATATTTGAAAAAATTCTGGCTAATACAGAATTTTTTAAATATTTATCAAGAAGTTTTTATTGGCTACAGAAGACAATTTATCTCGATTATAAATGGTCAGATTTCTGGCCGGCACGCAGCCATTAAGTATACAAGTGGTGAACGTGTATGGTTTTCGTTCAAGGTAAAAAACCTAGAAAAAATCCGTTCTCGTCGGGAGCAAAAAAATTATTATTTTTCAAAATTAATCAAATTCGTGAGTTAAAGGGACTCACCGTGTTTAGCAAAATGAACTTAGTTCAACATCCGAAAGTTTTTTATTCACATTTTTTTCATTTTTTAAAGGTGAAACAAACTTTCGAATTTTGAACTAAGTTCATTTAACTGAACGCGGGCAGCCCCTTTAAATTTGATATTATTACAATTAATTTCAACAACCTGAAAATTTTAAGATTTTTTATTTTTTATCTTTAGCCGGGGGTGGGGGATCTGTGTTTTCATTGTTTTTCACCTGGAACGCAAACAATGTGCGTTGACCACTCGGACACATAGTGGCTGCTTGCTATTTTTCTCTCTTTTTTTTGCAAAAAAAATGACAGTGGCGGTCTCTACTAATCATTAGTGTACAAACTTTTAGATAATTGGAATTTACTTCCTTTCAGTAACTTTCCAAGTGTTGTCTGCAAGTCTAAAATTAAATCGGGTATTTACGTGTTAAAAAATAAGACATAAAGAAAATTGAAAACTGTTGGATGTGCCACACGTAGAAAAGCTTTTGAGGTTAAAAAAAATATTTTTGAAAAGCTGCAATCTAAAAAAAATAAGAATATTATTTTTAGAACCCTTGTGTATCGTGTTATGCTTTTGCTGCAATTTCCATTGTCGAATCATTTTTCTACAATTATATGGGGGGTCGAACGGTAGTTCTCTCGGAGCAAAATCTCCAGGATTGTTTGCCTGGCAGCGGTTGGAAGTGTACTGCAGGAAATGGAGATCAAGAAAAGGTGCATTAAATCTTTGAAAAAGTTTAATTATGTTCTAATAATATATATTTGTAGGCCCTTAAGAAGATAAAAAATACCGGGGGGATTCATGCGATAAAAGATTATCCATGGAAAGGAAAAAATGAAAGGTAATTCCAAAAATGAGGCCTTTATTAAAACATTAATACTTTTCTGAAGTACAAAGCACATGAAAAATTTTTTCAGATGCCGTAGCGATATTAAGGAGAAACCTATCATTACCGGCCGTGAATTTACAGTACGACAAGTAATGAATGCTGATGTTGAAAACATTATGTCTTTATTAAAACGTTATGGTTCAGTTGCAGCTTCTGTGGCATCTAGTTGTTTGAAATATCACAATGGCATATGCAAAAACAACGAAGCCGAAGCCAAAGTCAAGAAAGAAGCCGAAGCCAAAGCCAAGAAAGAAGGCAAGAAAGAAGGCAAGAAAGAAAGCAAGAAAGAAGGTGAAAAACTTATTATCGAAAGGTGTTCCGGATATGTCGATCATGCTGTCACAATTGTTGGGTGGGACACAATTGGAGGTGTAAGATACTGGATTATCAAAAATAGTTGGGGGCCAAAATGTGGCGATAAGGGATATTATTATATAAAGATTGTAACAGGCCCTTCTGATTGTAAAATAAAAAGTCAGATCACATACCTCGACCCAAATTATAAATTTCTTAGTCAGTAATGTTTTATTTAAACTTATTTGTACAATTAAAGAAGTAGCGGTTAAATTGTAACTTTTCTTTTATTTAATTCATTTAATAAACCATTATTTAAAACCCGTATCGATGGAATATCAATTGACTTTGGGTGTGTTCTAAATGGCACTTTATAAAGCTGTTTTTTAGCTTTATCAGTGATAAATGCATCGAAAGCATTATCAAAATGCCGTTCGAAGATTACTGATGTTCCATATCTATTTCATGTTTGAAACACACAAAACAATTTCAGATGTCGCAAACTTGAAAAAAACTTTGCATTAATATTACGGAGATCCTTGATCGCTGAACAGATAAAGCATATAGTTTACTGATGTTAACAATACAATAAAAAGTGTATAAGAAAGGGAGAAAAGGCATGATAATACCATATTGTTCGTTCAAGCTGAAATCAAAAATTTTAAATATAAGTATTATCGTGACGAGTTATTTGAAGCCTTTGAACTGGTTTTCTTTGACGAGTTGATCGACGAAGGTGGGGAAGAAATTGTGGAAAAATTACAATTCCTTTTTCGTTTAATTCATTCAACAAACCATTGTTTAAAATGTTATAACAATTTTTAACATTTGGTTAAATCAGAAATACTTGATCACTGTTTTTTTACACATGGTACAATCTTTTTGTAGGGTGAAAGACGCGGTGTTTTTTTAGTTATTTATGTAATTTAAAATATTTGTTAAAAATACTGTATCTTATCTCGAGTAAAATTTTGAATTCTTGAATGAAAATGAATATCCGAGAGTGCTTTTTGACTTGTAATCCAATAAAAAAACAGTAACATTTCAAAGCTTAAAAATGTGTATTAATATTTTAGACAAAAAAATGTTTTGTTTTTCATTGTGCAGTAATACAGTATGATTTAAAAGAAAATACAATTCTGTATTTAAATTTTGAATTACTGTAGTACTATTATAGTAACTACTATATCGTTTTGTTTTTTCTATGATTTTTTTATTATACTGTAACAACATGCGAATGAATTCATTAATGTCCAAAAAGAGGGTTACAAACTGCAGATGTAAGTCCCAACATGGGCCATGACAAAAAATTTTCGATAAAAAATGTTAAGCCATGCCATGTACATTTTTACAACACAAAAAATTGATCAATTTGTTTGTCGGTCATTTTCTTTCTATGAATGGATTTGTTTTCGAGTGACCAATTTCTTGCTGCAAAGTTTTAACTCAAATTTTGCATTTCTTTGTTGGCGCCATTTTTTATTTGTGTTTGTATTAATTAATCTTAAACATTACATACTCTTATTTTAACATGGATACATCAACTTTATCTTTTGCTTCTGCTACAAAATCAATAAAGATTCCTGGAAAACTTCAATGGCCTGGAGGTCCATCAATTCAACAATATTTCCCTCTTCCATCAACATTAATGCATTACCTTATTACTTCCTTCCCAAAGGTATACCTTAAGCTGTCTCAAACCTGCAAATATATCTTTGAAAAACATCAAATCCTTGTCGTGGCAAATATGGATGAAACAAAAATATGTTCAGAAACATGGGAAGAGTGCCTTTTAAATGGCAAAGAATGCTGTTCCAGAGTTGATGTGTTTAAGCTTTCAAGTAAAATATGGCTAACAGATTATTTATATCTTATTAAAGATTCAAATATTCTATCTTTGCTTCGTCCAAAACTTTATCGATGTAGCAATATTGGATTAGTACTCTCTCAAAATCATGTTTTATTAGAAGACTTAAAATTTATGGCCTCATCCGCTGAAATTGTCTCTCTTGTAAATGTTAAAATCTTTCACAAAGATGGAAGCCTTGTCATGCTTAATGAAATTCTTAAAGTTCTTCCAAAAATTGAAGAATTTCTTTAGTAAGTTATTCAGGGTTTTTTAAAGATAAATTCAAGTAATATTATGCAGTGAAGATAACCCTGGTTTTCTGGCTATCAACGATTCAGTGATGAAAAATATTCTTGAACTTCAAAACCTTGATAATCTTACTAGCTTTAGTTCATGTTTATCTAATACCCCTGAGGTTATTAAAATCAACGACCTTTTCAGATTTATCCAAGTTATTACTTTTTTCACTTTATAGGCAGTATACTGTATTTTTTTGTTGTTTTTAGAAATGCAATCACACAGAAATTATTTTTACTGGGTATATTTCTGCACGTTTTAAACTTCAACTTAATAAACTTATTGATATGATAATTGAATCGGAATGTCGTAATTGTTTGATCACTTATTATGGACAAGATGCACAAAAGAAGAATATTATGCTTGAACGGAGACGTTGTATTAATAATTAATTCCTTAATTTATATGTATTTAATTACCGTGTTTTATGAATAAACTAATTCATGTAAAAAAGTGTAGCTAACATTCTGTTGTTACAAAATTACAGTATACCTCCACTTAGGATACTCCAAAAGCAAACACGTTGAACTAAAAATATGGTGACTTTAATAAAACTTATAATTTAAACTCTTTAACAACCGGAAGCCTGAAAAATATTTGTTTGACAGAATCCATTCAAACAAAAAAATTAAAACTCAAAAAATTTTTTGGGCAAGAAATATTTTTTTAAACAACTTGGCATATTGTGTCTCGATGACAAATGCCAAAAATGTTGCAAAAATTTTTTCAGAAACGTTTTTTTCCTCTTTGTTTAACTTAATTTAACTGTTAAACTTAATGTAATATTATTAAACATTGATTTTGTAACAAAAATGCCATCCAAAAAACGTGGATCTGATAATTCTTTGAATCGAAGTTCTCGACCATCAAGTAGTAAATCAACTGCTGCTGGAAGACAAGATGACCAACAATCAGAAGAGAATAGCCGAGATACAAATGCTGGAGATTCTAATGTTGGCACAGGTGCCGATGCTCCTGCAGAATATAAATTGAATTCTCGAGTTCTTTGTCAACATACTGATTCCTTCTTTTATGATGCAAAAATTATTAATGTTCAAACAGGTGAAAGTGGTGAAATTCTTTATACTATCCATTATCAAGTATGTTTTGTTTTGTGTTTTACAAATCCTATCTAATGAATACTTTTATAGGGTTGGAATAGTCGATACGATGAAATTCTTACTCATGCTGAAGCTATTATCAAATTCAAGCAATATACTGATGAAAATGTTAAAATTGCTAATGTAAGTTCATATACAACGGTAGATAATCTTCCGATCATCCATCCGACAATTCTGCATGTTTTATTCGCATTCTTGATAGCTATGAGGAACTATTAAAACAAAATGTTAGCGTCGGATATGAACAACTATAGATTTGGCAGATGTTGCATGGATGCTGGATGGCACATGTGATACACATCCTTTGCTACTCATCAGCTTAAGTGTAATGTAGTCCATTCATATTTTATCTATAGTTTTCTGATTCGGTTGCGAAGATTCTGTTAGAATAATTCCTTGGATATAGTTGGAACCCTCTTTAATAATTCTTATTGCCCCAATTACACAATCGTTTGTTTTTCAGAAAGAAATTAATGATGCCAAAAGCCGTAAACGTCCTCGTAATTCAACTAAGAATAAGAAGGAAAAGAATCCAGCTGTTCCAGCAAAGAAGCATCGGTCTGCAACTCTTAAAACAAATACAAGTGCAAGAAATACTCCAATAGATTTTGGTGAACTTAGACCTCCAACTAAACCTGGAAATTTGGCTGCTGTGGTATCTGATGCTCCTGTTCCGATTCCTTCAAGACTTCATAAGAAAAAAGTTGACATTGTGATTCCTGCTGCTCTTTTGGATGTTCTTATTAAAGATGGTGAAATGGTTCAGAAGCAGGCAAAACTTGTAAAGCTTCCAGCAAATATTACAATTGATATGATTGTTAAAGATGTAAGAATGTATTTAAAGATTACTTTAACTAACTTTTTTGTTTTTTAGTATGAATCAGCTCAACGAAATCCTTATTCAAATGTTCCTCATGCCGAAAACTTGCTTCGTAGCAATCTTGATGCTCTTCAAAAGACCTTTTCTCAATTGCTTTCACGTCAATTAATCTTCAAGTATGAGATTAGTCAGTTCTTGGAAATGCTTAACCGAAAACGCAATGATCTTGGATATACTGCAATTACATTGGCTCAATATTCCTCTGCTTTAGGCGGTGATGATGATGAAAATGCTGATGCTAAGAATGAATCAACTGAATCCAAAGATGAACCGGTAACAATGCGGGAAACGTATGTTTATTTCTTTTATGGTTGGTAATGTTTAATAATTAATATTTTTAGAAGAAGCAAGCGACAGTCAAAAGTATCAGATAAGCGAGCATCAACAAAGAAAGAACTGAATTCTGGACGTACGTTTTACATTTGTAACTATTTATAGTAATCCTATCATTTCAGCACTCAAAGACGAAGATATTACCTTTGCTACCGTATATGGCTTTATTCATTTCTTAAGATTTTTGAATCATCTCATCAAAGAAAGAAATATGTCTGTTGGAATGTATAACTTCTATGCTCCACTTGTTTCTGATTTACTTGATTTTTTGTCATCCCAGAAGAATGAATACTACAAGCAAGAAGCTGATTATGAAGCACCAGCGAAATCTTATAAAGTTATTCAATAATTTATTCAATTTTTTGTTGTAAATAATAATTGTTTTGCATTTTTACTTTGTTTAATTTGTACTTTCTGAATCGGGAATTTTTGCTGGTTTTTCACTTAATAAAATTCCATGCAAAGTCGAACACCGTTTGGAGGGACTCGAATTGTTTTTAACAATGAAATATCGGTTTGATTTAAAACTTGTAAAGCACGAATTGCTGCTTCCATTGCGGGGGTCGCTTCTGCAACTTTTCTCTCGCATTCAGCTTTCAATGATTGAGCTTTTGTTGGTGTTTCATTTGCTTTAAATTCGCTGTAAAGAAGACTTCCAGAAGTTCGTTGTTGGAAAGAAAATGCAGACTAAAAAGGAGGATTTTAGAAATCCAATTATGTCGGGAAAATATTGATTTTTATTAAGAGCGGCAAAGATCAAAGGGATCGCAACAACGGTTTACATCATAGTTATCTTTATAGCGTCAAAGATCAAAGGGATTGTGATGAGGAAGGGTTTGAAAATAATCTCGTCATTTGGGCCAAATGAAAAAGAGAAAGAAAAAATGTTTGTGTTTTTATTAAAAATTAATTTTGAATAAAAATTTGACTAAAAATTTCCTTTTATTGCCAAATTTACAGTAAAATTAAAAGCTTCAATTTGGGAATGAAAAGAATAGGAATGTGCTTGATAATACCATGTTGGACATCCATCAAAAACAATACTGAAATATTTTAATTATTTGCTTTCTAAAAGTTTAGTTTTGCTGCAAAATTAAGCGTAATTTTTTCATAATTTTGTTTTGAGCATTTAAAATTATATTTTAATGGACAAATATGATGCTGATAATTCAGTTACTTTGGCATCAAGGTTTAAGCACATAAAATTTTCGTTACCCAATTAAAATTGAAAAATAAAAAACTTAATTCACAATTGTAAATTAAGTTTAATATTTTGTGTGGTGAAAAAATATATTAAATATTAAAAAAGTGTCCATTATGAACATGATGAACTAACACAAAAAAGAAAAATGGAAAAAAGAACAAATTAAAAAAACGTTTTTTGGGAAGAAAGAAATTTTTTCTCATAGTCTTTCTCCGGCGGCATCATCAAAATATGATTTTTTTGCTGTCTAAAAAAGCAAAACTGACACAAAAAGAAAATTTTTCCCACATGTGTAATATATCATCATTCTATTAAAACCTTAAAAATAGAAAATGTTCACATCTTTGACATTGCACTATTTTTGATTTTTTGCATAAAAAATTATTTGGTGCAAATTTTCAAAGACGTTAGCAGCATTAGATAGGACAGAAATCCATTGATTTTGTGCCGAGGGCGGTAAAAGATCAAAGGAGTATCATGATTTTAGCGTTCCTTTCTTCAAAAATTGCAAACTGAACGTGTTAAGAAAATTTCATTTTGATGCAAATTAAAAATTTTTTTCTGAATGGTTCTTTGAGAAAAAACAAGCCTTGCTTTCCTTCTTTAATATTATCTCTATTAATTATTGCAGTAATTTGAGTAATATCATTAATATAAAAAAAAATTTTGCAACTGCTAATTAAACTCACTAATCAGTTATCTATTAATTATGGTTCCAATTTGTGAGCTAAGCAGTGAAATTATTATTATTTTTCATTGATTTTTGTCAGTTTTTGAAGTACGATATAAAAGAGTTTTACTTTGTTCAAAATATATTAAATATTTTAAAAAATTCAGTCTGTTTTTTAAATTAAAAAAAATGAGAAAAGTGTGTTGGAAAAAACAATTCACTGCTGCAAAGACCAAATCAATAAAAAGAGACGTTTCCGTTGACCCAAAAACAAAGAGTTTTTTATCGTTTTTGTTTTCAAACATGTCGACTCGACATTGTCGAGTGTAAACAATTCTTCAATCTATTTAAAAAGTATAAAAAAGGTATTCGCTGACATGGGGTTTAAATGAAAACTTTAAAAATTAATTACTGTTGTAATAACATTATAATAATAATTAACAGAATTTTAGTTTATATTTAGTCGGTGGCTTACGCAGTGTATTTAGGGCCAAATTTTAATAAAAAATATGTTGCAAAATATTAGAATTTTTTCAGTGCAAGTTTTTTTAGATTGGAAACTTAAAGATTTAAAGATTAAATTTGATATATCTAAAAAATGTATTAAATATTAAAAACGATTTCGTTCTTTTTTCAAAAAAAGAAAAAGTATTTGTTTCAAAAATATTATTTTGCGTTGAGTTTTAAATTAATATGCATAAATAAACTTATTAATGCATATTAATTTAAAACTGCAAACTTTAAGATAAGGTTTGAATTTATCCAAAAATGTATTAAATATTAGAAACAAGGTCATTCTTTAAAAATAGAAAAAGAGTTAATTTCAAAATCCTATTTTTTGCGCTAAATAAAAAAACAAAAATGAATTATGTTTTGTTTGTCCACGTTCTTTTTCTCCAATTTTTAAAGTAAAATTATGTTGATAAGTGCCATTTTCAAGATAACAATATAGCAATAAAAAAAAACAAAATTAATCCTTAATTCAAGTAATATGAAATTATCAATTTTTATCAATACTGTGGCTTTTAAACTTATATAATTTTTTAAATTTATTATTGATGCAGACTGTATACTAAATCACCAAAACATGTTTTCATACCCAGCAAACTGTTTAATTCTTTCGCGAAAATTGAGCATTTTTTCGATTTTTTCAAAAATATCATTTTTGAATCCTCGGGAAACGAATATAAGGGTTCCAATCAAAAAAAAAAATTTGATAACTTTCTTCATAATATTGTTGTGAACGAAAAAAAAGCATTGGAACTTCTTCCGTGCCACTGAGATCCAAGTTGATTAATTGTTTTGATGTTGACATACAAAATTAGCGAAATTTTCAAGTGATCGTTAAATTAACAATAGGGCCTAAAACGAAAAAAAAAACTGATGGAAATCTTCGTAGTCATTAATAGATAATATTTATAACAACTAAAACTTTTCATGTTTATTGGTTCCCGAGTTAATATAACGTTTGTAACTATCGTGTGCTACAATACCCCCAACATGAAAAATTGAGCTTAGAAATGGTTTTTAACATGTGAAAATGCTCAAAACAAATTCGCTGACCTTGATTTAGTATTACCCAATCTTGTTTAAATCTAAAACACCCACAAAAAAGTTTTTCTTCAATAATGAAATACTGCACAATATCCCCAACATCATTTTTACGCTAAAACTCAATTATTTGGTCAAGTTTTAAGAAGTAAACGGTTTTAATATAATTTTTTGGACATTTCAAACATAGTGGGATGTTATTAAACGAAAAAAATAAAAATCGAAAAAAATTTTTTTTTGAAAAAATCCATGTGGAAAAAATCGAAATTTTCAAAATTTCGATTTTCGCGTTGCACATTTCCCAAAATTTTTTTGCGTCATTCTTTAGTTATTTGGAAGTCATTATGACCATATTTGACCCCCTAAATCAAAAAACCGTCTCTACAGGACACTGAATGAGCCCGTGTGTGTGCATGGCAATGGAATGAAAAGCATAGCATCCAACTTTTAGATAATTTTGAAAGGTATCTTTTGTTGCAAAAATAATATTTTTATGTTTAGAGAACATAAAAAAATAATGGAACATTATTTTGTATGAGAAAAATGTATTAAATATTGAAAAAAACGTTCTTTTGTTAAAAAAAAGAAAAGAAAGAATAAGTGTTTGTCTTGAAATATTTTTTCTTTCGCGTTGACACAATTTGTTTCACACAAACAAAAATGAATTCTCTTTGTTTGCCCGTGGGGGTTTTTTCTAACCTTTAATGAAAAACTTTTTGAATTGCGATCTTTTTATTGATGACAATGCAACAGTAAAAAGAAAACGTATAAAAATTAATAAAAATTTACTTATTTTAATGAAACTAACGATTGTTGGCTTTACTAAAGTTTTTACTTAAAATTAATTATGCTTGTTAAATTTCTTATGGTTGTAACTGACATAATCTTAGAGAATTCATTTACTTTTATATTGATTGCCATCAGCTTCAAATTCCAAATTCAATGTTTTTATGTTTTGGCTTCAAACTTTAGATAATTTAAGAAATCAATAGGGAATTAATTTTTTTGTTGAGAAAAATATATTAAATATTAAAAAAAGAGAAAGTGCATTAAAAAATAAAGACTTTGCTCTGTTGAAAAATGAATAAAAAAGTGTGTTGAAGCTTTACACAAAATGAAAGAAAAACGTTAACAATTTTTGGTCAAACTTTTTTTTGTTTCTGTAAAAATTTTAAAACTAATGAGAGGATTTTTTTAAATTAAAAAGTTAAAACTTTAATCGTTTAGTTAATCATAAAAGGTGTTAAAAATTTGAATTAATGTTTATAAATTTTAGGTATTTGATCCATTTTTAGAATACAGTGACTCAGAAAAGTTGCTGCTTTTAATGTAAAAATTTAAAGAATCTGCACAAAAATATTTTTTATTCATTTCCCTGATGCCTGATTTTTTTAACAGAATACTAAAATTGCAACTTACTATTTATTTCCATATTAAAGACATTCCTCTTTGTCATCCGAAAAACTTGTCAAAAAATCACATCGGAAGCGTTCAAATCCGAAACCATACGTGAAGAGAGGGGTGGATTTTTTAAAAAAGTCTATCGGGATGGGGTAGCCTTTTTGATTTTTTTGAAAATTTTTTCGCGGTTGATATGCCTTTGGAATTTTTCCGTTGCTTTAAAATACAGTATACCTGCTTTGGGCGCTTCGCGCCCAAAGCTTATTCACCCCCTCTTCACGTATGTCCGGAATAATTCCCGAATAGTGGAAGGATTTTTTTGCGTTTGTCCAAACGACATAAAAGTCGTTATAAATAAACGCAAATTTTTTGTAAAATTTGTGACATAAGATTACTTTTAAAGGACTTGTAATCATCAAAAAAAGACAATTCAAAAAAAAAGATATCACGGCAAATTTTGTATTCCTCAATATTCAGTTCATGAATAGTGTTCCAATATTTTTGAAACATCGCCGCCGCCGCCACCGGTGGCGGCGGCGGCGGCGCTGCCGACTATGGTTTATACGGAAACCCATACAGGGCTGACTTAAAACTGAATATATTTTGGTCCCATTTTAGCAGCAAAATAGGAATCAAGTTTTTAATTAAAAAAGAAGCAAATATACCAAGTATTGACCCTTTTTAGAACGGTACGCTTTCGGCACTTCATAGTTGCGATATTTGTCTTGGAGTATTCTCTCAAAAGATAAAAAAGTTATTCTTTAAAAATACCCTAATTTTGTCTTAAATGTTTAATATTTTGAAAAATAAACAAATGTGAAGTTATGTAGATAATGCGATTTTCTTTTTTTCAAACAAATATTTATAGTCAAGACTAGAAATTTATATTACTTGCATGAAAAACAACATTTTCCTTTGCTTTCATGGATAATTTTGAACAAAGCATGGCTCAAAATAGTGTTAGAAGCTATATCAGCATTAATAATGTCTTGAAATATACTTGTTATTACACGGAATAAACAGTTTTCTGTTATGTTTTTTGTTTGTCGTCGCCGCCATTGCCAGCGGCGATGGCGCCGCTTATGAAACATTGCCGCCGCCGGCGGTGGCGGCGAGAGAACACTGTTCATGAATTCTGTAATTTAACGGAATAAAAAAATGTAAATTTCTCGCTTATAGAAAAATGCCGTTACAAAATAAAAGCAGGTTGTTTGCAGAAAAATATCCATTAAAAAAACTTTTTGAGGTAAACATTATTGCTCCAAAATTGCCTCACTCAAAAAAATAATATTTTACAAGTTTATTCAAAGTTCAAAGATATAAAAGTACACAACAAAAAAATTAAAATGAGATTAATAATCTGAATCAAAAACAAAAAAATCATCATTCTTAAGACATGCAGGAATTCGACGTTTCTTTTTCTTTGGAGTTTCATCTTCAAAGGGATCATAATCATCGTCATCATCATCCTCAGAAACATAGCGTTTCTTTACAACAGTAGCGCGTTTTGACTTTGGAGCTGGAGCTTCATCTTCAGAGGCATCAAAATCGTCGTCGCTATCATCCATGACAATTTTTTTCTTTGAAGCAGTTGTTTCAGCAGCACGTTTAGGCTTAAGAGCTGGAGGAGTTTTATCTTCAGAAAGATCCATTACATCATCATCTTCAATAGGCTTTTGCTTCTTTGGCATTTCATCTTCAGATGGTTGAAAATCATCAGCAGCACCGATCAATCTTTTATTTGTTGCAATTGCACCAACACGTTTGCTCCTACGAGCTAGAGCTTTTGTTTGCAAAGCAGCAATTTCATTTTTCAATTGATTCTTTTCTTTTTGATGAGCATTTTGAATTTTAACTTTTTCATTTTTTACTTTTTCAATCTGAAATTTTCATTAGTAATTAGTGTAATAAATAAGCGTAAAATACACTTACAGTTTTTGCTTGTCCATCAATAATTTTTTGCTTTTTTTGAAGAGCCTTTTCCGCTTCCTTTTTACGGGTTTCAATTTCTTGCTTCAATTCTGTAATTTTGTTATCTTTTTCAGTTACCTAAAAAACACATTTATTTAGGTAGTGGTACATTCAAGAAACCTACAATTTTATCACGTCCATTATTTAAACCAGCAATTTCAAGTGTTTTTTCTTTGATTTCTGCTTGTAATTGAAGAATCTGAAATGATATATATAAAAAATGTTTAAAATAATTATAAAATATAACCCACTCTTTTATTAGCTTGTTGAACAATTCCTTCAAGACTTTCGGTATTGGAATTTTTTATATGAATCATTTCAGCTTGAAGTACTTCTTTTTCTTCTTTCTAAAATTACAAAAATATTACTGTAGATATACATATAAAATCTTACAGCAATTTTGACATTTTCTTTCAAATCGGAGATGGTTTTATCACGTTCAGAAATTTCAGCTTGAGATTTGGTAGTTTCAGCATTATGAGTTTTAATCAAATGTGAATTCTGAAATGTAAAACTACAATAATTATTATGAGGATAAAAAAACTTACAATATCAACAGAATTTGTTAAAAATTTTTGGGCATCGGCTAAAGTTTGCTTTGATTTTTCAATTTCAAGTTTGTTTGCTTCACATTCTTTTTCCAGTTCTTTCATTCTTTGATCTTTTGCTTCATTAATTTTTCGCAATTCTGCAATTGTTTGATCTTTTTCAGCAACCTAAAAACAACATGTTTATCAAAAAAAAGAATAAATTATCAAATTTACTTACTTTTGCATTTTCAACTTCAATATGTTGAACAATTCTTTCAAGCATTTGAGAATTTTTTTCTTTGATTTCTTCAATCAATGATTGTTTCATGGTTTCAGTTTCCCGATCCAATTCTTCATTTTTAATTTCATAATTTGTAGGTGAAGAAGCCATTGAAGAAGATGGATTTCTTGGTGAAGAATCACTTTCCATTTTATCGATTTTCATATAAATCAGCAACAATTTCTTTAATAAAAGTATAGCAAGAGCAAAAAAAAATTGATCACCGAAAAAAAATTTATAAATTAAAATTAAAAATTGCAAAAGTTTTTTATTGGATGATTGCGCGCCAAAAATGTTTCTAAAAGAGCAAAACTTTGCTCAACCAAAATGCTGGAAGGAAAAAAGATATTGACTTTTTTGAATTGAGAGACAAAAGTTTCATGTTTTTGATTTGAAGCCCTGCAGGTTTATCCAAAAACGGAATATCCTGGCACGGATCGGTTTATGCTTTACTAAAAAGTGCAAAAGTTAATCTTGGCTGTATTTTTAAAGATATTTGCCTAAACGTTGCTAAAAAGCAACATTTTGGGTACATTTTGGATAAAATGTCAAAGTAGTGACTGAATTTAAGAAAAACATAATTTTTTTAATATAAATTTATTGATACAAATCAGTGAAATTGCGAGATACAAAGAATAATTTCAGAATTTAAGATTCACAATTATAAATAGAAAAACGGAAAGATGAAGGTAAATTTGAAACAATTTCTTTTTGAATACGTTGAATTTTAGCAAAAGTTTCTTTGGAGACGTTAAAAGCAAATTCAAAACCGCCATATTCAGTAGCATAAGTCTAAAACAATAAAGTAAATTTAAGTTTTATAAAATTGTTCCAAAAGTTTAATTCCGTTGTTTTCCTTTGATGAAATTTTCTATGACGAAAGAAGGAAAAACCTTTTGGAACAACTTGATAATACAAAAAAAAATTTTACCTGGATAAATTGACCAAATGTTTCAAAATCGAAACCTTTTTGAACATTCGAAAACTTAAATATACAAAGATTTGTCATTGGAGGAAGTCGAGAAAAGTTTTGAGCAATTTTATCCATTTTTTCACCATCATTGAAATTACTGTAAGAAAATAAAAATTCACAAAATTTAAATACAAAAATAGGCTTACTAATGAAATCTTTCAACATCCGGCACTTCCATCAAAAGTTGATCAACAGAAATTAAAGTTCCATTTTCATTTGTTACAGTAATTTGAATAATATACAAAAGACGAATATCACCTTTTCCAACCAATTTTTTGTAATCATTGAACGAAATTGTTAAATCTTTCAAATATAATTTTGAGAAACTGTTTGAATGTAAGCGATCAATCAAAGGAGAAAATTTTGCAGCAGGAAGAGATTCAATTTTTAACAAATCTTCGACATAAATTTTGCAACAAGAATGATAAATAGGAATTCCAGCACCATATTCATCTGACCATTTTTCACCATTATAATAAAGTGAACTTGTGGAAAGCGTCTAAAATTATCATATTATTACAAAGTAAAAACCTTAGAAACATACTTTGATTTCGCAATCGAGACCTGAAGTTTCTACAGTAATTTGTTGACAAGAATTAACCAATTTTGAATTTGTTTCTCTCAATCGCGTAATTTGATTTTCCTTTTCTTGAACTTCAAATTCCATTTGGTGAATCTAAAAAAGGTGGTTTAATAAAAATCAAAAAGACTAAAAACTTACAGTAATTTCAGATTCCCTGACTTTAGTTTGCAAAAAAACAATTTCATTTTTTAATTGATTTTTTTCTTCTTGAAGATTCATTGATTTTCTCAAAAGTTCGGCAACTTTGATCTTCGCTTGAATGCTCTAAAATAATAAACACAACATTTAAGAACAAATTTTTAAAAAGACTTACTTCAGCAGCAGATTCATCGAAAGACTTTTTAATATCCGAAAGAGTTTGCTTCAATTGTTCAATTTCTTGATCTTTCTTTTTGCTTTCTTTTTTCAATTCATCAATTTTATTATCATTTTCATTAACCTTAAACATATTATTATTAATATTATTAAAGATTACAGTATAAAAAACTTACAGTATAAGATTGTCCATCAATAATCACATGCTTTTCTTTGATGGTTTTTTCCAGTCGAATAATTTGTTGTTCCTTGTTTTGATTTTGTTCTTCCAAAACAGTAATTTTCTCTCGATTTTGAGCAATCTGAAAAAAGAATTGTTTTATTTGAGTACAAAACAAAAGTAACAAAACATACAATTTAATCTTTCAAAGTAATAGTATTTTGCTTTTCTTGAGCCATTTGTTTAATTCTTTCAAATTTCTGTTTCACTGGTTCTACTTCATTATCTGTATTTGTGATCGGAGATGACAGAATTGAAGAAGGATTGCTTTGTGAAGAATCATTTTCCATTTTATCTCTTTCGCTTTCAGTTGAAGGATTAACCATGACTGGATTAATCAAAATTAATTGATGTTAAAAGTGGCAGACAGCACGTTCGAAAATAATATGAATGATAAAAAATGCAATGATTTTTTTATAAAAAAATGAATGAGAAAAATGTTTGTCATGTGAAATTGTGAATGACGTTCAAATAAAAGAAATGGTGGCAAACAATAGTCGACAAAAAATTGAATGGTCTGAACCGATCAATACAGTAATCGTTTAAACAGTTGTTTTGTGTTTATTATTCGATTAATCTTTTAATAGACGCAAAAAACAGCTTTTTCTAATGTATTTAACATAAATTTTAAAAAACGCTTTGATTATTTATCATCGTAACTCTTTTTACTTAAAAAAGTATTTGGTTATAATCTTTTGTGGAAAAAAATAAGTGTATGTCTTTTTTTCCCTGATACCGTATCCAACCTTGCAAATCTTTCATCCTTATCCCCATTGCAAAAAAGAAGTTCATTACACTAAATCTTTTTTTGTTAAATTTTTTGCTCGATAAAGGGGTCGAAAATGCGGCCAAAATTTCCGGCCCCTGGCCCGATAGTTTTTACTTACTTAAAAAATCTTTTTCCAACTTTTGCATGAATTTTTGTTTTTAATTGTTTCAACGGTTTTGGGAATATAAATTTATTGATACAAATTAGTGAAAGCATAAAACACAGATTATAAAAGACAAGAATTCAGAACTCAAATGTCGCAATTATTTATAAATCTTAAAACTGAAAGGTGAAGGTAAAGTTGAAAGAATTTCTTTTTGAATACGATAAATTTTAGCAGAAGTCTCTTTGGACACTTTAAATTGTAATATCCAATCACCATCTTTAATTGCATTTTTCTAAAAAAAATCAAATTATTAAAAAATTTTAATTAGTAAATTAAATCTTACCTGAATAAATTGACCAAATGCTTCAAGATCAAAACCTTCTTGAATATTAAAAAGTTGAAAGCGACAAAGTTCTTGAAATTTAGGGATTTCAACCAATTTTTGAGCAAGACCTTCCATTGATTCACCGTCATTGAAAATGCTAAAAATACAAAAGTTAATTTCATAAAAGAATACAAATGTCTTACTATCTAAATTGTTCAACATCCGGCACTTCCTTCATAACTTGATCAACAGAAATTAAAGTGCCATCTTCGTTTGTTACCGTAACCCGATGAATCTTTAAATGACGAATATCATTTTTTCTAACCAAATTTTTGAAATTTTCTGCAGAAATTGTTAAATCTTTCAAATATAATTTGCAGAAACTCTTTGGATGTAAACGATCAATCAAAGTTGAAAATTTTGTAGCAGGAAGAGATTTAATATTTAACAAATGTTGAACAAAAATTTTACAACTAGAATCATCAAGTCGAACTTCAATTCCACCTTCATCGAACCATTTTGTACCATCATAACAAAGACAACTTGTTAGAAAAGTCTAAAATTCTTTACTGATTTGAAAAAAAAGGACATCAGAAACATACTTTTTTTTGTAATACTTTAAAAACGACATCGATTCCTGCAATATAATTTAGTCGATGTACAGTAACCATATCATTTGGATTAAGCATTTTTGAATTTGTTTCTTTGAATTCAGTAATTTGATTTGCTTTTTCAAGGACTTTAGATTCCATTTGACGAATCTAAAAAATTATTTAATCAAAATGAGAATAAAATAAACAAAAACAATTACAATTGCATCAGATTCTCCATTTTTTGTTTGCAAAGCAGCAATTTCATTCTTCAATTGATTATTTTCTTTTCCATAAGCATTTTGAATTTTAGCTTTTTCACTTTTTTCTTCTTCAATCTAAAATATTTACAGTAAGCATTGTAATAAATAAGCGTAAAAGAAACGTACAGTACTTGCTTGACCATCAATAATCTCTTCCTTTTCTTTGATAGCTTTTTCAAGTCGAATAATTTCTTGTTCCTTGTTTTGATTCTGTTGTTCCAAATCAGTAATTTTATCTTGATTTCCAGCAATCTAAAAAAATTGTTTGTTATTCAAATATAAAAGAAAGTAAAAAACATACAATTTGATCTTGTAAATCAATAATTTTTTGCTTTTCTTGAAGAGCCTTTTCTGCTTCCTTTTTACAGGTTTCAATTTCTTGCTTCAATTCTGTAATTTTGTTATCTTTTCCAGTTGCCTAAAAAACACATTTATTTAGGTATTATTACATTCAAAAAACGTACAATTTCACTTTTTTCCTTTTTCCATGCAAAAAATCGGCGAAGTAAATGTTTGGGAGCTCCTGTGGTGGTTTGGGATGAATCTTCACAAAGTTCTTCCTTTTCTTTGACAGTTTCTTCCAGTTGAATAATTTCTTGTGCTTTGCTTTGATTTTGTTCTTCCAAACCAGTAATTTTTTCTCGTTGTCCAGCATTCTATAAAAAATCATTTTTTATTCAAGTATAAAAGAAAAAAAAACTTACAATTTGATCTTGAAAATCAACAATTTTTTGCTTTTCTTCAACATTTTCATTAGTTTCATCCAGTTCAGTTTGCTTTTCTTGAGCAAGAGAGCCTTGAAGAGGCATAAAGCTTTCAGATATCTGTTTCACAGGTTCAACTTCAGCATCGTTAATTGAAGATGACGGAATTGATGAAGTTTGTGAAGAAAAACTTTCCATTTTATCACTTTCAGTTGAAAGATTAACTAGCAGAAGATTTATTGAAATTAGTTGATGTTAAAAGTTGACAGCAGCTGCAGCAGAAGAGAAGTCGTTCAGCAGACGAAAATGAACGAATGAATGATAAAAAATGCAAAAATTTTTGTTGCAACAAAAATGAATTATTTTTGTCGTGTTAATGGTATTCAAAACGAAAAATATGCAAATATTAACTCGTTCATTTTTTAAAAAAACTAGCATTATCGCTGAATCGACCAAAAATATCAGTTTTGGGAAAGGCATAACTTTTTGGTAAAACCAAGATGAAAAATCCAATGATTTATATCTTGGGGGTGTTTAAAAAACTCCAGAAGTTACAAAACAGGGTATATCTTTGAAATAGTGCCAATGTCGGTAAAAACCACCTACTTTACAACAACCAAGATCAACACTTTTTTTGCTCATTTACAAAACTTTTAAAACAAAACCAAAAAAACAAACATTCGTTCGCGAACTTTTTTTTCGGCGCAGCAGCTCTGTCAAAAATAATAAGCTGTTTTTCGCGCAACTAAAATTAGATTTTTTTCCTCATTTTTCCTGTGTTTTTAATTTTATCTTTTATTATTTTTGCTAATAATAATTAAACATATTTGTTATACATTTTCGTTTATTTATTAGATACTATCTACACTTTTTAGTGTTCACAAAACCAAAAAAACACACGTTCGCGAACTTTTTTAACGCAGCAGCTCTGTCAAAAACAAAAACATTTTTTGCGCAACTAAAATTAATTTTTTTACCTCGTTTTTTCTCCGTGTTTGTTTATTTTATTTTCAACATGTTTTTAACGACATTAAATAACTTTTGCTTATAAATAATTATAAATATTTGTTATAACTTTATGTTCACTTTTTAGATATGTCTGCTTTTACTGCTGCTGCAATTGCTGAATGCTCTAAAAATGAAAAAGAAATTTATGGATTTGCTAAAGATTCATCATTCGTGAATAGAGAAAATCCTGCATTGAAGAATATGATCTTTTTAACACTTTATGGTGCTCAAAGTAAAGCAGCTCTTGTCAGCTTTACATGTACCCGAGAAGTTTTTGTCTTTGAATTCCTTAAAGTTTTTAAGAATTCAAAGTTAAAAGCTTTCGTCTTTCGAGTTGATGGATTACCTGTAAGTGCGGATTTTATTCGGGCAACTCGGGTTAATTTGGACTTACTCCATATTCCATTCGTCTATTTTACTCCATCAGAATATATGCGTGCTGGGATTTTGATTGCTGCAAATCTTTCCCTCAAGGAAAATGATCGAATTGTTGAAGTTTTGATTGATGATAATGGATATGTTGTTTCTGAATTGATTTATACTGAAAATGGTTTCCTTGAATGTGATCAACGTGATTGTAAGCCTTACAAGAAGATAACCCCTGAAGCAATTCGTCGACGAATTCTTGGTCCAAATAATCCTGTCAAAATTGTTTGTCATGCAAATTCTCCTGGTAAAGAAGCTACAAAATTCTTAAAGAAAAATGTCTTGAATAATGTGCCATCTTCAAAGGTATTGATCATTGAAGAACCACCAACTGAGTATGAAGAAAAATGGAGAAATGAAACAATTAAGTGGTTGTTTGATAAAAGTTACACCAAATTTTATGTCTGCCAACAATCATTCTGTGATTACATGATCACTTTTAAATATGCAGGAAAACAACATCCTCTGCTTACGTGTAAGAAAGATGCTATTTTGCCTTTTAAGCAAGAAATTATTATCCCAAGATCCTTCCTACAATATTTTGTAAGTTCTTTTTTGTATTGATTATTTGTGGCATTTAAAGTTTCTTACATGTTCGTATATTGATAGTGTGCTGCTGGCAAAATTATGTTAACCTGTTGATGTCCCTCGTTTTTGCCTTTCGCACTATAAACGCAAATTTGCAGATTCCCGTAAAACCACCTGAAAGTTGGTACTGAAAAGGTGTTTAGTTTATTGGAAAAGGCCCTTATGGGATTATGCAAATCTGAAGTCAGCAATTTCGAGGGAGTAAGCTAAAATCTAATGCTCTTATAATTGCGGCAGTGATCAAAGGGGAATAATGGGGTTCATAAATTTGGGTGTTTTGTTGTAGATATTTCTGGACAAACATGAAAACCCAGTGAGATAATACGGTTTTGCGTTTAAAATAACTTGAGAATCAGTTAACATAAATTAATATAGCTATTTTTTAGCTTGCTTGTGCTGATGAAAATGATGCTGATATTCGTATTCATAAAGAAATTGAAATTTCAAAAGAAATTCATTCCTTGAAATTCACGTTAGAAGTTGATGAAAGTAATTTCATGTTTGCATATTGTAGTGGATTGATTTATAAGAAGATTTCTCTTCTTCCAACAAAACTTGATGCTAAAGATATTACTTTTCCTGTCATTGGATTCTTTGGTGAACTTTCAATTATCTATGTTAAAGAAGAAGATGCAGGATATAAATTTTTTAATAGTTGGAATGGTATGTTTTTCTTTATGGTTTTTTACAATCACTGATTTAATGTAATATTTTTAGGTAAACTTGGGAAGGATCTTTACATTAGTTTTGATCAAGAGAAGCCTGTTTTCTTTGAAAAAGCTGTTCAAAAATTTACATCCTACAGTAATTCGGTTATTCATGGTAAGTTTCTTTTTGGATTACGGTAATTGATGGAATCAAATTTATTAAACAATATTCATATTTCAGATCTTATTAAAGTTATGTCAACTCCACCTTCCAAATTGGCATCCCTTCAAACCTTTGGATATTCAATCACATCTGATTCTGATCATCCTGTTTTAATGACAGTTGAAAATCATCTTGGAGAAAAGAAAGCTGCAACTCCGGTATTTTTGATGGCCTTGCTTCTCAAAGAACATTTAAAGGAACTTCAAACAAAACTTGGATCAATGCCAAATAAAATTGGATTCTGTATTTTTGATGAATTTGATGGGGATTCTGAAGCAAAGAAACGGGTTGAAAATGGTTTAAAGGAAGCTTGTCAAATGTTGAATGGTCTAGAATGTTGTTTCTTTGAAGCTGTTTAAAATTGTAGTTTGTTTGATACCATATTTTTGGTTCTATTTGTTTGTTTGTTGAAAATATTTAAATAAAATTGTTGAATTATTCTGGTAAAATATTATTATTATTTGCTGAAAAAATTGCCAGAAAAAAAGGAAAAGCTTCAACTCCTGATAATTTTAAATGTTTAGAAATCTTTTATTTTTTACCAATGATTACTGGGTTCAGCGTGCCTTTTTTGTATGCTGTTGTTGTAAATATAGTTACAGTATACTCACAAAAATTCAATGTAATTTTGGCAAAAAACTGAATAAAAAGAGTGTTCAAAATCAATGTTAGAGATGAAAATAGTGGCTTCGATTGTCGCCAAATTATTAAATTAGGCCTCAGAGATTCTCGAGGACAGAATTGTTGTCTTTAGAAAACTTCAATAATATTACCGTTATCAGCAACTGGTCAAAAGTGGGTATGATCCCCTGAGGGCATGAAATTTTAATTGGAGATTTTTTTCTAAATGAGTAATCCACATAAACCAATTTAATCAATTAAAGAACAAATTTATTCTTTTTCTTTTCGAGTAATACAGTATACATATATACATATAAAAACATCAAAAACTGTTTATAAAAATTTAATCCAAATATAATATTTATTTTTTAGAATCCCGAGCAACCATATGAAATTGTTCAATCCATGACTTTTCCATTACATGCGGTTTTCGAAGTGCTGGATGAAACATTTTTACCCGAACTTTATCAGACCATTTTATCTTATATTCAATTTCAGGCGTATTCTTCTTTTTCTTATCTTCTTCAGGCTGCAAACTGATAACACTTTCAACAGTATTTGCAAAAAGTGTAGTATCTCGAGCAAAAAGTGCATCATCTAAAAAAATATATGGATATATTTACATAAAAAAAATCATTGTAATTAAATTATATATATATATATATATTTACCAATTTTCATTGTTGCAATAGGACCATATGGAAAGAATTCAACTTTATTGAAAGGTCGTTGAGAGAGAACTTTTTCACCACTACAAACTTTTTCCAAGATATCCATATCAACGGGTAAATCTTCATCCCCCATTTCTTCAACAGCCTCACTAAAATATAAAAAATTTGAAGAATATTACGGTAAATGTTAAACATATCAGTGTACTGTTAATACAGAGTGTCTCAAGAAAAGATCCAGATTAGATTTAGCAAGTAAATTTTTAGTTTAAAAAATATTCAAAAACCAGTTTGCGCAGAGTTGAGTTCACAATCTTTTAAGAATTTTTTCGACATATTTTTTAAACAAATGTGTGATATGCAAATTTTGCACGCTTAAACAGAGTGACAGTAACTTCAAATTTTTTGTTTTTTATTGTTGTTTTTTTTATCGTTACTCTCGCTCTTTATAAGCGTGCAAATTTGCATATCACAATCTCAAAGGATTCTGAACCCAACTGCGCAAATCGCTTTTAAATATCTTTAAAACTAAAAATTTGCCAGCTAAATCAAATCTGTATTTTTTCTTGAGAGATCCTGTGTAAAAAATGTAATATCAAATATTTAACATTACAGTAACCAAAAAAATCAAACAAAAATACTTACCCACACCATAATGGTGTTTTGCCATCTTCTTTGAAAGGATTGTTATAATGATGATTCTTAACAATTTCATACGGTGGCCGTTTTCCAGGAGATTTTGAAGGTTTTCCTTTCTTTTCATCCTTTTTTGATGATGCCGCTGTTTCTTTTTTCTTTTCTGCATCAGCAGGTTTTGTAGTTGCTCCACCATCTGCACCACTGCCTTTTGCACCTGAACCACCACCTGCACCTGCACCAGCAGCACCTTTTTCATCTGACCCTGCGCCAGCAGCAGCAGCTCCACCTGGAGGTTTTTCAACTTCTGTTTTATCTTTTGTTTCATGATCCTTTCGACTTTGTTCTTCTTTGTCATCAGCTTTTGTTTGAGTTCGAATTGAATGATCTGGAAGCATGGAATGATCTGTGATTACGGCAGCAGCTGCGGCATTTGGTTTTGGTTGTGCTCTAAAAAATAATATGGATAAAAAGTGCATAAAAGAAATGTTCCAAATTTTAAAAAGTGACAAATTTTTTGAAATTGGAGGTTTTTTTTGATTAAATTTGTTACAACTTGATCCCTGATCAATGAGTCTTGCAATGAAAAGGATTTTAATCCGTGATCAATGTGTCTTGCAACGAAAAGAATTTTAATCCTTTAAAAAACTTTTCGTTTCAAGATTCAGGGATCAATTTTATCGACAAACAAAAAAGTATCCAAGAACAGAAAAAAATTTGCATATTTGTAAAATGCCAATATTAAACAAAAGCATACCTTGCTTCAATGATTGTCTTCTTTCTAATTCCAATCCAAGTTGCATATTTTGCTTTAGGTCGAATTGCAAGAAAATGAGCTTTTCGTTCACCAAATCCCATTCCAACACGTCGCCGCTTTGGATATGCCTATAAAATAACATTGGTGGATTTCATATATCCACTTAAAGACAAAAATAAACTTACTTCATCCCCAAGTCGAAGGGTGCCAACTTTAGGTTGAAAAGTTCGTAAAATTTCTGCTTTCCGATATTCCACGTATGCTTTTTCTTCCTTTTTAGCTTGTTCTCGAGCCTTCTTTTTTGATTTCATTTTTTCCATTGCTTGTTCAAGTTGATATCCAGTATAGACAGGTTTTCCATCCGGGCCCAAATTTGTTTCAATTACTTTTTTTCGCCCAAATTTTCCTTGCTTTGTTTCAACATAACCTTTTCCAGCAGCACCTTGTCCATCTAAAAAAAATAATCATCAACAAATTATTTATAAATAAAATATGTATATTCTTACCATCAGCACCAGCAGCACCAGCACCACCTTCTTCACCACCAGCACCAGGATTTGCTTGTTCCTTTGAAGGTTTTTTGGAAGATCCATCAGCAGAATTCTTCTTTTTTCCACCACCAAAAAATAGCCATCCCATTTTTTTTTCTTTTCAAGTTTTTACAGAATTTTTTACAAAACAATGATGATTGAAGAGAGAGAGAAAGAATTTGCCGTATGCAATGAAACTTTGATAAAAAGGCAAAATGAAATGAGTTCGTGGAAAACATTGCATAAAATTAAAAAATGAATGTCTGTAAAAGATTGAATAAAATTAAAATGCATTTTTGCAAAACATTGAATGAAAATTTGCATATTATTAAATTATCAGACAACAAAAAATAATGTGATAATAGTAGGCATGGATACCCGGGCTCATTTCGGGCACACACGGGCCGGATTTTTTTGGATTTAAAATAAACAAAGAAAATCAATTAAAAATTGATTTGTTTAAAAAAGATGTATTAAATATTGAAAAACAGAGAGCTTAAAAAAACAAAGCACTATTTTTTATGAAAATATTTGTTCTTCTTACACAAAAAGAAAGGAAGGCAAGAAATTTGCGGCATTTCGAAACATTGAATGCGCTGTTTTTCTTCAACCTTTTGTGGACTTTTTTGATCTGCAAAATTTTTCTTTGTTATTTTTGCAAAAATAAACTTTCCCATGGCATTTTTGTTTTTGAATTCTTTTGTTTTGCTATTTTTGCAAATTTTTTCGGAGGCTGGATTTATTTCAAAAGTGTTGAACTTTAATTTTTTTTGGAAATTCACATAAAAAAAGAACATCAAAATAATTTTATTTTCATAAACAAAAAATAGAAAATAAGGTTGTTTTCGTATTTTTCATCTTTTTTGTTTTTAATTTGGATTTATTAATTCCGTTGCATTTTTTTAAAGCTTAAATAATTTAGAAGCGTTAATTTTGCTTTTCTAGTTTTTTAACGCTTACAATTAAAAAATACTAAAAGTCTGAGTTTGGCATTTTAAGATGGCAACAAAAGACAGTTGTTTTTCTCTGAAGGAGAAACAACAAATTAATTCCACTTCCAAAAGTGGTGATGGTCAATACAGTAATCTCAATTTAAATGCAAATCAAAAGTGTTCAGATGGAAATTCATCAGTTCAAGCAAAAATCATTTCAAAAAATTCTGAACAAATCGGTTACGGTAAAAAAACAAATAATAGAATGCAGTTTTGGTTTTTTTAACTAATCGATAAAAAATCAGCAAACAATAGTCATTCAAAAAGTTGACGATATTTTATGAAGAAAATATACGGTATCTTCTTGTATGTTACCGTATATTTTCTTGATGCTCAGAAGAAAAAAACAAACTTTCTAAAACTGCAGCCTTAATTAAACAAACAGATTCAAATTCTGAAAAATCTTTAAAAGAAACATCAAAAAATTTATGGAAAGATTCTGATAAAAATTTCAAATCACTTGATTATTCAAATCTTTGCAATTCTGAATCACAAAAAGTTGAAAAGAAAACTGAAGAATCTTTGAAAAATAGTAGCACCCTTTCCCTTCATATTGCAGCATATGAAAATTCAATTGAAGCTTCTGCAACAGATTCCGATTCAAGAAATAAAATTTTGGTTAAACATTCGAAAATTGTAATTGTTTCAAACGTGTATATTAAATCAGGGACGTCAGCAAAGTGGGACAACAGGGGCACATTCCTCCTCCAAGATTAAAAAATTCTTTTGATCTTTTACCGCCATAGATAGAAGATTAAAGGTGGTACCTCTTGAAATTGTTTCTATTCTCTCTGGAATAAATGCAGCTGACGTCCTTGCATGTACAGTAACTAAAGGTTCAGCTTCAGGGTTCTTCTTCAATCAGCATTCAAGAATCAAATTCATTTGAGATTCCCCGTCAACAAGATAATGATAAACCTGCTTCACCAGATATTATGCAATTTAAAGCATCCCAAAAATTGCTTAATCCAAATAAGAATGAAAAATTGAATGAAAAGGGTAGGAAAATTAGTAATCTTTTGGATAAAAAATTTTCAATTAATTATTTAAACACTGTAATTTTTTTTAAATTTTCGTTCTGCCTTTTTTAGATTCTGTAAATAAAAGCAATCAATCTTGTTCAAGTAAGAAATCTGAAACTTCAATGATTGGATCAAATTTAATGCATAAAAATTCTGTCGTTGAAAATGATAATAAACTTCAAACATTAATTAATAATCTTGATACGGTAACTGAAAATTTTGTCAAAATTGTAAGTTTCAATTAGTTTCATTGTTTTGCTTTTACTACCAGAGGCTGCCTAGTTGTAACTTGACGCAGTTGATGTGTGAATCGACAGACATGATTTTGTCGGCAAAAAGCCTTGATGTCAGATCATGAACTCTTAGTCACTTGACATCTGGACAATCCCTTTTCTAAAATTAATACAAACTTCAATTAATGAAAATCCCCTTACAAATATTTCCATTTTAGCTTACTCAAACAAAAATGATTCACAAAATTCCGGTTAATCCACTTGATAAAGCCGGATATGAAGCTATTCAAGATTTTGTTACATCAGTAAGTTACTTTTTGGCTTTGCTTACATAGCCTTTTCAATTCCATTGATTTTTAGATTGATAATGTTATAAAATTTTATGAAACTGAAAATTCTGAATATCGAATTAAACTTGAATGCCTTTTGAAGGGAGTAAGTATTTTCGACAATTTTGAAATGTTTTAAATATCATTTTAATGGCATTACAGATATAAATATCGATTTTTAGATATCTGCAATGGATTTTTCTGAAACAGATGCCGAAACTGATTTCAAAATTGAAGTAATAAAACAAGAAATTTTTCAACAAAGTGATACGGTAGTTTTTTCAAGCTGCTTTTTTATGATAATTTTCTTAAAAAGCTATAGATTGCTCAAATGGCTGAAGATTTTTTATCATTGACAAAATATTATGATGAAAAAGCTGGGCAAATGGAAGCTGAAAAAGCGGAATTAAAGAATCAATTGAATTTGATGATCGAACAAAAAGAACAAAATTTTCATGGTCAAATCAAAGCTTTACAAGAACAAGTAAAAATTGCACAATCTGACGGCGATTCTTTGAAATCAGAACTTCGAGAGAAAGATGTCAGGGTTAGTAATTTTTTCTTGATTTTTCATCTTAATTTTCTAAATAATATTTTAGATTGCTCGATTAAATGAAACTTCTTCAACAATGACAAAAAATTATGAAGATAAAGTAAAATCTTTGGAAGCAAAACTTGGACAAATGAAAGCTGTTGAAGCTGATTTCAAGAATCGATTGAATTTAATGGAACAAAAAGAACAAGAATCTCGAGCAGAAGCTGGAAAATTACAAGCTCAAGTAAATACTGATTCTTTGAAGTTGGAAATAAGAGAGAAAGATGGCAAGGTTTGTTGTTGATTTTTATCTAAAAATTTACAAGACTAATGCAAAATCTTTGATGTTAGATTGCTAATGCCAAAAGTGAAAAAGATAAAATGAAGGAGGCTGGCTTGGGCAGAAATGTTACGGTATTTTGTTTGAACTTATTGTCATTTTAATTTAACATTCTTTTTTAAAGGCACTTCCTCCTCCACTTGATCCTTCGACAAATGAAAATTTTGTTGAATTAAAAGATTTTGTTCATGGATCATGGATTGATTATAGAAAGTTGGGGGGGAAAAGTATAATTTGTTTTTTGAAAGAGTTTTGTTGCAAATTATTGTTTTATTTTAGGTTATGGTTGTTAATAAAATTTTGGACACTGATAGAAAGAGAATTTGGGAAGTTTATTATACTGATACGAATGGACAAGAAAAAATGGTTGAAATGAAACTTAATGGTTCATTTCAAATACATATTAATCGAGAGGTTATCAGTGGTCCATTGCGTTGTGTAAATAAATTAATTGATTATAAGTTGATTCATTCATGTGCTCTTAAATCCTTGAATTTATTTTATTCTCGTATTCCATTTGCTGATTATATGATATTAGTTCAATCTCAAACGATTGAATATTTATCTCTTGAAAATGTTTCGTTTGAAGATCAATATGCCAATGTTCCACTTGAAAAGATTTTACAATATCTTCCAAATTTGAAGCAATTTACTCTGTAATAGTCATTGGTTATATAACGCATTTTGTGAGATTTTGAAGCTTTTTTAATCCAAAATGGCAGTGAAACAAAAATATTGAACTAGAGGCTGTAAATTAGCAAATATTAGAATTTTCTGAAAATTGTAAATATTAGTTAAAAATATATATGCAAATGAACAGCCTCATAACTCAATAGTTTATTTCTGTGCCCTACCATGCTTCAGAATTTCTCAAATTGCGTTATTTGCTTCTATTATAGCTTCTATTTTAGCTCCTGGCTTGATGATCAAGCTGTCCCATTTTCAAATCTTTTGAAACTTCCGATTTTTAAAAATCTGGAATCTTTTCGGCTTTCTTGGTGTACATATGATTTTAATCTTGCAGAATTTGGTGAATTTATGAAGGTAAATTTTGTGATATTTTTTGGGAGAACTTTAATTAAAATTTTTTAGAAAAATTCATGGGCAAAGTTTGAAATTTTCGTTGACCTTAGTAATGGTCACCGTCGTCGCTATCGTGCTCCTCCGGCAATTATCAGAAAACTTAAAATGGATCGAAATGCAATTTTTTCTTCTTGGCCACAAGCTTCACCAAAACCTTCTATCAAATTTCGATAAATTCTTTTATTTTTATGTCATCTTTAAAATATAATTTTTTAAATTTTGAAAAAGTTTTATAGTATACATCGAAACGAAGGCAGAAAAATGTGAGATTTTTCGTTTTCTTTCGTTTTTAAAAAGAACAAAAGAAAAGTCTTTTCGTTTTTTTTCGAAAGCCTGTTTTACACATGGCGTTCATAAACATTTTGCCACACTTTGTCTCACGTTTTTCTGGTTTTTTCTGGAAAAAAATTCGATGTGAGTAAATCTTTATAATTATGTTTTATGGGTTTTAATTCGGACAATACTAAATTATTTTATACGTTATTTGAAATTTTTATGAAAACTTGAAGAAAATAAAAAATTAAAAAAATTATTATGAACTTGATTAAAATAAATTTTTTGTGTCTTCCTCATGTCAGATTTACATGTTGTAATTCGGATTCTCCCATGAGCAATATTTTTACCATTTTATCCGAGATATACTTTTCATATATGCTTGTACAACTTTTTTATTTTATAGTTTAAGAAATAATAACGGAAGCAAAATGGTTTATAATATAAAAAAATCAAATTTTGGGATTGTTGAATAAAATTTATTCAGATTTTTAGCAAATTAGTGTTGTTTTAAATAAAGCATGAAATTGTGTTTGAAGAAACTCCAATCCCAAAACTTCAATTTCCACGTGATTGTTTTGTTAAAGTTGTAGTGAACGTGATGGAATAAACGTTGCACAACATTACACAACCAAAGAAACGCCTTAAAACGCATTCCACCAAAACTTTTTAAACGACCTGCACCGGCAAAAATTTTTATTTTACCTATGTTTTCGAACATGCTTAAGAAGCAGGAAAAAAATACTTTTAGGTCGAAATTCGGCAAAATGCCGTTTTTAGAGCATCGAGAATGCCAAAGTCGACATATTTTGTTTCCTACGGTATATATTCATCTTTGATCCTTTTTAGGTATAATTGCACCTATATAGGTTTTCGAGGTCGGGGAATCCGAATCTCGACTCCGCGATTTAAAATTTTCGCGTTAAGACCCATTTTTCGCACTTTGACCTCACATTTTGCCTAAAAAGTAGGTCAGGACTTAATTTCCCAGACTAGTTCTTGTTACCATTAGATTCCCCGTAGTTTTTTACCCCTGGGGGTGTAATAACGTAAAAAAACTAGGGGTGTCCCGATGCGTCAGAATAAGATGAATAACGTCGATCCCTAATTTGAAGAATTTCGATCACTTATGAAAAATCGAATTTTCATCCAATTATGCTAATTTCCCACCTCTATAGGTTTTCGACCATGGGGAATTCAATGGTAAACTTTGTATTGCTCTAAAATCATGTTTTACATGTGATATATCCTCCGGGCATGATATATTATATCCGCTTAAATAAAAAATTCCCCCTGACTTTATTATTGTGTTTCAGGTGTTAAAAAGTGTTGATTAATGTTCATAAACAATGTTTTTATCATTATCAAACCATACTTTGATCATTTGGATGCAAAAACTATTTTTTCAGATGAACTGAAATACCCCTTGATGTTGGGGTATATGTACCGAATGTGAAATTGTTGCATTTGCTTTGAACAATGTAGTTTTGCAATCTGTTGCTTTCAGAAACATGTTTTTATTATTTTAAGATATTTTAAATGCAATATTTTTGACTTTTAATGTAAATTTATAGTCAAATTCTCAACCGGTTAATGTTAATGATTTCCAGATAGTGTATATAGAAAGCAATCAGTGATTGGATAGTGCCATATGTTAAAAATGGTAAAAACAAGATCGGGGAACAATTTTAAACAATTTACAATATGTCTCATCCATTATTTACAAATTTGCAACAATTTCACATTCGGTACATATACCCCAACATCAAGGGGTATTTCAGTTCATCTGAAAAAATAGTTTTTGCATCCAAATGATCAAAGTATGGTTTGATAATGATAAAAACATTGTTTATGAACATTAATCAACACTTTTTAACACCTGAAACACAATAATAAAGTCAGGGGGAATTTTTTATTTAAGCGGATATAATATATCATGCCCGGAGGATATATCACATGTAAAACATGATTTTAGAGCAATACAAAGTTTACCATTGAATTCCCCATGGTCGAAAACCTATAGAGGTGGGAAATTAGCATAATTGGATGAAAATTCGATTTTTCATAAGTGATCGAAATTCTTCAAATTAGGGATCGACGTTATTCATCTTATTCTGACGCATCGGGACACCCCTAGTTTTTTTACGTTATTACACCCCCAGGGGTAAAAAACTACGGGGAATCTAATGGTAACAAGAACTAGTCTGGGAAATTAAGTCCTGACCTACTTTTTAGGCAAAATGTGAGGTCAAAGTGCGAAAAATGGGTCTTAACGCGAAAATTTTAAATCGCGGAGTCGAGATTCGGATTCCCCGACCTCGAAAACCTATATAGGTGCAATTATACCTAAAAAGGATCAAAGATGAATATATACCGTAGGAAACAAAATATGTCGACTTTGGCATTCTCGATGCTCTAAAAACGGCATTTTGCCGAATTTCGACCTAAAAGTATTTTTTTCCTGCTTCATAAGCATGTTCGAAAACATAGGTAAAATAAAAAAATATACGATTTTTTGGCGGTGCCATTTTTGTTAAAATTTTAGAATAAATTGGTGGAATACGTTTTAAAACTCAGTATAAATATCTATCCATTTCTTTCATTTATGCTCACTCTTATTTTACCTTCCACTTTGTTCCCCCAAGGGACAGCCGCCTTTGGCGACTGCTCCTTTCTTTATTGTCATGTATTTAACTTTATTATAATAAAAGGCATTTAACATTGGAGGACACGAACACCGCTTACACCATAGAAATCATAGAAGCTGACCACTTCTATAAAGTTAAATAAACTGGCATTTGTGGTAGTTTATTTTTGTGACATATCAAGTATAAAAAATTATCAAAGTTCAGTAAATAAAGCATTATGAAATCAGCAGTTAACTTTAAATTAATATTTTGCTCAACCGGTAATTAAACTTGTTATTATTGTGTTGACGAACATAGAAGCACAAGCAAAGCATTGATCCTACTTTTTTAACAGTTTTTTTAAATAGAAATTAATATTTTAATGTTCAGAAAATACAAAGAAAATCAATCAATGGGGAATTATTTTGTTTGAAAAAGATGTATTAAATATTGAAAAACAGAGAACATAAAAAAACAAAGCACTATTTTTTATGAAAATACATTTGTGCTTCTTACACAAAAAGAAAGCAAGCCAAAATTTTTTCATTTTTTTAAAACATGTATTCTCTTGCTTCTTTTAAATACTTTAACATCCGGTTTTTGATCATTTAAAAAAATTTTTTGTTCTACAAAAAAATTAAAACTTGCTATTTGTCAAATGTTGAATGGTCTTGAATATTGCTTTTTTGAAGCTGTTTAATCGTTTTGTTTGTTTGATACCGTATTCATGGTTACATTTGTTTGTTTATTTTTTTTGATAATGTTTAAATAAAATTATTTAATTATTTGTGGTAAAATATCTAAGAAATTTGTTAAAGTAAAAAAATTTACGGTATTTCGAAACATTAAATGCGCCGTTTTTCTTCAACCTTTTGTGGACATTTTGATCTGCAAAATTTTTCTTTGTTGTTTTTGCAAAAATAAACTTTCCCACGACATTTTTGTTTTTGAATTCTTTTTTTTGCTTCTTTGCATGTTTTTTTCGGAGGCTGGATTTATTTCGAAAGTGTTGAACTTTGATTATTTTTTTGGAAGTTCACATAAAAAAAGAACATCAAAATATTTATTTTTTTTATTTTCGTAAACAAAAAATAGAAAAATGGTTGTTTTCGTATTTTTCATCTTTTGTGTTTTTAATTTTGATTTTAAAATTCCGTTGCATTTTTTTAAAGCTTAAATAATTTAGAAGCTTCAATTTTGCTTTTCTAGATGGCAACGAAAGACAGTTGTTTTTCACTGAAGGAGAAACAACAAATTAATTCCACTTCCAAATATGGTGATGGTCAATACAGTAATCTCAATTTAAATGCAATTCATAAATGTTCAGATGGAAATTCATCAGTTCAAGCAAAAATCATTTCAAATAATTCTCGACAAATTGGTTACGGTAAAAAGCAGGAGAGAAACTGCAGTTTTGGTTTTTCCTAATGTGTCGAATATTAAAATGGCTTTTTTTATCATGCGCTTGCTTTTCCATTTTAAAAGTTTCAGGCGTTTTTAGAGAAAAAGAAAATGTAAAACATATAAGCACATAACTTTTTTTGCTATAGCATACGATATAAAAACAACTTTCATTAGTTTGTTGTTTCTCTTTCAGAGAAACACAACAAATACTGAATATTTCTATAAATTACAAAAAAAGTCAAGACATTCACATCCACGATGATATTTTATGAATAAAATATACGGTATCTTCATTTTCTGAACTTGTTACCGTATATTTTCTTGGTTCTCAGAAAAATGTTAAAAGCTTTGAGAATCTTGTATCTCTAAAACTGCAGCCTCGTTTAAACAATCAGATTCATTTTCTGAAAAATCTTTAAAAGAAACATCAAAAAATTTATGGGGAAAATCTGATAAAAATTTCAAATCACATGATTATTCAAATTTTTGCAATTCTGAATCACAAAAAGTTGAAAAGAAAACAGAAGAATCATTAAAAAATAGTAGCACCCTTTCCCTTCATATTGCAGCATATGAAAATTCAATTGAAGCTGCTGCAGCAGATTCTGATTCAGTTTCAACAAATAAACTTTCGGGAAAACAATCAATAAAAGTATTAGTTTTAAATTCATACAAGGATATCAGCGGAGTAAAACACTTACAGCAGTTGCCCCCTTCCAAAATGAAAAAAAATCTTTGATGTTTTGTCACTGTCGGCAGAAGATCAAAGGTGGTACCCATAGAAATTATTTTTGTTCATTTTTGCATTAAAGTGCTGCTGACGTCCTTGCATGTACATTAATATGCTAATTCGGGTTCAGGATTCTTCTTCAATCAACATTCAAGAATCAAATTCATTTGAGATTCCCCGCCAACAAGATGATGATAAACCTGCTTCACCAGAAATTATGCAATTTAAAACATCCCAAAAATTGCTTAATCCAAATAAGAATGAAAAATTGAATGAAAAAGGTAAAAAATCTATATAGTAGCATGGGTAAAAAAAGATTACTGTATCTCTAGTTTAATAATTACGCCAACAAAATGTTTTTTGATACTGTAATTTTTTTTATATACTGTTCTCCCTTTTTTAGATTCTGTAAATGAAAGTAATCAATTATGTTCAAGCAAGAGGTCTGAAATGCCAATGATTGAATCAAATTTAATGCATGAAAATTCTGTCAATGAAAATGATAATAAACTTCAAACATTAATGAATAATCTTGATACGGTAACTAAAGATTTCGTCAAAGTTGTAAGTTAAACTTTTTTTCTGATTTTATTTTTGCCAGGGCACAGTTGAGGACACGAATATTTACGCTCCTTTGTCGGCAAACAATCTTTCATGTTCGATCACGTAATAAATCAAGACAGCTCTTTATTTTGAAATTAACGAAAATAATTTAATAAACATTTCCACTTTTAGATTACTCGAACAAAGCTGATTAACAATATTGCTGTTTATCCACTCAATAATAGTGGATATGAAACTTTTAAAACTTTTTTAAATTCTGTAAGTTATTCATTTTAGGAATATTATTTCCAGGTAATATTTCTAAGGCTTTTTAGATCAATGATCTTAACAAATTTTATGAAACTGAAAATTCAGAATATCGAATTAAACTTGAACGTCTTTTGAAGGAAGTAAGTATTTTCAACAATTTTGAAATATTTTTTATGCCATTTTATCGATTTTTAGGTTTCTGAAACAGAAAAATCTCGTGAAGAAATGGAACAAAAAATTTTGAATCAAACTGATACTGTAGTTTTTTCTAAGGTTTTTATGATAATTGTATCTCTGAAATTTTTTAGATTGCTCAAATGGCTGAAAGTTATAAGTTAATGACAGAATATTATCAAGATAATGAAAAAACTTTGAAAGAAAAACATGAAGCTGAAGAAGTTGAAATGAAGAATCAATTGGATTTGTTGAAACAAAAAGAACAAAAAATTCGTGTTCAAATTGAAAATTTACAAAATCAATTAAATTCTGCACAATCTGAAAGGGATTCAATGAAATTTGAAGTCAAAGAAAAGGATGCCAAGGTTTGTTTGGAGTTATTGTCTTCAGTGTTTTCCCAATTCCATCTTTTTCTGATTCCGATTAGAATCGATTCTATTTTCCGATTTCAATCGATCTTGTCGATTCTTTTTCCGATTCCTATTCCTTGCGATTCAGATTCCTTTGAATTTTTCGAGCAAAATTCTTTTGTGTGAACTTATTTCTGTCAAGCCCGTTTTTGAAGCATCACAAAAAGGTGAAAGCAAGAATTGCGCATTATTTAAATTACGCATTTAACATAAAAGTAAAAAAAGTCATCAGCCTTACCGTAGACATACCCAATGAACGCCGGGATTGGGGCTTCATATTTTGCCCACAAACTCGTCTAGTATAAGGTATAATTGTGGCAAAAAATTAGCTGCGCAATCCTCATCCTGTGACTTTACCAGGGGCTCAAAGTTACTGTAATACAGTAATCCACAATGTGAAATCCACACCTTTAATTTGCTTATTCTGCAAATTTTAAAAGCTAAAACGTTCCAAATCTTTCAAATTCGGATTCAGCATGCCCGAAAACCTATAAATCCAGGAAATAGGGCCAATAAATTAGAACTTTCTAGAAATCTAAACAAATGTACGGAAAAATGGTGCTTCAAAATTATATTCGCTTCTCTGAAAAAACTTGCATACAATTTTTTTGGAGAAACTAGTGTTTAAATGTGGTTAAATAATCTTTATTGATCATATTAGGAAATCTAATAGGGAAAAAAGTCAATTTTACTGATTAGTCATCAAGGTAAAATTGCGGTATTCGGTGTAAATCAAGGTAGTTCATATTACTGTGCAGCGATGACGAATTGGTTTTAGGGAATCTAAACATTCCATTTCGTATTTTTACCATAATTATTACATCCACAATGCTTAATAAAGAATATTTAACCACATTTAAACACTAGTTTCTCCAAAAAAATTGTATGCAAGTTTTTTCAGAGAAGCGAATATAATTTTGAAGCACCATTTTTCCGTACATTTGTTTAGATTTCTAGAAAGTTCTAATTTATTGGCCCTATTTCCTGGATTTATAGGTTTTCGGGCATGCTGAATCCGAATTTGAAAGATTTGGAACGTTTTAGCTTTTAAAATTTGCAGAATAAGCAAATTAAAGGTGTGGATTTCATATTGTGGATTACTGTATTACAGTAACTTTGAGCCCCTGGTAAAGTCACAGGATGAGGATTGCGCAGCTAATTTTTTGCCACAATTATACCTTATACTAGACGAGTTTGTGGGCAAAATATGAAGCCCCAATCCCGGCGTTCATTGGGTATGTCTACGGTTAGGAATCGATTCTTTTTTTCGATTCCGATCGATTCCATCGATTCTTTTTCCAATTCTTTCCGATTCCATTGAATGCAATCGGAATCGGGATCGGGAAAACACTGATTGTCTTTTATACTTTCTATTTAAGGTTTTTTAATAAAATTTTAGATTGCTCAATTAAATGAAACTTCTTCAACAATTTCAAAGAATTATGAACATAAAATTAAATGTTTGGAAGCAAAAGTTGGACAAATGAAAGCTGTTGAAGCTGACTTGAAGAATCAATTAAATTCAACAAAAAAAAAAGAACAAGAATTTCATTGTCAACTTGATAATCTAAAAGCTCAAATGAATACTGTAAAACTTGAATGGGCTCGGTTGAAGAATGACGAGGTTTGTTCTAGATTTTTTACGGAAAAGAATCTTGAATTTTGTTTCGATTAAAGCTAGAAAAAAATCCCCAGATGAGAAAATTTACATAATTTAGGATCACTTAATTCAGATGACATATTCTATTAAAATTTAAAACATGTGACAAAATTTTGAAGTTTAGACTATATACAATATGCTCCTAAAGTCTAAATCTTTTTTCTGGCTTCTAAAAATTTTTAAGAAAGAATATGCAACCAAAAAATGCAGAATAATTCTTCCATTGTGACAAATCCTTCACGATTTAGGAAATTTCTTTGATCGTTGCCGACACTGTTGTTTTAACATTCAAAATTTAGGTTGCTTTTTGGAAGCATAAATTTGAAACCACAAATTCTTCAATTTCAAATGAAAATGCTCAATTGTTGAAAAAGATTTCTGAACTCGAAGCTCTCAATTACCAATTGAAATCTTCTGCTGCGAGTAATCAATATGCTAATATGCCAAGTTATGTTATGCCTGGTGGTTCATACAATCAAGTTCATCATCCTCTTGGCCCAATGCATTCTCAATTCCAAGGTAGTCATCGTTCAGCTTATATGCCATTTCCTGGTGGAATTGATCGTACCATGCCTCCAGGTGATCAACAACAATATTATCAACAATACTATCGTGCCGGATTTTACCCAATGCCTCAACAACAAGTTACTCGTCTATCAGTTAGACAAGAATCTATTAATGTTAATATTCCTGTTCAAACTCAAACTTCTTATGCTGAACAAAAACAAATTATTGGTGAACAGCTTTTTCGTCGCGTCTGTCGAATTTCAAACAATGCTGAACAAATTACTGGTATGTTACTCCAAATGAATAATTGGGAATTGTCGGTTATCCTCAAAAATGATGAAATACTTAAAAGACGAGTTGCTGAAGCTACTGCTTTCCTTCAAAGATCCCAAAAAGAACCTCGACGTGCTTAAACATCAAGTGCTTGCAAGTTTGTAAAAAATATTTTCTTCTGTTATTTTTACTGAAAACATATATACCAAAAAATAAAAAATTGTTGTTGTTGATATTTGTATTTTGTTATTAATAAATTTTATTTAAAAATTACAATCTTTTGTTGAAAAGAATGGTAGAATCAGAAGTTCAAAATTTTCAAATGCAATTTTTTATTCAAGACGTTGAATTTTTAAAAATGATTGATTTCCTCTTTTTCAATCAAGGGATTTGCCAGATCTGTTTCCAAAATTTTCAAACCCTCCCTATTATGATTCTTCCGTTTGATCTTTGCCGCTTTTATTCTTGTGAGTGTAAGACTTTGTTTACCACCCCAACCAACATTTATCCCCCTAAAATTGTCTTTAGACAAAAAGAAATTAGTTTACAAGTTTATTCAAATGACAAAGATATAATAGTACACGTCGAATTTTTTTGCAGAAAAAACCAGAAAAATGTGAGACAATGTTTGGCAAAATGTTTATGAACGCGATGTGTAAAAACGGCTTTCGAAAAAAAACGAAAAGGCTTTTCTTTTGTTCTTTTTAAAAACGAAAGAAAACGAAAAATCTCACATTTTTCTGCCTTCGTTTCGATGTGAGTACACAACATATAAATAAAAAATAAGATCAATAATTTAAAATTAAACAAAGAAATCATCATCTTCATCAGATGATATAATTGTACGATTTCTTTTCTTTTGGGTTCTGCCTACAAAAAGATCAAAATCTTCGCCATCCATTCGTTTCTTAAAAGCAGAGTATACACTCATTGGATCAGGAGTTTTTCTCATTTTTAAAGCAGCAATTTCTTTCTTCAATTGACTCTTTTCTTTTTCATAAGCATTTAGAATTTTAATTTTTTCAATTTCTTCTTCTTCAATCTGAAAGTTTTACAGTAAGCTATGTAATAAATTAGCATAAAAGACACTTACCATATAAGCTTGTCCATCAATAATTTCTTCCTTTTCTTTGACAATTTCTTGAAGTTGAATATTTTGTTCTTCCAAAACAGTTATTTTATATTGATTTCCAGCAATCTATAAAATCATTTGTTATTCAAGTGTAACAGAAAAAAAGTAAGAAACATACAATTTGATCTTGTAAATCAATAATTTTGTGCTTTTGTTGAAGATCTGTCTCCACTTCCTTTTTACAGGTTTCAATTTCTTGCTTCAATTCTGTAATTTGTTTAACTTTTTCAATTACCTAAAAAAGACATTTGGTTAGGGATTCGTACATTCAAGAAACCTACAATTTTATAATTTCCATTAATTAAACCATCAATTTCAAATGTTTTTTCTTTGATTTCTGCTTCTAATTCAAGAATCTAAAATGATATAATAATTAAGGTTTTTGATAACTAAAAAATATCACTCACTCTTTTAGCTTGTTGATCAATTACTTTTTGTTTTTCTCTATTGGAATTTTTAAATTGAAATATTTCAGCTTTAAGTGCTTCGTTTTCTTCTTTCTAAAACAATAATTTAAAAATCGGAATATTGTTTTTTCGAATAAAAACTTACAGAATTTTTTGCATCTTCTGTCAAATCTGAAATAAGTTTATCACATTCAGAAATTTCATCTTGAAGTTTTGCATTTTCAGTTTTTTGAAGTGAAATCAAATGTGAATTCTGAAATGAAAAACAACAGTAATTATTGCGTGGATTTAAAAAAAAACTTACAACATCAACAGAATTTGACAAAGATTTTTGGGCATCTCTTAAAATTTGCTTTAATTCATTAATTTTTTGTTCTTTTGTTTCACTGGTTTTTATTAATTCTGCAATTCTTTGATCTTTTTCAGCAATCTAAAAAACAATGTTTTATTCAAGAAAATTAACAAAATTTTTACTTACTTTTGCATCTTTTTCCGTAACATGTTGAAGAATTCTTTCAAGCATTTGAACATTTTTTTCTTTAAATTCTTCCATCAATGTTTTCATGGTTTCAAGTTCCATTTTTATCAAGTTTAGTAAAAACCAGCAAAAAAATTTTTTAAATCAAATTATAGCAAAAGCAGAAGTTGATCAACAGAAAACTGTATAAATGAAAATTTAAAATTGCAAGAGTTTTTTTGGATAATTGCGCGCGCCAAAAATGTTTGCATCGGCTTCAAAAAGTGCAAAACTTTTCTCTCAACTCAAATTGCTCGAAGGATAAAAAATATTGATTTTTTTGAATTGGGAGACAGAAATCTAATTTTATTATTGAAAAGGTTGTTTTTCAAAGAAGAGGCAAATCCAGAGGCGTAGTCGGAGGCCAGTTTTTCAAAATATCAAAGACAAGAGGCCGCTTTTTTATAATTTTACTTTATCACTACGTAATTTTTATTACGTTATATTAGTTTGTGCAGGTTTTTGAAAAACAAACCGTTTATGATTTTAATTTGAAAAAAAAAAAAACACTTTTTTGTAAAAACATGAAAGGCGAGATAAAAGTATATTTGTTGTTTCCATCAATTATCAACATCATAAGACATATTTAACGTTCTTAAATACTGCATTGCTGTTAATTCTCTCAATAAAAGGGGATGTTAAGTTATTAATTTTCTGAATATATTCTAGGTATTATTTCTAATGATTTCAATTTTTTGTTATTTTCATTTACACATATATTCCAAAAAAATAAAAAGATGGCAGAATTAGAATTCAGAATTTTCAAATTCAATTTTCTCTTCAAGACGTTCAATTTTTAAAGATAACTAATTCCCTGAGGAAAGGAATTTTCCTCTTTTTCTATCAAGGGATTTGCCAGATCTGTAAACGGATATTTTCCAAAATTTTCAAACCCCCACTAACATTAATCCCTATAAAATTGTATTTAGGCAAAAAGAAAATATATAAAAAGTTTATTCAAATGACAAAAATATAAAAGTATACAACGCAAAAATATAAAATGAAATCAATATATTTAAATTAAATCACATCACCACATTACTTTCGTTTTTAAAAAAGCAATTTCTTTCAACAATTGATTCTTTTCTTCTTGATGAGCATCATGAATTTTAGCTTTTTCAATTTTTTCTTTTTCAATCTAAAATATTTTCATTAATAATCAGTGTAATAATTAAACGAAAAATAAACTAACAATTATATCACGGTCATAAATAATTTTTTCCTTTTTTTGTAGAGCTTTGTTACAGATTCCAATTTCTCGCTGCAATTCTGCAATTTTGTTATCTTTTTCAGTTACCTAAAAACACATTCTTTTAGTATTCGTACATTTGAAACACTTACAATTTTTTCATGCCTATTCATCAAACTAATAGTTTCACTCGGGTTTCCTTTGATTTTTGCTTCTAATTTAAGAATCTGAAATGATATAAAATTTAATGTTTGAAAAAACTAAAAAATATCACTCACTCTTTTAGCTTGTTGATCAATTACTTTTTGTTTTTCTGTATTAGAATTTTCAAATTGAAATATTTCAGCTTGAAGTGCTTCGTTTTCTTCTTTCTAAAATTACAAAAATATCACTGGTGATATATGATAAAATCTTACAGCATTTTCGACATCTTCTTTCAAATCTGAAATGGTTGTTTCATTTTTACAAATTTCATGTCGAAGTTTTGCATTTTCAGCTTTATGAAGTCCATTCAAATGTGAATTCTGAAATGAAAAACTACAGTAATTATTGTGAGGATTTAAAAAGAACTTACAATATCAACAGAATTTGACAAAGATTTTTGGACATCGGTTAAAGTTTCCTTCAATTCTTCAATTTCTTTTCCTTTTGCTTCATTTTCTTTTATCAATTCAACAATTGTTTGATTCATTTCAGCACTCTGAAAAAACAATGTATTAATCAAGAAAATTAATAAATTTTTACTTACTTTTGCATCTTTTTCCGTAACATGTTGAAGAATTCTTTCAAGCATTTGAACATTTTTTTCTTTAAATTCTTCCATCAATATTTTCATGGTTTCACTTTCCATTTTTATTTATCAAGTTTGGCAAAAATCGGCAATAATTTTTTTAAATCAAATTATAGCAAAAGCAGAAGTTGATCAACAGAAAACTGTATAAATGTAAATTTAAAATTACAAGAGTTTTTTTTGGATAATTGCGCGCGCCAAAAATTTTTGCTTTGGCTTTAAAAGGTGCAAAAGTTTTCTCCACCCAAATTGCTCGAAGGACAAAAAATATTGACTTTTTTGAATTGTGACTCACAATTTGTGAGACAAAAATCTAATTTTTTTATTGAATAGTTTTTTTAACAGAGAAGAGGCAAATCCGAAGGTGTAGTCGGAGGCCAGTTTTACAAAAGATCAAAGAAAAAGTACCGCTTTTATTATAATTTTACTTTATCACAGGGATGTCAACAAGTGGAATTTTTTTTCCACTGAGGTGAAATCCTTTCCACTTGGGTGGAAAAATTTTTCTTTGATTTTTTTGTGTTTTTTGGGGTTATTAAGCCCCAAAAATCATTGGGCAATGATTTTTATTTGAAAGAAATGAATTTAAAGGCATTCCACCCAAGTGGAACAGTTTTCCACTCCGGTGGAACAGTTTTCCACCGCGGTGGAATGATATTCCACTTCGGTGGAATGATATTCCACTGCAGTGGAATCGTTATTTAAAAGGTTAAACAATATCTTATATGTTATATTTTAATGTTTTTTAGCAAATTTGATCATTTTTAATGTATTTAGAACATTTTTAAGGTCATTTTATGATTTTTTAAAGTCACCGTTATGACCAACTTGATGTTATTGATTTAAAGCTTTATTTAACTTTAGCTGTTACATATTTAAACTAAATTTTATATATTTTAACATTAAAATTAATCAATTTGAAATACTTTTTTGCAAATTAATTTATATTTTTGAGTCACCATAAACTTTTTTACTCAAATATCGATTAAAAATGGTTTTTACAGTATATTTTTTGTTTTTAAACATTCTGTATCGTAAATGTTGTCTTTTTTCCTTCATTTGTGTTTCAAAAAAAACGAAAAAAACCTTGGAACACAGTTTTAATTGTAACAAATAGCAAATGAAGATTAATAATAATGGTTTACTGTATCTGTGAATACGACAGGATTCAAATAGAACGGCACATGCAATTTTTAAATGAATTTTTTTGGTCTAAAAACTACAGTCGAACCTCGTTATAACGTTCTTTATCTGCGGTCCCTTCAACAAAAAGCCCATAATAATCGGACCTCGTTATAACGTCATTTTTTCACGGTCCCTTAAAAATTCTGAGAGTTTTGGGTAAATCTATCTTGTATGTTTGATTTAAGTTAACCAATAATTGAAAAACGGTATACCCATATATGGCCGAAAATTGAAAAAAATTCTGGAAAACTCCAAAAATGAACTAATCAAAAAGTTATTTTCCATGATTGTACACATAAGTAAGGGCTTTTGAGTGCACACCAGAAAAAAAAGTTTCCTGACCCTTAATGTCGAAATTTCGGGTACTGTAATTTTCGACCCCAATGGAAAAATTTGCATAAGTTTTAGTTCAAAGCAAAGATATATCACACCTAATAACCCAGTTTCTGGGCTTTCTAAAAATATGTAATTTGTGCTCTTCCACTGGGTAATTTGCGAAAGATTGTCAAAAAGGTGTGAGTGATCAAATCTCCAACATCAACCTTGGGTAAAACACATGTATGTAGGGAGGCGCATCGTAGGTTCGGAACATGTTGCCAAAGAGCAATTCTTAGTCAGAAAAATAAAAAAATTCTTAAAAAATGACTTTTTCCTATTTTAATAGTTGAAAGTTGCTTTTTATATCACTGGAAAGCCCTTAAAAAACTGATTAAGAAAATGTTAATTTTATTGTTAAGTAATAAGCGCTTCTTGGACAAAATACTTTAAAAACAACTAAAACACACCAAAAATCATGTTTTTTTGAGATTAAAAAAATACGTCATGCTCAAATTTCTTAATATTTTAATATATTATTTTTTATGCCTGTAAAAATGTTGGGGAAATGACTTTATGTGCGCGACTCAAATTATTCACGTGTTATGCCCCGCCAAATTATTAAGAACATGTTGGACACCAATAAATCAGCGCAAAAAAGATTCGTAAGTACTCAAATTGTTACTAATACTTATCTCCAATGTCTATAATTTGATTTAGAATGAATAAAAATAATCATAAAGTTAAATTAAAGAAGTTTAATTTTGGGAGAAATCTAAAAATTTGTAAAAATCTTAAGGGGAACACTGTTCTTTCAAGAAAAGGCAGTCAAATACCAAAAGTTCCCCTGACTATTTTTGATAGAAATGATTATTTTTTTTTACTTAATTGTAATGTGCGAGCACTGTAATTTTTTAGTTAATACTAACAGCTACATTTCTTAATTAATTAAACTAACTTAACTGCTTTAACTATTAATGATCAATCTTTTAAACGTTTATTACTCATGTCAAACGTTTCTGCGACATCATGAGATAAATTGATTTGAGTTGTTACATATATAATCTGTGTAATTTCGAAGAGCAGGAACTAAATTTGAACAACGATCAGTTGTCATAATAAGATTTTTGCGGGCTAAGGCTTCATCAATGTTGATTTCAGAAGGGATTTTTGACCAATGGGCAAACCTGAAGGAAAAAAACCATTATTATTAATCTTCATTTGCTATTTGTTACAATTAAAACTGTGTTCCAAGGTTTTTTTCGTTTTTTTTGAAACACAAATGAAGGAAAAAAGACAACATTTACGATACAGAATGTTTAAAAACAAAAAATATACTGTAAAAACCATTTTTAATCGATATTTGAGTAAAAAAGTTTATGGTGACTCAAAAATATAAATTAATTTGCAAAAAAGTATTTCAAATTGATTAATTTTAATGTTAAAATATATAAAATTTAGTTTAAATATGTAACAGCTAAAGTTAAATAAAGCTTTAAATCAATAACATCAAGTTGGTCATAACGGTGACTTTAAAAAATCATAAAATGACCTTAAAAATGTTCTAAATACATTAAAAATGATCAAATTTGCTAAAAAACATTAAAATATAACATATAAGATATTGTTTAACCTTTTAAATAACGATTCCACTGCAGTGGAATATCATTCCACCGAAGTGGAATATCATTCCACCGCGGTGGAAAACTGTTCCACCGGAGTGGAAAACTGTTCCACTTGGGTGGAATGCCTTTAAATTCATTTCTTTCAAATAAAAATCATTGCCCAATGATTTTTGGGGCTTAATAACCCCAAAAAACACAAAAAAATCAAAGAAAAATTTTTCCACCCAAGTGGAAAGGATTTCACCTCAGTGGAAAAAAAATTCCACTTGTTGACATCCCTGCTTTATCACCACCTAATTTTTATTACGTTATATTTATGCAAATTTTTGAAAAACCAATAAGTTTGAGATTTTAATTTTAAAACACCATTTTTTTGTAAAAACATGAAAGGCAATAAAACATATTTTTGTTATTTCCATCAATTATCAACAAGGCAAACTTAATGTTCTTAAAGGTACTTCAATATCAGCCATATGCAAATTTTTACTAAATTTTTCTAAACTTTTATTCTAGCACTTTTTAGCATTTTATTAAGTTAAAATTAAATTTAAATTTTAGAAATCTTTTTAACAATCAAATTATCATAGTAAACGCAATCTGTTGATGGAGACATCCAATATGATTCATTTCCACCTCGAAAAGTGTTAAATGTAAGAACATTAATCTTTCGATATTTGTCATTAGCTGTCCATTGAATTGTTTGATTTATCAAGGGAGTTTTATTGATCAAAATCTGAACCCATCCATCTTTGTTATTGCCAGTATTGCTTTTAGCATAAATGTGAACATGATACCAAACATCTTTTTGGAAATTTTCACTTTCACTTATCGGATATGTTTCTAAAAATGTTTTGCCAGCTGAATGGCTTAGTGGATAGTGAGGTGAACTTTCGTCCGGTATTATCAGGTTCGAGTCCATCCGGGGTCGATCCATTAAAAAGTTGAGTGGTTGGGTTCCAAGGGTGGCAACCAAGTTATAAATCACTTTTTGTAAAAGATGAACAAAAATTTTTTTAAACATACTTCCAAAATCATCTCCACATTTCTTTGGCATATGATAATGATAGATATATGGTCGCAAAAATACACGAACCTTATCTCCATGCCACATTAAACGTAAACTGCCACCATTACCATCCCAAGCAGGTCGGCATCCAGTTTTATTTCCCTCTCCTAAATGAAACGGTTTCGCATAAAAAATTTGCATATTTTTTTAACTACCAATTTTAAATCCAAAACCAACTTTTCCACCTCGGGACCAATTAAATTTTGGATCAAATTTCATGTCAAAGTCGACTTCATATTCTTGCCCTTGTTGGATCTTTGCGTCAGCTATGAACCCGCCTTCTGAAAGTGAATTTGGCAACATTTTTATTCGGCATCCAAGTGTGCTATCTTTGCCATCAACTGTAATTGATGCTTTTAATTCATGCCATCCTCCAAGAATATTTCCAAAATCTTTGATGGCTTGACTTCGAGTATAAGTGCCATTTTGATGGTTATTCCAGTTAAGTGAAATATTCCTCTATACAGCTGCAAGTACAGCTATAAATATGTTAATTAATTATTAGAAACCAGACTCTTTTTTACCTGAATTATAAATTAATACAGCCAATAATACCCGTAAATAAAAAACACAAGTCATTAATTATCCCAAATATGTCGTACTACTGTATACTGACAAAAAAAGTGTTACCAAATCGTAACACATTTGACACAAAATTGCTACACTTTGTGTTACGATTTCCTCCTTTACAGATTGTGTGACCAAATGAAACTAATGTGTTACCAATGGTAACAAAAGTGTTACCAATTTGTCACCGTTACAAAAAATTTTTTAACCCCATTTAAAAGAAATAGCAAAGTTGTACACCCCGGCGGAATTTTTCCCAAAAATTTAAATCCTGCACCGATCGTGACACCAGGCACCGGAGGCGGGATATTTAATTACCACTTACCTTTTTTAAAGGTATACCTTAAAAAAGGAATGATAAAAATATTTTGGTTTCTTATCCAACCGGAGTCAGCCTTATGTTTAATGCATTATGTATAGAAGGAGAGGTGTGCTTTTTTTATTTCACAAACTAGAGAAACAAAGAAATCGTCTCTCTCTTTTCACAAAAGTCGTAACACCAAAATCACTAAAATGGTAACACTTTCGTGACAGAGGTAACAAATTTTGTTTCGTTTTCGTAACAATTTCGTCGTAGTAACACAAAATTTCGTAACACATGGTAACATTTTTTTCTCAGTGTAAGACAAAAAACCTTAAAATACCAGTTGTCAAGATGACAACAAATTAATAAAAAAAACTTTGTTAAATGACAAATTCTTACAACACAATTGTATCTGTATTTTTTTTGATTTTTTAATAAAATCAAACAACATTCAATTGTTCAGACTTTATTAAAAAATTTTAGCACTTTAAAACGCTAAAAGCTTTTAGAGCTATCACATGTAATGGTTAAAAATGATAACAAAAAATAATATATTTGTTTACAACATTTTTTTATTTCTTGATTACTAAATAATGTCAACAATTTAAGTTTTTATACACGTATCGATAATTAAGTATACATGGCAGGATATCAGGAGGGAATTGGTTTTTTGATCTTCTGCCACCCTTGTATTTTTGGGGCATTAAATCAAAGAATTTTTCTGGCTAGCCACCATCTGGATAGGGGCTTGTTTATAGTTATATATATGTCGCATTAAATAAAATCATATATAATATTGTTTTTAAAAAATCTCGGTGATTTCTATCCATGAATTAGTTTCAACAAATATATGGTTACCGTACTCTTTTTCTACACTCACATATCATTTCTATCTCTCATTAGTGAATTTTTTATTGCCACCACAGGGCACCCTAACACAAAATTCTTTCTAATTTCATTGATTTTTTTGTTTAATAATTTATTTAATAAAATACAAAAATACAATTACGAAAACATTAACACCATCAAATACACAATAATCATATATCTCCTTCAAACAATAAATTATTCAGTTCCTTTTGTACTATCTCCGCCACCATCAGTTCGAATTTCAGTTAATTCAATTGCAGTTTTTTCATCTCCATTACTTTTATATTGATCTTGAATATATCTTCGACAGCTCCAAAGAACCATTAAAAACCATGTTCCAAGAGGTATATAAAAAAAACATTTAACAGCCATAAAACTATACCAGTAGAAGTCATCCATTTCTAAAATGACAAATTTTGATTTACAAGAATTAAAAAAGGAATAAAAAAGTCATACCACTTTCTTCAATAATCCAATTTTTTTCTAATAGATATTTAAGTAATGCATATGATGAAATACCAAAAATTCCAAAGGATGCCAAAAGATCCACGATCTAAAAGATTAATATTTTAAAAAGAAGATGGATACAACAAAGGAGGTCCTATTTTGATTTTGTCGACAAAAAACTTTAATGTTTGATCATTGTCGGTCGGGTAGTCGAGTGGTTCAACGCGTTGGCTCAACAGGAGGTAGATCTTCGGTTCGAGTCCCAGGCTTGGTCACTTTAAAAATTAGTACCCGCATCAATCTTTAAACCTTACAAAAACTTAAAAGAAAACTTACGACAACAAATAAGCCAATCCATATTGGTTTTGTATTTTTCAGAGCCAATGCAAAAGCTGGTGTACTACAAAGACCAATTAAAACCAATGTTATTAAGACAACCACTCCATCCGCAAAAATTATTGATGCACCATATTCTTTTTTGTTGAAAACTAGCATAACCAAATTAAATTCATCATAAATAAATTGAAGAAGACATAAAAGAGCAATTCCGACATTAATATCCAAACGTCCAAAACATAAAATATTTTCATTTTGTGCCATTTTTTGAAGCAATTTTTCAGCCGTTCAGCAACAACAAGATGAAGCACAAATGCGAAGAATGAAATGAAAAAATATGATGACAAACTATTCAATGGGATGTTGAAGTAAAATTTGCATATTCACCAAACAACAATTAAAGCTTCTTTTTTCTCGTATTTTTTTCGCAAAGACAAATTTGCATAAACAATAGCAAACGACAAACGACAGTTATCCAAAAAAAGTTAAAATAAAAGTTGTTAAATTTTGCTTAATCCCCCCAAAAAAAATGTGTTACATTTTTCAAAGAATTGATTGTTAATTTTTGAAAAAATTTATTTTTCGTTTGATAACTTCGGATAAAAAATGGAAATTTTTTTCATGATCAAAGTTTTTGGGTTTTCTGTTTGAACTGTGGCATTGCTATTAGATTAGATTTGTTTAGGTTTATTTAATTTGTATGCTTTCTGTTTTCAAAGATATCTCACACAATTAAGGTTTCAATTAGATTTTTTTTTATTTTATCATTAAAAAATTATACATATTTTTTTGATTTTTTTAAAACATTAAAAATTGTATATCTTTTATTACTTTTTTTAATCATAAACTGTAAAGAAAAACCAAGAAAAAACAAACAAATTTAAAAAAAAAGTAATTTAAAATTTAAAAATAAATAAGTTTAATGACGCAAGTAAAATAATTCTTATCACTTCCATTAACTTTTTCCAATATTTGACCATTTTTACTGTAAATAAACAAATTTTTTTCAAAACTTTCAAAAATGAAGTGTGCAAATAAAACAGTTCATGACGAAGTTTAGTCAACGTTATCAGTACTAACTGACCCATCAAAAATTTAATCGGTTCTAAAATTGGCAAGTTTATTATAAATTAAAACAAACAAGCTTATCAAAATTATCATCAAAAAAGTGAACAAATAAAGTTTGCATCAACCAAAAAAATGACTATAAAATGACCACAGTTTTTGGATTATTTTTCACACAACTTTTTTTCGTCAAATTTGGGGAACCTGAAAAGTGAATATCCAAAATGAAGCTGATATTTGTGATTGGAATTTTTGCTATTTTATGTATTCAAATTTCTCATCAAATTCCATTTGGAAAAAAGGATCGAAAAATTCCTTTTCCAATTCCAGACAAAGATTTTGTTGGAGTAAAAGCCTTTGATCTTCGAGTTAAAAATCACGGTGTTCGAGATGTTGGGCAAGACGGACCTGGTATTGGGGACGGAATTATTGGTGGAAAAACAATCGACGATATTAAACATCAAAGATTTGGAAAACGCTTCAAACCCAAGGATATTAAAGATGGAGATGGAATTTTCGTTGATACAGGTAATTTTTAAAATTTTCTATTACAGTATACTTAATTAATTATAATTATAGATACTGTAGTTGAAGAAAACGTTCTTACAAAACGGGGTGGATTGATCAAAAAGATCAAAGACAAGGTCAAAGAACGTATTCCATTTGTAAAACGTGATGTTGATGAACCTCTTGGCACTGGTGTTCATGCTGATCAAGTTTTTGTTGATTCTGAAATCGGTTAGTTTTTTAAATTATTTTGTAAAATTAATAAGTTTTAAATTTTCAGAAAAAGAAAAAGAAATTCAACATGTTAAAAGAGGATGGTTCAAAAAATTATGGAAAAAAATTAAAAATGTTGTTGTTGAAAGTTTACTTGGAATGATTAAAAGAAGCAGCAATGATCTTCAAAAACAGGACCCAATTAAAAATGAAAATGATTTAAAGGAAATTGAAGTTGTACTTTCTGATGACATTATTGAAGTTGATCTTGGAAATGATTTTAGAAATGAAGAAGGTAATAATATTAATTATTAAATATACTGTATATTAATTAATATTAATTTTTAGAAAAAGAAAAAGCAATTCAAAAAGTTAAACGTGGATGGTTCAAAAAAATTCGAAGAAAGATTGTAAAAATTTTGACGGGAGCCGTTGTTGGAAGCGTTGTTGGAGGTGTTGTGAAACGTGAAAATGGAAATAAAGTTGATGAAAAAGAAGATGCTGTTGCAGATGCTCCAAATGTAAATGGAAATAATCTTCCATTGCTTCTTAAAACTCTTCGACTTCGTCCCGGAACAGCTAAACAAATTACAGAAATTGTTCAAAATCTTGGAGGTGATTTGAATGGTCAAGATCCAAAGATTGTTGTAAACCCAGAGAAAGATGTTGTTCAACAAGATGTCAAACCTCAAGGCAAACATCTCCCACTTTTGCTTAAAACTCTTCGGCTTCGTCCCGGAACTGCTGATCAAATTACAGAAATTGTTCAAAAACTTGGTGGTGATACAGAATTTCAAGATGAAGTGATTGATGAAATTATTAATGATGATGCCGAAGATGGAGATGATACAGTTCTTGAAAGAAATGGCAAATCTGTTCGATGCAGATTTGTTCGTGGAAAATTTATCTGTTTTTAAGTTGTTGTTTAATTGATTTTAATCTGCTTTTTTATTTCCAACCATTTTAACTTTTTCTGTATACTAATTATTTGGTGTTATATCGATATTTGTAATTATCTTTATAGAAATAAATTTGTGTTTTGATTATATAAAATGATTGGAATAAGATTGCAAATCGATTTGATAGTTGAAATCTCAAATTTGAAGTTAGTAAGTCACAGGAAAAAGTAGTTTTAAATTTTAAAATGAAAAATTTCAATGACGCAAGTAAAATATAATTCTTATCGCTCCAATTAGCTTTTTCCAATATTTGAACATTTTTGCTGAAAATAAACAATTTCTTTTAAAATTTTCAAAAATGAAGTGTGCAAAAAAAACAGTTCATGACAAAGTTTAATCACCCTTATCAGTATTAACTGACCCTTCAACAATTTTATCGGTTCTAAAATTGGCAACTTTTTTATAAATTTATACAAACAAACAAGTTGTTCATCCATAAAAAGTTTTTCTTTAGTATTGTTTTAGATGTTCAAAACTCTGTTCATTTCATTCAGCAATTGAATTTTCAAATTTTATTTTCTTCCTCAATTTTTCGTTCGAATTCGAAGATCGTTGATCGTAATTCTGCTTTAATTTTTTTTATGTTTGATTCATTCAAATCATTGCCATAATTGAAGACAGAAAAAACAGGTGTCAAGTGCCAGTTTATGACAAAGATGAGAATAAATCTTTTGGATTTGGTAAACTGAACATTTTTGCTACAAATGATTAAATGAAAAAATGTGGATTCAACAAATTTAAATATGATGAAAAACTTTGTTTGTATTTAAAAAAAAGAAAAGAAACAGTATACATATTGTATTACTTTTTTAAAAAACACAAAACCTTTTTCAATAAATTACAGGTACAATAGATAAAAATAAAGCAACAACATTAAGTGGAAGCACGTGTAAACAAAATTTTAAACTTTTCTTCATTCATACCACGATAATAAATAAAACCATTTGAAAGTTGAGATTCAATAATAGAATCAATAAGTTGATCAAGTTGATTCTTGTAATGTTCAGAAATATTATCAGCAAAAACAAGTCGAAATTTAATACCATTGTGATCCTATAAATAAAGTAAAGTTAAACTTTCTCGACAAAATATTAAACATACCTTAATAAAATTAAAGAGATCATTAAGAATAAAATTTTCTTGAATTTTGATCAAACAAAATATTTTAAGGTTTCCAAGATTCTTAAGTTTTGACATATTTTTGAAAGTTGAAGCAGAAACAATAGAAGCATTATTTTCGAAATGCCTATAAAACCCATATTTTAAACATTGCAAAAAAAGAAATCTTACCAAATAAAGATTTCAATATTTGGAAGTTCTTCAAGGACATTTTCGAGCATCACAGGGTTTCCATTGTCAAAGACGATTTTAGTTCCAACAAGATCAATATCTTTAACAGATGAAGTAAAAAATTTGAAATCTTTATATTCAACAGCTCTTTCACCGATAGAAAGGTTAATAAGATCGCAGCGATAAACCTTTGGACGAAGCAATTCAACAAACGTTGGAATTGTATCATTATAAAGATTAAGACGGCGAGTAAGCCAGATTTTGCTTGTAATTCTCTTAATATCCATTTTAACACAACATTCTCTATGACCACGGCATTCATCATTTGAACAAATAGTATTTTCAGTCAACGTTGCAGCAACAAGGATTGGATTTCGTTCATAAAAGTATTTGCAGCATTTAATCAACTTGTTGTAGACTTCTGGATTGGATGGATTCATAGCAATATAATAGATGATGGATGATGGAAGAGAAAAAGTTTGTGCCATTGCAGGTCCACCAGGCCATTGAATTCTTGCACCTTGAATCATTGTTGGTTCAACAGAAGAAGCATCATTTGAATCATTCATTCCTTTTAAAGTTGAGAGAGACATAACGATCGTTATAACGACCTAAAAATTGAGCTTTTTTAGTTTACAATATTCTAACACGGTATAGATAAAAAGAAGAGAAACGCGAAAAATAATGAATTTATAATCGATTAATCGAAAGCAGAAAAAACAGAAAAGGGTTTTTGCAACAAACAAAAAAATCATAAAAAGTACACAAAATTTTTAACGTTGGCAAAATGTAAAACAACAAACATTAATACAAAAAATGTAGAATACTGTATTCTGAATAAAAACAAAAAAAAGTTCAGTAATAATGTTTATTTAAACTATGTAGTGAAGATTGATGATCAACTCAAAGCAATGAATTTTTTACTTTGGGAAGAAAGAAGTCAAGTTAGCCACAGTAGAGAGCTCAGAAATATATTATTAATCCCAACTCAATGTCTTTACAATCTTTTTGATAGAACAAAAACAATACTTTTGAAAAATTTAAAAAAAAACGAAGATCACTTTTTTTGGCAGAATGAGAAACGACAAATTTTGTACTTTGATCGCTTGAAATTCTTCTTTCAACAAAAATTCGTATTTTTATTTTTAAAAATTGAGTCAGTAAAATATTGTATATTTAACAACTCATTTTTGGTGATAAATATCTTATTATAAGTTAACAAGAGTCCATTCGGACCACATGTACTAAAAAAATCAACTTCTTCTATCCCGGCTTTATCATAACTTTATTTTATGTATTTTTTCTAAGTCGAGTACTTCGATCGTGTTTTTTATATTAATGTTTTTTATTCATAGACACATCTTTTAGGTCATTCCCTTCTATATCAAGAATAATGAAGAAACCTTCAAGAACTTTAAAACCTGCTCCAAAACAATCAACAAAAGCAACAGCAACACCTCAAAATAAGATTCGATGGCGTAGTGGTCCAGCAATTAAGCAGGCATTCTCTCTTCCTGATTCGTTGATATATTATCTCGCTAAAAATCCTTCTTCTCCTGAACTCTACAACAAGTTAATTCAAACCTGCAAAACTTTCTTCGAACTAAATCCTGTTCTTGTCGTTTTTCGAATGTATGATGGAAGAAAAACTTGTTCAAAAACTGTTGAAGAATGTGATGCTTTGAATCAAAAGTGTTGTGTTAACATTGATATCGCAAAAACCTCCAGCAAATTATGGTTCACTCATCAGCTTACTCTTTGTGATACTGATATCTCAAAGTTTATTGCTTTCTTTCCTCAAAAAGTTTTTCGATGTGATGCTGCTCAAATTACTTTCATCAATAATAAGCTCATGTTTAATGATTACAAATTGTTAGCTTCACATTTCAAGAATGTATGTATTTATCGTGGAAAATTTACTCATAAAGATCGTAAACCTGTTATGCTTGATCAAATTCTTGGTGCTATTCCTGAGGTTGAAAAGTTTGAATAGTAAGTTTAACATAAACCTCTAGAACATCAGCATTTGATTTCGGAGGGTGCAGAAACCTTTTGCCCGTGGCAGTAAAGATCAAAGGATCTTTATGATTTCGTAGAGAATGTGTGCCCCTGGTGCTATATCTTGGCGATGTCCCTGGTTGATGGATCAATGGCTTTTGTAGTCATATATGTCAGATTACGGTATTGATCTTCGACTTGGATGTTAGCAGCAGCATGTTTTTGGAGGGGGCATAAACCGTTTTGAGGGGGCACGCCTTTGATCTTGTGCCGATGGCGGTAAAAGTTCACAGGATTTTGTGATTTCTGAGGGGAAGAGTGCCATTTGTGCCCCATTCTGCTGCTGATGTCCTCGAACCTGCAACGTTTAGTCCTTAGATGCCCAAAAATGCTTATTACCTTTGTTAATAATTACTACTTTTTTAGCTGGTTTGATGATGATGATTATCGTGATGTAACTACTTCAACATTTAAGAAAATCTCTAAACTCAAAAATCTTGGACGTCTTCAAAATTTTGAATTAAATTATGTGCCTGAAATTATTGAAGTTAAAGATCTTTCTGCATTTATCAAGGTTTGTATAATTTTTTAAATAAAATATGTATTTAATTAAATTACCTTTTTAGAATCACAAAACTACAAAGATTTCTTTTGATTTTTTTAGCAATGTTTCTGATGATTACAAGAATCAGCTCGATGCACTTATTGATACCGTAATTGAATCACAAATTCCTGGTCGTATGATTGAATATGACGGACAAGATGAAGATAAATTGGAAGTTTTAGAAAGTCTATGTGATTAAAACGAACGTATATTTTTCGTATGTTTTCGTATTTTCGTTGTTTATTTTGTTCATTGTTGTTTTTTTTGCTTTTCGGTGATAAAAATCTAGTTTTTTTGGTTTAATTTCAAGTTACAAAAGGAAAATGCACAGTGAGAGATTAGACTCGATCTCATCCCTTACCGTATATGTTGATAAGAATCATTTAATATAGATTTGAGATTCCCATTTGAGGAAGCTATTACGGAATTGTTATTTGTTTTTACAGTACCCACTCACACTTCCGTTCATCCGTTTTTTTTTTTAAAATGCTTTATCTCTGAAATGTTAATGCTCAACTTTTCCAAGTATCACGGTATTTTGTTGTATTAATGAAAGCTTCAATTTTGTTTGACAGTAATCAATTTAACCAAAAAGAGTAAATTGATGATATTACGGTAGTTTATAACCTTCGTATTTAAATAAATATTTCATGAATGTCCATGTTTAATATGTCTTCAGCCGAGTTTATTATCCATAGATTTTTCGAGAATCATTTGATATAGAAATAACAGTTAAAGGAGCCTGGTCAGCCAATACAACTCACTCAACAGAGGGAGCAGAGAAAAAAAGATTTCTTTTTCTTGTCAAAGAAAAGAAATAGCGCAGCAAGTTGCCTGATTGTGCTCCCTGCTGCAAACGAGAGAGTTATATTGGCTGACCAGGCTCCTTTAATATGAATTCATAAGATTAATTTCGAGGTTATCTTGTTACAAATTTTCATCGAAAATGTATTTTTGTTTCCATGAAATGTTGATGTTTAGCCTTTTCTTTAAAAGGATTAAAACTAATTTCATTTTAAAGCACCGATGAATTTATTGAACTTTGACTAAAAAACAAACATGTTTTCTTACCAATTTTGACCAAAATAAAAAACACCGTCGTCTTTAAAGTGATAAGCTTAAAGTCTATTCTGACAGAAGAAATAATATAAAAGCTAATACTTTTTTGTTAGTTCTTTAAGGTTTTTTGTTTAATTTAAAGAATATGAAATTGTTAATATTTATTTGTGGTATTTTGATAATATTTATTCAAGCTTCAAATGGATTTTTATGGGATTGGGATTTTAAAAATCCAATGCTGCCGAAAAGAAATAACAAATTCTTTGAAAATTTTAGTAAACGTGAAAATGTAAAAATTGAAGATCTTGCACAAAAGCAATCAATTACTGATGGAGTTATTGTTGATCCTGATAAGGTTATTGTTGATGGTACGTGTCATAGTTTTTAATATTGGGTTATAAGTGGAATAAAATTTGCATGATAAAAAATTTGCAACTCTTTTCAGGATCAGCAGGATTACTAAAAATTGTCAAACGTAATGTAAAAAGTCATCGCCACAAATCATTGAATCATAATCAAAGATGAATAAATTATCTGTATTTTGGATTCTAATATTTTAATATTAACGCCTTTTCACCAAAATTGTAGTTTCAAAAGATAAATATTAATGTCTTTTTTTCATACAAAACGTTTTTCTCAATAGTGTAATCAATGAAAAAGATTATTATTTATCAAAAATTATTTTTGTTGTTAGAAAAGAATAAAAAACACCCCAAAGAGAGATTTTAAAAGAAGCTGTCATCATATTTCCATAAATATTTTCTGAACTTCGAATTAAGCCACCTGCAAAAGCTGCAAAACTTGCAAGATGTGAAATTATTAGCAGCTTTAACCTTTATGATATTATATTAGGGCTTTAAAAATCCATTATGGAAACAAAAAATAGGGTTTTCAATAATTTGAATGATAGTTGTATTTCAAGCATTTTTAAAACAGTTATAAAAATTATGATAATTTACGACAAGGAAAACTTCCTACACCTACGATAACATTTTTTTGGGTGGTTTGTCATAATTATTATGGGAGCCAGTGGAAATTAGATTTTGACAAAGAGCAATTTTTTGTTCCACTTTGAAATAATTTGTGTACTTCTGTAACTCGATTTTTTCATGGCTAATATTTTTTACCAAAAGGTAAGATTAGATTATTGTATAGTTTCAAAGATGAAAATGAAATATGAAAAGCCGATAATGTAATTTACACTTTCTCTTAAAAAAATGTTTGTTTGACAACTTCAAATATTTCGTTTTTATTACATATTTTTCATAATACAAGTTTAGTTTAAAGGCTTTAATTATTTGGATACGGTTTTAAGAAATTCTTGCTAAAATATAGTTTTTTAAGGCATCTGTGGAATTTAAACAGGTGTTACAACTACAGAAAAAAAATATAAATAAATTAAGGGCTTATTTTTGCATGCTTTTTAGCAAATTTAAAAGTGCATAGGTTTATTATGTTTTTATAGTTCAAGTGTGTCTTGTTTTAAATAAGCTTATTGGTAGGTTATAAAAATTTGCATGATGAAAAATTTATATTTTATTTTTAATAAATCTATGAAAAACTACAGCCACAAAAAAAGTTTGTATATTATTTTGAGTTTCCGCCGCTTGCAGGATTCTGTTTTTGATTCTGTTTAGAAATGCGAACAACTCGATCAGAAGATTTCAAGAAATATCTTGAATAAATAATTCCAACAATCATCGAATCCAACGCACACAAAGTATGACTGTATTGTCCTACGATTAAATTAATTTTAATATCAAAAGCCTAAAATTAAAAAGTTAATAATAGTCATGGGTATTTGTGCTTACAAATCGAAGAAATGAATCAACAAATGGCGGAATACAATTTAAAAATAGCTCCATTGCAATTGTTATTAGGGTTAACTGATTTGCCTAAAATGGTTCTATTAAGTCTAAAGTCGAAAATATGCAAATTTTTTACTCTTTGTGCAAATGAATTTTCTGCTGGGGAATGTTTCAATGCATACAAAAATATACAACCTGCAATGCCACTTGAAAACCCAAAAAATGCTTTAATTGGAAGATATATTTGATTGGCATTTCCAAATGTACAACTCATTGTCCAACATTTTTCAGTACCTTAAAAAATATATACTGTAAAAATTACAAGAATTCAAGAAAAATTTTTACCTAATTTTGCCAATGTGTCAATGCCATTGATGGTAATGAAAATTGCATTTGCTAAAATTACAGCAAATATGACAATTATTGATATATAAAATAGCAATGTGTTCGCCCGAGTGCCATTTATCCACCAAACAGCAAAAATTCGATTCAAAAGTAGAAAGAAAACTGCTGCAGATAAAGCCGGGACAAGGATATACGGGATATAGGTTAAGATAAAAACCCAAAATGGTTCATATCCAATATCTGCAATTTTTATTTTTGAATTACTCTTGTCCTAATAGTTAAAAATTAGCATAAAAAACTTTTGTTCCCCGATGGACTCGAACCATCGACCTTCGGTCTACTGCGCTGTTCTTCTACCACTAAACTACACATGCATCTTTTGCATTCAGTTCAAAAACATTTTTTAACATTTTTAAAGACAAAAAGACACATACCTGCTTTCCAATTAACAATCATATAAGCCGATTGAACAATAGTTGAAAAAGATTCAACCAAAACTATACTTAAATAAATTAAAAATGCCGATGATAACTTATCAGTTGCAATTTTTTTCAACATTGAATAACCCAAACTTGAAAAAGCAATAACTTGAAAAATAAAAATGGCAATATATTCTGCCAAAATTAAATAACTGATATTAAATGCCATTTTAATTTTCAAATTAGGAATCCAAAATTTGAATAAAGTTTTTACAGATTTTAGGTACAGTTCCGTACAGTAATATTTTTTTGAATTAGTCTTTGACAGTTATTTTTATACTCTCCTGTTTTGGAAAATATACAGGCTTCTGAACCGCCTTAATTATACAGTTTTAATTTTCTTTTTTTAAATTTCATAAATATTTCATACCTGTGACAATTTTATGAGTTCCTTGATGACTGAAATATTTCATTTTCAAATTTACTATTTTCTTTTTAGTTTTTAGTGCACATTATTTGAGAAGTTTGTTATAAATAATTGCTATATGGAATTCATAAAAGCTTACAACTTTTAAACATGTCCTTAAAGTTTTATGAAATTTTATGGTCAAATTGCAGGTGTTTAACTGTGTTTGACTACGAAATGAATAAATCGGGTACATTTACAATTATCCCCTTTTGGGAAGTTCAAAAACGTAAAATTGTTAAATGGAAAGAAGAATTTTGAAAAAATTCAAAGCAGGAAGTTTATGCTTCTATGAAAATAATTATCATAAATGTTATATTCATAACAACAGAAGTTTTTTGAAAGTTTATTTTGACAAAATTGAAACATTATACGAATGCAAACGGCATTATCTTTCGCAGGGGTCAGAAATTATTTTGAGGAGACCGCCTTTGATCTTTAAATGATGGCGGTAAAGGATCAAAGGATTTCAACGATTTCAAAGGGGTCATGTGCCCTTGGTGCTTCACCCTGTTTACATCCTTGTGTACTATCACAAATGTTAGTTCAAAAAATTAGCATATTTAAGGCTGACAAGCATACTCCGTTTTCTTTATTTATAGAAATAAATTTTTGTTAATTACAAAACAAACAAAAATTTTATTGCAACATATTACTTATGTGCCGAAACTTTAATTTGTGAGATGCTGACATTTGAAATTGTAGATTTAAATGTTGAAATTGTTGCATTTTTTATTGATTTAATTTTTCCGAAACTCTTTGAATACAAAATTGCAACGAAAGTACCATCTGCAGCTCCAAAGAACATTGTATAAACTCCTACATATTGTGTCAAGGAGAGATTAACCGTCTAAAATGGGATATATGATAAATGGGGGAAATTTGCATAAAGTTGATAACTTACTGATCTTAAAATAAGGTCAATAAATGCTGGAATGAAATTTAGAATAATTTCTAAGATTATGGTAATCAGTGCTAATTTGTTGGCCTAAAATATATGATTTTGACAATAGTGGATATGAATCAAAAAAAATCCTTTCATCTTTTACCGCAATCGGTAAAAGATCAAAGGCGGCACCCCTCGAAATGGTTTTTCTATTAAAGTATATTTCTTGGGATTTTACGAAATCGAAATTATGTTAATTTTTTCGATTTCATTTTTTTATTTTTACCATTCTAAACTCCGACTTTTTGATATTGTTTAATCCAAAAAAATCAACTTTTTTGAAAAATATCGATTTTTAAACTACAGTAATTTTTTACCTTTTTCCGACTTGCTTGTTCTTTTGGTTGTTGAGAAAGAGAAATTTGTTTTTGTGAATTTTGAAGTTCATAAAAGAACCAACTTCCAACAATAGAATTCATGAAACCTGTAACAAGTTTCGCCCAAACTGAAAAGATGCTTCCATTGAATCGTGTCACACAATTCACGGACCAACAATTATTTGTTGCTAAAATTTATGCAAATTTATTTTAAAGGAACACTTTTACAGTAACCACTTACGATATGGATCGATGAGGGTCCAAGTCCAAATGTAATATGCTGCTGTGATGCACATAAAAATGAACATTGAAAATATTGAAAATATTAATAGCCATTGATGAATATTTGTTCGCGCCATGAAACGGGTGATTATCAAAGTTCGATGAAGGATTAAAAAGAAAACTGCCAAAGAAACAATTGGAAGGATCATCAAGACGGTTGCAGTGGAAGAATAAATTATTACAGGGTCATTTGTTCCTAAAAATATGCAAATTTATTTTTTGATAATTACAGTAACCTATGCCCTTCAACGTTACCAGAGACGTCAGCAAAGTGAGGCACTAAATGCACATACCCCCTTCGAAAATTTAAAAACCCTTTGATGTTTCACCGCCATCGGCAAAAGATCAAAGGCGGTCCCCGCAAAAATTATTTCTACCCCCTCATAAAACCTTTTGATCTTTTACAACCATTGTCAAAAGATCAAAGGCGGTCCCTTTTAAATGGTCTCTATCCCTTCAAAAATATAATTTTGCTGACATCCTTGACTACCGTAACCCAAATGCCCCAAAAAGTTGTTAAATACCCCCAACAAAAACTTACTTTTCCACCAAACACAAATAATATATCCGCTATTAATTAACCCAAAAAATGCCATAACATTGGTTGAAAAGAGATAAACCAAAAATGGTGGAGAAATTTCAGCTTGTTTGAGCATTTTTATTTTTGTGTAAAGTGAATGTGATAATAAGATAAACGTAATAAGATGCAGGATAAACATTGAAATGTTTTGCACCAAAACCAAGTAAATCATGTATGGAAGTGGATCAGCCATTTTTGGAGATTTGTGATTGAGGGAAAACAAAAACTGAAAAAAACTATTTTTATTGTTTAGTAATAAATTGGTATACGGTAATAAGCACGGCTTCGAGCTCAGTTTTTAGAAGTTTAGATTATGCCCTCAAGCAAAAATTTCGAAGAAAAACTTGTTTTATAATTTTTGTACAAGGTTTGCGGGCGTGAATTTTGATTTTAAAATATGCAAATTTATTTTTTGATAGTTACCGTAATCCAACCCCTTAACCTTAACCAGGAACGTCAGCAGGAGTTGAGCATGCAACTCCTCCGAAATCATAAAAACCCTTTGATGTTCCACCGCCATCGGCAAAAGATCAAATGCGGTCCCCGTCAAAATTATTTCTACCCCCTCATAAAATCCTTTAATTTTTTACCGCCATGGTACAGTAGGCAGCGGCTATCTATCCTTATACAGTAATGAAACAATTTTGTAGATTTTAAAAGGTTTGAAAAAATTTTCATAAAAATTTTATGTTTTCATAATTTTTAAGTCTTGTAAAAATTCTTAGCAAAGATCTAATTGGCACTTTTCTGTCAGCCTACAGAAAGATGGATGACCTTTTTATAGAAAAGTATGTATGAATTTTAAAACAAAATTATAGGTATGCTTTAACCCTTAAAAATACCCCTCCAAAAAAGAACTATGAAATAGAAGGCAAAAATATTCCTCCGTTTTTATACCATTTAAGAAATACGTAAAACCTTTTAATTTTTCATAAAAAACTATTAAATAAAAATTTTAAATGACTCGTTCAAAGACAAAATTTAATAATAAAAAAAATCACAACTCTATAAATTTTTATTTGATTAAATTTTTGACAATTTTTTTGGTGTTCTCAAAATACGAAAAAGCATTTCCTTATTTTGGTGTCGACCGAAGTCATCAAATTAGTTTATTCAAATTTTTTGGGTATACTTTCTTAATTTTGTTTTTTTGTATTTTGGCACATTTTTTCTTTCTAATAAATATCAAATAAATTAGGTGATAAATTGGCAAAGTACATTTTAGAAAAATAAAACAGGTGTTAAAACTTGTTAAAAAATGATATTTTTGTTGAAATTTGAAATATACATTGTAGTATTATATTTTGGGACCATGAATTAAATAGGTGGGGGTAAAACTTACAAAACTTGAATAGGTAATTTTGCTAAAATGACAATTTTTATGCGGAACTTTTTACATTTTTTAATGTTTATTTACATTGTAGTTTGTGTAGTTTAATGATCAAAATTTGCATATCCAATAATTTTACATTTAAGATACTGTATTCGATATGGTAAACTGGCTTGGGTATACTGTATGATAAATGATTTTTTTATCGTACCGTATACCCAAAATGATAACGAAAAAAGTCTTATAATTACGGTAACTGCTTACTGTACATTTCTAAAAGTGTACTTTTTCTGCCAAAATTCATTTTTTTGAGAATTTTAATGTTTTGCTTTTTCAATAAATACGAATTATTTATTTCAAAAAAGTTAATAAATATCCAAAATCTTAATTAAAAACGAATATTACGAAAGTACTCAACAATTTTAAAAAAGGTAGTAAAATTATGTTATTCAAATTTTGTTTTCGAAGTAAATGAAAGAATAACATCATTTTAAGTAGCCATTGCAACTGCTTCTAAAGCTTCTTTAATTCGTTTTTTCAAACTTTTTCGAATGCTCCAACGTTTTCCTCTCTTTGCAAATTCTGCGTAATCGTCTAAAAATTTGCACATCCTTTATCTTTTTAAAACTTGTTAAAAAACCTGTATCAGACATCATATCATTAGCTTGAAATTCATCAAAACCAGCATCGCCAACGGCATCGTACAGAATAAGATCAGCTAATTCATCATCTGTTAAAGCATCGTCAAAAACCTGCACTTCTTCAACAATTACAGCATCTCTTGGAAGTCTTGGAATTTTAACGCGAGAATTTTTAAGAACCTCTTTCAACTTTTTGAAAGTATTCTTTAAACGTAGTTTTTCCGAATTTGATTGATCATAGCCTTCTGAAATCGTGTTTGTCAGATTACGTTATTGGGTTTTGACAAGGACGTCAGCAAGATTTTATTTCGGAGGGGACAGAAACCATTTCGAGGGGGCCGCCTTTGATCTTTTACCGCCTTCGGCAGAAGATCAAAGGATAAATATGGTTTTGGAGTGGAATGTCCTTGGGGGACCCAAAATTTTTGGTTTTGAATAGAAAAGTTACCGATATTTTCAACCAAGTCAGGTTTGCCATTATTCTTGGCATTGTTGTCGTCTTCAATTTTTGCAGCTTGTAGAGTTTTACCAACAATTTTTAAACTTTTATTTTCTTCGATTGGCAAAGGCAACACTTTTCGATCATTTAATTTTGCAGGAAGTTGAACAGAAATTTGAATATAAAAAGCAAAACAAATTCCTAAAATAATTAACACCTTCATATTTTTGACACTTTTAATGGTCAATGAAAGTTGAGTTTAACAGATGGTCATTTTATACTCATTTTCGCAACTTTTTTTTGGCTGACCGGAAGTCCATTTTTAGTGATAAAAATATTTTATTTGCTTTTTAAAACTTAAAATTTAAGCATAATTTTTTTTTAGTTTTTTAATGGTACTAAAATAGCTGATAAAAGTTTCGTTTAACTTACGTCATTTTAGAAAAAATAAAATTCTTAAACAAACTAAATCTGAAATTTAAAGTTTTTAACGTTTGTGTATTTTTAGGTTTATTTATTTAAAAAGAAGTTTTCAAAAAAAAACAGCTTAAAGACAAGTTGTACAGTTATGTAAACATTGATGGAACTGCTTGTTACTGAAAATAAAGTTTTGAATAACAACAAAAAAAGTTTTCAAAAAAATAAATAACAAACTTTGCAACTGTCGATGTTGATTTCCAAGAAGTGCTTTAAATTTTTGGAATTTTTATCCCACATAGTTTTTTGAAGCCCGATCATACTAACTACAATATATGAAATTAATTGCGTCATTGAAACTGGGGCATGTCAATATGACAAGTCAAGCCTAAAGCTGGGGTTTGGCAAGGGTCAAGTTTTAATTTTCAACAATTTGCATAAAAACCCGTTGAAGGGGTATACATAGAAATGGACGGAATTAAAGAAATCCGGCCCAAACAAAATATTTGCAGGCTTTCCTTTCCATTGCAAGTCTTTGAAATAACGGATTGTCCAGATCTGAGGTCAGCAAAAAGTTTCTGAACCCCCCCCCCCCCCCCCCCCTCCCTTACCATCAGATTTTTTGGTTTGATCTTTGTCGCATTTAAGGTGAGACCCAAAATATACCAAATTAAAAAACTGTTATCATTTTTGAAATTTAAAACAAAAACAGGTTTGATGCTAAATGAAAAGCAATGCGAGATAATTTTACAACTTGTTGGTCAAAGTTTTTAAACGTATTTTTATTTCACAAACACATAAATCAGCAGAAAAAGCACCACGCAAAATCCACAAAAACTGCTAAAAAATATTTGTGAAACTTTTTTCCTCCCAGAAATAAACAAAGACCAATTGTAAACAAAGCCTACAAACAAAAAAAATTCTTTTTAAAAAAACAAACTACACATTTTTTTGAATCACAAAATGAGTATAAAAGCAGTGCTCGGGAAAAGAAGAAGAACAACAGTTTTTTGGGGGTAAATTTGTTTCTGCAAAATATTTTTTGTTAAACATGACTTTCTCAAAAGAAGGTTAGTTTCTAGACAAAAGTTTTGTTGTTTTATTAAAGACAAAAATTTTTTAGAAATTGAAAAAGTTAAGAATTATTTCCATGAAGAAACACACAAGCATTTTGTCGCCAAAGATGCAAGTGGTTTAACTTCCCTCTATCACCCTGATGCCGTTATGATTCATCAAGGAAAATGGTGTGCATATGGTCCTGCTGGTAAGTGCGACAAAAAAAAATTGCATATTCGTTAATTTATTGAACAAGTGGCAAAAAAATCAAAGAAAGAGGATTCTGAATCCAACTATTTATTTTTCGCAGATTCCAAAAATTTGGTATTATTGGATAGCTCGATTAATCCCTTAATCGAATGAATAGGGGATTTTGGAATTCTGATTCTGTACGATTCTGAATCCGAAAAACTTGCGGCCACCAGAATCCATAAAAGTGGTATCACGTGATTCGTCTTAATGAATAGATTACAAAAAAAATAAATGAAATTATTACGAGGATTCTGAAGCAGAAGGCATCTGGATCTGCAGGATTCTGAATCCAATCAATCCTGTAGATTCAGATGTTTTACCTTTTCAGGATTCAGAAGCGAAGGTATTTAAAAAAATATATAAGAGAAAACTTTAAACTTCGAACTCCGCTTCAGAATCCTCAGTTACCGCAATACCCTAAAAAATTAGGCATTTTTAATTAATTTACTGTAGATGCAAAAATTTAATAAAATATTTTTATAGAAATCCACAAAAAGAATGAAGAACTTATTACTCACAACTGGGATTTTGACCTAAAAGAAATTTCCACTGAAGGAACAGGCGATGGAAAATTTGTTGTTCATAAAAGTGAATTCAAAGATAAAACCGATCCTTCCAAAGCTGGATGGTATATCCAAATGTTCATGAAAGGTGATGACGGAAAATGGCTTATCTGTTATGACCTCTTTAGCATGTAAGAAAACATTTAATCATGCTTTTTCGGAGTTTATCTTTTTAACTTTTTATGCAAATTTTTAATGATTTCTTTATTAATAAAGTTTTGTAAATTAAAAATGTGTGTTTAAATTACGGTAAACCAAATTTATTCAAACTAAAGTAATCCAAATTCATATAAATTACAGTAATCTGAATTTATAAAAATTACAGTAAATCAAATTTGAAAAAAATTACAGTAATCTAAATTTGAAAAAAACAGTAAACTAAGTTTATAAAAATTACAGTAATCCAAATCTGTGAAAATTATAATAATCCAAATTGGAAAAAATTACAGTAATTCAAATTTATTAAAAATTACAGTAATCTGAATTTATAAAAAGTACAGTTTTTATTAAAACTATATTAATCCAGATTTGCGAAAATTATAGTATTCCAAACTTTTTGGGCTTCATTTTCCTTTCCATTGTCCATCTAGTTTCTTCTATGATACTTCCATTTTGAAGCACCAACAATTTTTTCCAATGTGGAAGAAATAAATCATAATCATAGATATCTTTTTGATGAGTACCAACTTTTGTTACAACTGCATTGTAATAAATTGGGCCATGACTTTTCATCAAATATCCAATCCACCATCCAAATGTACTTGATGAAGCTGATATCAGCAAGGTATCACAATATTGTATCCCAAAACACATATCGAAACTTCGAGAAGTTTTGTAAGGGAAAAGATTATTTATTGATGAAAAATTCTAAAAAGCAGTAGTATGTAAATTTTTGTTTTTTAGATAAAAATTTGCATACCAAATTCGGAAATGTCATAGCTTGAATGAATTTTTGATCATTTCCTAGCACTAATAAGGACACATTGTTTATCAATCGATTTTTCAATTGATCATAGATATGTTCTACAGCTGGATATACGAAATCCATTCTTGTCTCCAATGGCCATGGCTCATGAAAGAAATCTCCTCGTCGTACATGGACACAAAATTTATGGGAAAACTTGTGATTCCTAAATTTTAACTTTTATTTCAACAAATCCGGATTCCGATTTAAAAGGCAAATCTGAATCAAGATTACTCTCCGATATGCAAATTTTTATGTATTTCAAAAAAAGACACCAGAAGCATTTCATTTTCGAGGGGACTGGGATCCTTTCGAAGGGGCCGCCTTTGATCTTTTGCCGATGCCGTTAAAAGATCAAAGGATTTTTATGATTTTGGAACGGATACTTGTTCCTCTGCCTTCCTTCATAAGTTCCTGTTTAAAAAATATAAGATGTACTAACTTCCAAATTATATTTGCAATTTTATCCGCTTTTTCCTTGAAGGCAGTACTGCATTCCAGCAATTTTTCAATGTCCATTTGATATTGATGGAAGAATTTATATGACTGCAAATAATTTGCAGATAACTTTAAATATTTGGCATGGTTGTATTTTTCAAGACTAAAAAAGTGGTGTTTTAATGAGTGGTAAAAAAAGCTACAGTAACGCACTGTTTTGGAGATTCATAAAGGCAACAAACATCTGAGAAATTCGCTACAGTAACCAGGGATTCATGGGGAATCTGAAATCGAATAATTTAAATGATTTCAGCAATTTCAAGGTTATGAAAAATTTCAACATCATTTTTAGGAAAAATACTTTCGGCGAAATGACTGTGGGCGAAATGTCCTCAGACGAAATGCTTTAGGCGAAATGTTTTTTGGCGAAATGATTTCCGGCGAAATATCCGGATATCCGCAAACCCAAAATATACCAAAATCACTTACTTTAACTTCAACATATTCATGTAACAATGGAAAATATTCAGAAATTTCAGTTAATCCTTTAACTTGTAAATGAATGCTTGCATTTACATATGGAATTCTGCCAATACTTTTGCCAATCCCATACAAACTTGCAAATCGAAATAGCTAAAAAATTAGCTTTTAGATGTTCAACATTTTTAATCAAGTTTGCATAATCCCTTACCATATTTCCCAAATCTGCAGGATGCCAAAACGAAGAAGTAATATATTTCTTCCGCATTGCAGATGTCATTTCTGAATCATTAAAAATAACAGAATTGAATAAATTTTGGTCATTTTTATTTGCTACGAAAAACATGGATTGATTAAAGTGGATTTACGTACTTTTTCCTTTTTTGGATCTTGTAACGAAAATAAATTTGAATAAATTTGAATAGACAAATAGATCCTGATTATCAGGTTCGTGTTGCACAAACTTGAAAATCAGGTACCAAAAAGGACGTAAGCCTGTAAAACTTTAAAAAAAACAAAAAGCTTACAGTAAAAATTAACCAATAAATCATATCGAACAAAAATAAGAATTAAAAAAAGTATTACAAAAACCTTAAAATAAACATTTAAAAATGTTTGCTTTGAAAAAATTTCAAACATTGATTATTTTTCAGTTTTTAATTAAAAGCAATTTTAAAAAAGGTAATCGTTAAAAATGGAAATGACCTTAAAAATGAGCGCTCTTAATTTTCCTCTGTTTCAATACTTTTACCTCCGATCAAGGACATCAGCAGCATTTTATTTTAGAAGAGGCAAAAACTTTCTTTGATCTTTTGCCGACTGAAAGAATTTTTTAAAAGTTGTTTTTCAGTGTTTAATTGGCTAATGGCTTCTGAAGGCATATTTGTTAGATTACGGTAGTGCTCTTGGACAAGGACGTCAGAAACGCCAGCGGCAGGGTGCATTTTATTTATGCAAATATATTTAAATTTATTTTTAGCTAAAATTTTTGGCTAAAAAATAAAGGCTTTAGCAGCATTTTTTCGGAGGGAACACAAATCCTTTTAAAGAGGCTTTAAAAATGCCTTTGATCTTATTCTGATGGCGGTAAAAGATCAAAGGGGTTTTAGACCTAAATTGAATGATGAAAAAAACTTCAATAAAATATTTAAAGAAAAAGTAAAACTTTATAAAAAACATATCAAAACTTTGCAATGTAAAAAATGGCAGTAAAAATTTAAATAAAAATTTGCATAATTTGTAAAAGCTATGTGATAGTTGCTTTAATTTTGTAATATCTGGTGGCACAAAAGAATTCAGTTTTTGGAACACAATATGCCCATTGAAGTTGATAACTTCCAACAATGTATCTTTCAATTAAACATGACCCAATTTTTCTATCACAATGACATCCGGCAGAACTGTAATTTTTAGGACAATTTATTTTTGCTAAAAATTTGAAAAAACTTACGTCCACATAAAATCTTCATTTATCAGGCACCAATCTGAAGGCTCTCGAGATGAATAACAATGTGAATGTCGAGTGCAGGGTTGAAAACTAGAAAAAAAGAATGAAAAGGGAGCATGTTTTTGTTTGGTCGGTTGGTTTTTGGCTAATTTGATTATTTGATAAAAAGACAATTAAAAAAAACACTACCATTCTAGTTTTTTCTTTAATTAAATAGACTGAAAAATGTGTCTATAGACTTTTTAATAGAAAAATTATGATCAAAAAAACAGATGTTTAGCTAATTTAAGTTTGTGCCACAAATACAGTATGCCAACTTAGCATAAGGCCATTTTTTAAACATTTATTACTGTAAAAATATGACTGTTGCACAATTTTTAGGAATTCCGGGGATTAATAAATTCTTTGACATGTTGAATTCGATTCTGAAGCCTGCTGATTGTCATCACGTTTCCTCAATTTGTTATCGTTTAATTTTAAGGTGGTTTTATTCTAAGTTGGTATACTGTTTTTCTATTATTTTTTATGATAAGGACACTTTTGATTTTTTTCAATTTCCAAAAACATATTTTTTAAATTTTGATCAATTAAAAAATCTTTATGATAAATATATTTTTGGCGTTTTATCTTTTAATAGCTAAGGTTTGTCAAAAAATTTAAAAGGATTTTGAGACATGTACTTGGAAGCTCAAAAAAGGTTTATCAAGAGAAGCAAATGACGGTCGCACTCTGCCAAAAAGAATGAACAAATAAAAAAATCTTTTGGCTTGAAGGAAAAAATTCGCAGCTTGAAAGCAACTTCGAAAATTCAAGCACAAACTGTAAGTTCAACATTGAATTTATTATTTTTGGAAAAAAGGATTTCTTGTAAAATTTTTTAGATTTCTTCATTGAACGGTCGCACTCTGCCAAAAGGAATGAACAAATAAAAAAATCATTTGCTTCTCTTGATTAACCTTTTTTGAGCTTCCAAGTACATGTCTCAATGGCGCAGTTGGTAGTGCGTCAGGGCAAATGATTTTTTTTTTTTTGGGTTCGACACCCAGCTCTGACTTTTTGCATTTCATCCCAAAATGACCCGGAAATTTCCAACGGTTGGAAAACTCAAAAATTTCCAACGGTTGGAAAAGTGAAAAATTTCCAACCGTTGGAAAAGTGAAGGATTTCCAACCGTTGGAAAAAAATTAGTTGAATTTTCAAAATTTGATGAATTCTGAAGTTGAAAAAATCTCAACATCAGAAATCGTCTAAAATTTTAAAAAGACTGAAGAATTACAAGATTTGCGGAAAACTGTGGATTTCCCAAGTCGAGAAAAAAGGGGTGAAAAAAGTTACACAAATTCCATGAGTTCTCAAGTTGACCCAAGTCGTTGAAAAAAGTTACACAAATTCCATGAGTTTTCAAGTTGACCCAAGTCGGTGAAAAAAGTTACACAATTTCATTGAAAACCCAACTTGAAAAAAAATCTGTGTTGATTTACAGAAAAAGGTCCAAAACTCTAGTTGAAAAAGGGGTGAAAATTTATTTTTAAAACGGCCATTTTCGACCCCCTGCCTAAAACATTTTTCATATGGGCGTCTTATATGTTTGAAAATAATACATTGATTTTATATAAATTAGTGATACCTGTACCTATACAGTATCCCCTTTTCATAAAAACAGTAAAACAAAAACGGTCATTGATGTCCACAAAAATTTGAATAATTTTAAAACTTACAATCCCATAGATCGATTAAATTTTGATCCATGACAATTCAGGGTTGGATCAGTTGAAATATTTTTTCCTCGAATGCATCGTTTATTCCTTTTCAACAACCTTGGAGCTGGGGGTAAATGTTCTCGGAATTCATATGTTGATGACATCGTTGTTGTTGATGGTGTTGTTGATGTTGATGATGTATCTTCTTGACCATCTGAGATATGAATCAAATATCCACAACTTGAAAATATAAAAACTACAACAACTAAAAGTTTCATCCTTATCGGGGAGATGGAAGGAAGAAGGATGTCGATGATGACAAGAAACTAATATCCTTCTCTTTTCAGCTTAAGATGTCCGAAAAGGAAGAAGCTTCTTGAAAAAAGATATAAGTCTTTTTTTGGGAAAGAAAGAAAAATGTCTCCAAGAAAAAGCTGGGGGATATAAAAAACCAGCAACGGCATTCCCAATTCATCGGTTTGTGCATTTGTCGCAGTTGCTTTTCCTTCTTCTCCAAAAAAAAAGAAAAGAAAGAAAAATTGGCTTCTCACTTATACTTACTTACTCTTAAATACATCTTTTACAACTGTAAAAAATAGGACCCAACAAATAATAGCTTCTTCTTCTTTTTTTGGGAGAAAAAAAATAGCATCTTTATATTTATTTTTTTAAAGACGGGAAAAAAGAAAAAAGAAGAAAAATGACTCAACAAGTTGTTACTACTTTTTTTTGAAGAAGAAGACAACAAAAAAATTTTAACGCAAATTTTCTTTTAATCGGCCTCTTGAGGGTATATGTAAAAGTTGGATGTAGGGAAAAGTGAACAGTTGAGTGACGATAATGGCATCATTTTGTAGTTGTGGTTAGAAAAATAATAATACAATATTAATGTAAATTTTAATTTAAAAATGCAAAATGACAATGTTGCTTTGATCAAATTTGATAAATGATTTTTAAGATATCTAATTTGTTTGTGAAGGTTACAGTAACATTTTTATCTTTTTCAAAAAGTTGAAAAGATGTACAGAAAATTATAAAATGTGTGGTATACTGTATTCAGGACACGAAGAATTAGGGGGCTGCTTCTAAATTTAGCAAAACATCGAAGACAAAAAAACTAAAAAAGGATGGAGAAAAATTTGTTTTTCAATTTGGAATTGAAAAGTTAAAAAAGAATCTAAAATTTAAAAAACTTCAATTTCTAATTTTGGTCCCGACGCGCAAACATCTTTGATCGTCAATGTTCAAAACAAAATCTTTTTCTTCTTCAACAAAAAAGTTGTTGCATGTTTTTTAACGTGTAATTTTTTACAAAAATGTTTATTTAATGTCTTTATTTACCACAGTTTTATGTTTAATTAATTAACTATTTTTTATCTCGTTTATTTATGGATTCATCGTGCATAAATTCTTTGAATAAAATCACACATCTTTTACAAAATTCTGTTGCAGGTAGAAAAATGGGAAATGAACATTCTGCTCCTTCTGCCTCAACTCAGCATCGTGGAAGTACTACAACACTTCATAAATATTATGCTGAAACAAGTGAAGAACTTGGTCGAAAACGTGCTGAAGTTGCAGACTTGAAAAGTGAAAATGCTCAACTCAAAGAAGATCTTCAACGAATGAATTATTCAACAGAAATGGTATGTGATGTTTAAATGAAATGTTTTTGAGCTGGGGAAGCCTTGCTTGATGCTCAGTAACGGTTATAAGTTGTTTTGTTGAGACGGTGTTTTGTAGTCGTTGTTGTTGTTCATAATGCTCGTCCTCGAACAGTGTTGTAACTTGATCCTTTTCGTCTCCTTTCTTCCACACGTTTCATACGTTTTTCCTCCCCCTAATGTTAAGGGAGAATCAGCTTTCGGGAGATAAAAAGTCATGTCGGTCTCTTTGATGTTTCTAAATTTCCCCTTTTTTCTCCTTCGAACATTTTCAAATCTTTTCCTCCCCCGAACCCGCAGGTTATGGAAAAGAAGTGTCTCCTGGACGGCGAAAGAGAAGGAGAAATTATATCATTATCATCGGAGACATGATACGAAGTTAAACCTTTATATTTTTTGTATCATGGCATTGTTTCGTTAACACTCTTATAATTTATGTTTAAATTTTTAGAGCAACCAATGGAGAAGTTCCTATAAAAATGACCAAGATGAAATTCTTCGATTGAATAATATCATCGTCACTTTGCAAACAAAAGTTGACAAATCTGCTGCAACTGTAAGTCTATCATTATCACTATCATCGAGACAAGAGGCGAAGTTAAACCTTTACCTTTTTTGTATTTTTTCGTTATTGTTTCGTTAACACTCTTATAATTTATGTTTAAATTTTTAGAGCAACCAATGGAGAAGTTCCTATAAAAATGACCAAGATGAAATTCTTCGATTGAATAATATCATCGTCACTTTGCAAACAAAAGTTGACAAATCTGCTGCAACTGTAAGTCTACATTCGTAATTATTTTCTGCATATGAATTTTATTATGTTTTAGATCTCACAATGTAATGCCGAAAAAGCTGGACTTTATGCTCGAATCCATAAATTGACTGATGACAATGAAATCAAAAAGCGGGATGAAATGGTATAATTGCTGATTAACTAATAGTATGACCTAAATATGTATTATTTAGGTTTTGAAATTGCAAACCCAAGTTGGTGGAATGCAAGAAACAATGAAGAAATTGAAAGAACTTAATCGCAAACTTCTTGATCCTGCACAAATTTGTACCGTTGAAAATGTAGTTGATAATAATGGTGCTGTTGATTATAAGCAACTTAGTAGAAAGGTTTGTTTCTTCTGTATTTTTTTCTGAAGTTTCCATGGTTAAAGTTGGTGGCAAATTTCTTTGATCTTTTGTCAATATCAATGTACAAGAATGATAATGACGTTTACCTTTTCATCCTAAAAACAACAATTTTTTAGGTTCTTTTTGTTAAGAAACTTGAATATTCTGGAGAAAGAAAAGATAAATGGTTGGCAGATGATGTTGAAATTACATTTGAATCTGGTGATTTTTATGTTTGGGTCTCTAATGAACTTTCCGTAAAGCATGCTAGTCTTTCAACGATGCTCAATCGTGTTCTCTTCATTAATCTCAGAAAATTGTATTTGGCTGATGTGGAAGTTTCATATGATTTATTCAAAAGAATGGTTGTATCTCGTAAAATTCAAGTTCTTAGCCTTCAACGTATCACTGTTGAAGAGACTCATGGCCCTAAACCTGAAACTAAAGTTCGTATTGATGAACTTTTGGAACATGTTCCAGATGTTGAAACATTTGAATAGTGAGTTGTTTGTTCTTTTGCTTTGCTTTATTACATTCATTTTTTAAGCATTTTTAATGATGATGAAATTACTCCTGAAACTGCTTCCAAACTTGCTGAACTTCCAGTTTTTCCTAAACTTCAAGAATTTTATCTTAACGAAATTCAAGATAATTTTGATCTTAAAATGTTTATTGGCTTTATCAAGGTATGGTATTTATTTATTACAGTACTTATTTATTTGTAAATTTTTAGAAACATCCTGGTGTCGAGTATCATTTGTTATTTCGATCAGAAAAATGTTATCATAAATTATATGTATTGAAAAAAGAAATTCCATGTCTATCCAAACTTCATGCTGTTTTACTCAAATAACTTTTACATTTTTTTACTGCAATTTTTTATTCATTTGGTAAACTTTCGATGAAAGTTCCCTTTTTCAAGTTTTGATAAAAGTTTGTATGTTTTTATTTTTTTACGTTTTGGTTTGTGCATTTTAAGTTGTTTTTTGTTGAATAAAAGTTTATTACTGATATGAATAGACTATTACATTGTTTAATACAAATTTATATGTACTGTTTTATCATATTTAACTTCTTCTTTGAAAGCATATTGTAACAATGCCTTTTCGAGCGTGGAAATTGTTTGGCATTTTATTAGCGTATTACTGTAACAGGGAATGAATGAGTTATTCGTTATTACAGTAATCGTGATATTTAAGTTGCTTTTGCAACGATATATGTCAAAATTAAAAAACGCTTCAAAAAAGATATCAGCAAATCTATGCCTCCAGGTTGTTACAAACTTATAAACTTGAAAGTGATACTTGAATTAAAACAATTGATGATTTCATTTATTCAGTTTTTATCTCCGATAAAAGTCTTACTGTAGGGTGCTCCGCTTATCAATGTGGCCCAAATAATCTAAATCAAATGGCAAGTAATACAACTCGAATTCAGTGCCAAACTACTCCATACCTTTCTGTTGGTGAATTTGCATATGATGGTCCAACGATCGATACATTAACCCCAACACCATCTTGCGATGGCACTTTTATTGAAAAAACAAAAGCACTGTCTATGATTCAAGGAGAGGATCTGATTATTGCGTGTGGGATTCTTTTTAGTTACATCAGAGCTGGTTTAATGGAATTTTCAATTCTTCAAGATTCTCCAGAATTTGAAGCTCATAAAACTATTTTAAATGCCTTTGGGGTATTTAATTTTAAACCACCTGTTTAACATGCACTTAAACTTCTTTTTTGTATATTATCTCAAAATGATTTTTGCTTTATTTGAAACTCAGGGATTCGTTAAATAAATAAAAAAAAGTTAAGTTATGAGAAAATAAACACTATAAAGTGAGTCATCAAATGCTTTTTTTTAATCACTTCACAGAAAGTCAAAACAAATTTTGGTGTCAGAAAATGACGAACATGATCCCAAAGAGGCATGGCCGAGGGACCATTTATCAAGTCCCATCCCCGGGACGAAGACATTTTTTCTCAAATTTGCCTTGGTACCCCCATTTGCAATTTTTTTTAATCCGAAAAAATCGAATCCCCCAAAGAGACGGGACCTGGCGGGACTAGTCGTCCCTCGGCCACGCCTAATCCCAAATCACCCCGAATAAAGTTACAGCAATCACAGAGCTTGAATTATCTCAAAAAAAATCGCAGAAAAACAAAGGAAGTTTCCAAAATTTTGAAAAGAAAGAAAAACGAACTTTTTTGGCAACGCGTCTCAAAAAATGCATTCTTTTTTGTGCAAGAAAAAAAGGATCCTTTTTTTGTCGAAGAATTTTTACTTTTTTTAATTTTAAATTGTTATTTTCGGTATTTTAATTATTTTTAATAATATTTTAAACTTTATTTTCGGCTTATTGAGGTTAAAAAGTATCTCCATGAAAAGAACAATAAAATTATTTTTTTGACTTTTATTTTTGAGCTGCCTCTTCCCAACTACCTTTTTTGTTGATCAAGAATTGTTTTTGCTGCTGTGATAAATAAAAAGTTGTTCTAGATTTGTTCAACATTTGATAAAGATGGAAGGTGATTCTTCACCAAGCAGTAGTACTTCGCTACTTTCGTCTTCTGCGATAATGAATTATGAAAATGAACAACAGAATCTGGAAATTCAAGCACTAAAACCGATGATTGAAGAAATGAAAGAAAAACTTTTAAAAATGCGTGAAAGAATTGCACAAAAATTTGATGTTCAAGATGCAAGAGTAAGAATATATTTGTATATACGCTTTTATAAATCATATATATTATTTTTAGACTGTTGAAAAAGATCCATTCTTAGAACTCGAAACTGATTCATCACAAGTTAATCCTTCTTCAACGCCTTCTTTTCTCAAAAATTTTGAAGCTGAAAATGAACGAATAGATCAGGAAATTGAAACCATGAAACCTTTGATGGATGAAATTAAAGAAGAAAATTCTCAAATGCTTGAAAGAATTGTTCAACATATTGAAGATCAAGATGCAAAAGTAAGTATTCTTCAATTTTTTAATTTTTTTAATTAAACATTTTCAGATTGCTGAAAAAGAACAAAAAATTGAAGAGATGAAGCAATCTTTAGCCGATGGACAAAAAAAGTATTTGGGCATTGTAGGTTTTATTTTTCTATAAGGTTTTTTTAAATTATATATATACATTTCTGTTACATTTTAGATGTCCCATTTGATTGAAACTCATAAAGCAGAAAATATAAAACTTCATGAAGAACATGAAAAAGAAAAAAAAGAACTTCAAACTGGAATTTCTGAGCGTGATAAAACCATTGCGGATTTAAAAGAAGATTTCATAAATGCTGTAAGTGCTTTTCAAGTTGTAACAATTGAACTTTCATTAATACTTTTAGGAAAAAGAACATGAAAAGGAAAAAGAAGAACTTCAAGCTGAAATAATTCAACTCAAAAATTGCGATGCAGAAAAGCAAAAAGCAATCGAACAAGAAAAGAAAATTGCTGAATTAGAAAATGAGGCAAAAGCACAAGAAATTGAACAATTGAAGCAAAGTCTTTCCGAATTACAAAAATCTCTTGACGAATCTGCTGCAGAAGTCAGTCTATTTCTTAAATTTATGCTAAAACATTTTGTTTATTTTTAGAAGACTCTAACAAAGAATGAAATTGCTGAACTTCTTAGAAAATTTAATGTCCTTCAAGAAGAAAACGATCAATTGAAGAATGAAATTGCATCTTTGCAAACAAATGTCGTAAATTCTAAATCTGTAAGTTGTTGATTTTGTTTTAATTTTTATTCTATAAATATTTAGTTTCGTGAAATGGACTTTGAATCTCAAGAAAGAGATAATCCAATTCCTTTGGATTTTTCGCTTTCTGAATTACAAGCAACAGATTTACAGTACAATGATCCACATGATTTTTTTACTGTAGAAGAATATTTAAATACAGATGAAAGTGAACGTAAAGACAAGTTTTCAAATAGAGTAAGCCAATCAAAACATTTTTTTCTTTTTTTCTAATGCTTAAAAAAATTTTATACTCTTTTAACAATGGATTTAATATTTAATGGTGAAAAATGGTTCGATAAATGTGGTGTTGTAGTTCCGCTGGGTGATTCAGATTCTAAAATCTTTGTTCGAAGACATTTGAAAATCAAATCTCTCCCTGCTACAGAATCAACTTTGATTGATCGTTTAAATTCAAATTCAAGTTTCTGGTCATTATATTTGGGATATTTAACAATTTCTTTTGATGATTACAAAAAATTGCTTACAAAAAGTAATATTTATTCTTTGACAATTGACCGGATTACCGTAGAAGATGAAGATGGAACTTTTATTACTGTTGATCAATTATTAAAAGAAGTACCAAATATTGACGCATTTGATTAGTAAGTAATTTTCATTTTTAATTTGTGGAATTAATTTTAAATTTTTAGCACTTTTATTGATGGTGAAAAGATGGATGGAATTGCTCAAAAATTGGTTGAACTTCCACTGCTTCCAAAAGTTCAAACCTTTCGTCTTTGGAATATTCAAGAAAGCTTTGATTTGGGAACAATTATTCAATTTATCAAGGTAAAAGTTTTTTAAATTAAATTTTCTTCATAACATTTGCCATGTTTTAGTCAAATGCAATCAAAAAACCTAATGCCACAAGTTATTGGAGATTTCAATACAATGTTACCGAAGAAATTTTTGCTGAAATTAAACGGATTCACAAAGAAATTGTTTCAACTATACCTTCGTCTTGTCGTCCTGTAATTTCTAATAGAACTCATTAATTTTGAAAGTTTTTATTTTTTGTTTTTTTAATTGTTTCTTTTTTGCTTTCTCATTGTTTAAAAATAAATTTGTATCTCGAGAATTACGTGGAGAAGCATGTACAGTTTGAACAAGTTCAGGGTCAAATTTTGAAGATTCAATTGTTAATGAAGTTACGGTAGTTGTGTTTTGTCTTGGAATTTCTTTACATAATATTTTACCAACAATTGAATGGACAATTGTTGGTAAAATATCATCATTGAACTTCACAAATGAATTAATAAAATCAAAAAAGTAATCCATGCGCAAATTTGGGTATATAAGAGTTCAAAGGATTTAATTTGAATTACAGAAACAGCAGCAGCAATATAATTTGCATATATTTCTTTGTAACTATCCTTTGTCTTTCCATGGAATTTCATCAATGATGATGTGTAAGATGTAACTTTAGCATTAAATCGAGTTACATGGAGCTTCTCCTTGTTAACTTCTTTAAGCTTTAGCTGTTCAACAACTTTGTTTGAAACATAAGAATTCTGTGAGCCAGAATCAAAAATTGCAACTCAGTTGTTTTTTTTGTTTAAGAATTTGCAATTGTTATTTCTTTTGTTAATAGCAATCCTTGTTTTCTTTCAATAATAATAAAAGCAGAAGCAGTTTAAATTTGTGTTCAAGCTATTGTTGATGAAATAGTTCAAGCTCCATCGAAAAAAAATTATTTCAACTTTTTTTGAAAATTTATTTTTTCCGAAACAAAAAAATTATACAAGACAGATTTGTCAATCACTCCCCCCTTCACTTCGCAAAAACAAAAATTTTGGAATGAAACAAATTTGCATATTTATATATATATCATTTTTTTAAATTTTAAATTTTTAAATTTTTTCTGTTTTTTGGACATTGTTGAAGAAAAACGTTTTTTAACCTGAAGAGGGGCGTTAACAACAAAAGTACCGAATTTAATATCCTGAAAATGTTTTAATCCAGAGTCTTCCAAGTTTTTTTGAAGATTCAATATTATTTCCGGGAAAGCGAATCTTTGGTACTTTATATTCATGATTTTCGGCTTGAACTATTTCATCGACAATAGCTTGAACACGAATTTTAAATGCATCGAAAATTTCATCATCAAACGAGAGCATAATGTTTGTTTTCTTGTTTTCCTAAAAGTATGAATACTGTAGAAGTAGCAAATAATTTGAAACTATATATACCTTGATATAAACGAAAAAATTTTTGATATCAAAAATTTCAGGAAGAAAGCGCAATTGAAATTTTTTAAGATTTGTCAAATGTGGAATTTTTAATAATTCTTGTACGGTATTTAAAGTAATAATATTTGGAGGTGCATATTTGAAATAGCTAAAAATGATATTTTTATGAAAGATTATTTCGAAAATGAAAAAAGAACCCACTATTCAACACATAAAAGTTTTGAACAAATTTTGATTAAATTTTCTAATGGAACAGATTTCCCATCATCATCATTAGAAACAAAAGAACAAGGAAATTGGATGAATTCAAGATTTGAAGAAAAATAAACAAATTGCTTATATGAAATATTTTGTGAAAAAAGGCTTAATTGTTTTATATCACATTTATAAATTTTTGGGAAAATCAAAGAAGGAATTATTTCAGCGACACAACTTTCATCATCGGTCCATTTTGAAATTTGAATTTCATAGGTAATCCAAAGTTTTGCAGAAATATTTTTAAATTGAATAATTTTATCCTTGAATCTAATTTCACATTGTTTATTATTTAATTGATTTAAACAAAAATGTGAAATAACAAGAATTGGATTTTTGATATAAAAATATTTGCAGCTTTGAATCATTTTTTGATAAACTTTTGAAGATGATGGATTCTTTGAGATATATGAAATCAAAGAATTACGAAATATAAATTTTTGTGGATGCCATGAATCATAGAAATAATTACATTCACGCGGAAAAATCATTAAATTTTTAATGTTGTTGGTATTGCAAATCGTTGACATTGATGCAAAAAATAGGTGTTTCTAAAATTATTTTGCTACTAAAAAACTTATTCATTATTTGAATAAATAATAGAATTTATATCGTTTTTGTAAATTTTATAAAAATTTGTTGTTAGATAATTTTGGAGAATAGATAATTACTTAAAAAAAATGATAAGAAAAATCGTTTGAGAAGAATTCCTGAAGGAAATTAGAGAAGAATAATTTTAACAAAATTTGGTTAAAAAACAAAATAATGAACTATTAATACACTGACTCTTGAAAAAAGAGAAATGATCTTAACAATCAATAATATTTTAGTTGCACCGAAAACGTAAAAAAAAAGAAAGGAATGGTGAAAAAGCAAGCAAGACTTTTTTCATTATAAAATTTTGTCTTTATTTAATTTTTCACTACAAGATTGATTACCAGAATTGGTGTCCTGGTTGAGGGCATGGCCATTTTTGTGGATATGATTTTTAAGTAATCCAACACCTGCCAAAACAATGGCTCTTCAGTTGTCCCTGAGAGATTAATTGAAAAAATTGGAAATAACAAAAGAAGAAGAAGAGAAGACTGTCGCCTTCTTTTTTTTCTCTCTATCTTTGAGTCAAAAAAATTTTTTTGTTCGAATTTTTATAGTTTTTTGTTCATTTTTTTTGCGCATATCTTTTTAACAAGTTATTTTTTGTTATTTTTTTCTTTTTTTTATTATTAATCATAAAATTCTGCATCGTTCGGTACCAAAAATATTTATTTTTAAAACAAAATCCAAAAAACGATGCTAAACACTTTGTTTTCGTGGCAACCAAAAAAGTTAGATAAATTAATTTAGCTGGTGATGTGTTTCATATTGGGCGACTTCATTTGCTGTGAAGTCGATTTAAAAATACCAATGTTTTTTTTCCTCCTTTTTGTTTTGTTTTTCATTTGCGCGGGATTTTTTGTGATTAGTCATTTGCGAAAAAAAAAATTTGTCTTAATTTCAATTTATTGTAAACATTTTTTATATAAGAAAATTAGTTTTTTTCTAGACTTTTCAACTTTTTGCCTCTCATGGATAACATTGAAGAATCTGCGAATGTTCAAAATGAAAAAGTTAGAATGGAATCAACTGGGCGTAATTCATTTTCATCATCTGCTGGTCAACCGCCTTCAAAAAAATCCTTGGAACTTGAAAACGAAAATTTGAATCAACTTCCTTACACAACTCGTGCGGTTTGTACTTTAAAATTTAAAATTTGTTACATTTTTACTAATAAGGAAATTTTAGATTGAATTTCATTTATGCAACAATAGACTTGGAACTCAACTTCCAATAATTCGTGCTGAATTCAAACGTTTACAAGTTGAATCCAAAGAATTGAAAGCTCAACTTTTGTCCAAGAAAAATGCTGAAAATGATTTTCGTAAGAAAATTTCTGAAATGGAAGAACAACTTGAACATCAACGAAATCTTTTTGGAGCTGAACCAAATGAACGGGAAACAATGGTTAAAGAAAATAATAAGAAAATCATGGAATTGGAAGCTCAACTTCAAGAAAAGACAAATATTGAAACTTCTCTTCAAACAAAAATCAATGAAATGGAACAAAAAAGTGATCATCAAATGAAGCTTTATGAAACTGAAATTGGCAAACTTAAAGAAGTTGCTGAAGAACAATTCAAAAAAATCAAGGATTTGGATGCTCAACTTTTTTCAAAGAAAAATGTTGAAACAGATCTTCTTCAAAAGTTTGATGAAATGAAGCAGCAGCTTAAGAAACAAAGAATAGCTTTTGAAATTAAAACTTGCGAATTGGATGCAATCATCGAAGAACAAAAGAAAAAGATGGAAGAATTGAAAATAAAGCTTGAATCAAAAGAAAAAGAATCAAAAGGTTTTGAAGCTGATCACGAATTGATGCAAATGAATTACAAGGATGAATTAAAAAAGGTAATCACATTTTTAAGAAGCAGAAGAGGCGAAATGATAATTTTTTATTAAATTATACGTTTTAGATGTCCCATTTGATTGAAACTCATAAAGCAGAAAATATAAAACTTCAAGAAGAACATGAAAAAGAAAAAGAAGAACTTCAAGCTGGAATTTCTGAACGCGATACATTTATTTCAAATTTCGAAGAAGATGCTGTAAATTCTGTAAGTATTTTTGAACTTATAAAAAACAATTAAACTTTTATTATTTATTTTAGGAAAAACGACATGAAAAGGAAAACGAAGAACTTCAAGCTGAAATAAGTCGACTCAAAAATGCTGATGCAGAAAAACAAAAATTAATTGATCAAGAAAAGAAAATTTCTGAATCAGAAAATGAAGCCAAAGCACATGAAGTTGAACAATTGAAGCAAACTCTTTCCGATGTAAAAAAATCTCTTGATGAATCTGTTGCAGAAGTAAGTTTATTTCTTATTTAAATTTATGCTAAAACATTTTGTTTATTTTTAGAAGACTCTAACAAAGAATGATAATGCTGAACTTATTAGAAAATTGAATGTCCTTCAAGAAGAAAACGATCAATTGAAGAATGAAATTGCATCTTTGCGACCAATTGTCGTAAATTCTAAATCTGTAAGTTGTTGATTTTGTTTTAATTTTTTTTCAATAAATTTTTAGTCTGACGAAATGGAATCTGAATCTCAAGAAAAAGAAAATCCAATTCTTGAATTACAAGCAATATCCAACGTTCCACATGATTTTTTTACTGTAGAAGAATATTTAAATACAGATGAAAGTGAACGTAAAGACATGTTTTCAAATAGAGTAAGCCAATTAAAACATTTTTTTCTTTTTTTCTAATGCTTAAAAAATGTTTAGATTCTTTTAACTATGGATTTAATATTTAATGGTGAAAAATGGTTCGATAAATGTGGTGTTGTAGTTCCGCTGGGTGATTCAGATTGTAAAACTTATGTCCAAGATAAGTTACAAATTAAATCTCTTCCTGCTGTACAATTTCCACCTTTGATTGATCGTTTACATTCCATCAGTTACTATGACTTACGTCTGGAAGATTTAGCAATATCTTATAATGATTACAAAAATTTGGTTGCAAAAAGTAACATTGAATGTTTGGTTATTTATCAAATTACTGTAAGAAATGAAGATGGAACGTTAATTAATGCTGATCAATTGTTGAATAAAGTACCAAATGTAAAACTTTTTTTTTAGTAAGTCCTTTTTTATGTTTGTGGGTATTATCTTAAAACTTTTTAGCACTTTCAATGATGGCGAAAAAATGGATGAAATTTCTCAAAAATTTATTCAACTTCCAAGACTTCCAAATCTTTATAGCTTTAAACTTTGGAATATTCAAGAAGGCTTTGATCTTAAAACATTCGGTCAATTTTTCAAGGTAAAACTTTTTTATTTTCAATTTTTTTCTTTTTTCTAATATTTGCTATTTTTTAGTTAAATGCAAATCAAAATTCTCATTGGCAATTAAATTTTGAAGTTACCGAAAAACTTTTTGCTGAAATTCAACGGATTCATAAAGAAATTGTTGCAACTTTACCTTCATCTTGTCGTCTTGAAATTCGTAATAGAATTAATTTTTTTTAATATTTTTAATGTTTCTTCTGTTTTAAAAATAGTTTTTGGAATTTTCTATTTACCACATTTTGATGGAAATGTATTTTCTTTTCGGAATTCTTATAAAGGAAAGTTCGTAAAATATTAGTTCAGAATCGATTCTGACTAATATATTAATCAGAATAAACATTTGGTATTAAATTTTTGTCACATTTAAATAACTCTTCGAAATCGTTCGTTTATTTCTATAATTTATTTTGTTATCAATGATTTACGTCGGATCAGTTGGAAATGTTGAAACCAAATTGCTGATTTTATTGGAGAAGGTGTTAATAGATCTGGATTAAAGGGGATAAAATCAGTTAGGGTGGCAAATTTATCCCATTATGGCTTACTTAATAAAACAAAGAATCTTTTTTATAGTTTTAGTGTTGTCTTATCTTTGTCGGTGCATTTTGAAATATTATATAACAAAGGTTGATTTAACATTTACTTTTTTAAATGATAATTTAGATCCACTTGAAATTTTTTAAACTAAACGTGTTTATTTGTTTCTTGTAAACAAAAGCTGGAAAAAAAGATGAGTTGAGAATCAGAAGCAACATTGAGTTTAAAGTTTTTGTCACATTTGAAAACCTTTTTTAAAATTAATTGTATTCTCACCGACATCCTTATTTTATTTCTTAACAGTAATTTGTGCAGATGAAAATACTGCAAAACAAATTGCTGATGTCAATTTGGAAAAAGTACAGAAAAACTTGGATTAAAAAAGGATTTTTTAGTTAAGGTGGTAAATTTATTCAACTATATCTTATTTATTTATCTTGACGAACATAATTGAGTCAAAAAAAATGTTTATTTTTTTTTTCCAAAAACAAAGATTTATGGCAATCAACCGAAAAATCTTTTCATTATTCTTATTTTAAAAAATTTTTCGGCCAAGTTTTATTTTTGAAATTTTGGTCAAATAAATTCTTGCTGATTTCTTCAAAATTTGATAAAAATGGAAAGTGATTCTTCACAAAGAAATTCTTCTTCTCCAATGCCATCTTCATCTACAAATTGTGAAATTGAAAATGAACAACAAATGGATCAGGAAATTGAAACTATGAAACCTCTGATGAAAGAATTCAAAGAACAAAATCAAATGCGTGAAAGAACAACATTTCGATTACCAAGATGCAAAAGTAAAAATATTTTATTAATTAATTTTTGTTTAATTAAAACACTGTTTTTAGATTGCTGAAAAAGATCAAATAGTTGCTTAAGTGAAAAAATATAATGAAAAGCTGAAACAATCTTTAACAAATTCTGTAGACAACGTAAGTTTTTTATATGATTTTTTTATTTTTTAAGTAATTTTTTTTTCAGAATTTACATTTAATTGAAACTCATAAAACAGAAAAAGCAAAACTTCAAGAAAAACATGAAAAAGAAAAGAAAGAACTTGAAGCTGAAATATGATAATTCAACTCAAAAATTCCGATACTGAAAAGCGAAACCCAATCGATCAATTAAATGAAAGAGTAAGTGATTACTAAAATTTCTATTATGCAAAAAAAATTAATCTTAAATAATTTTAGATTCTTGAATTAGAAGCAGGAAGTAAAGGAAAAACTCTTGAAATTACTGGATTGATTGATGGGCATGATAAAATTGTAAATTTTTTAAAATTTATTATGAAACTTTTTTTAAAATAAATATTTTAGGTAAGTGAAAACAAGAAGAAAATTTCTGAATCAGAAAATGAAGCCAAAGCACATGAAGTTGAACAATTGAAGCAAACTCTTTCCGATGTACAAAAATCTCTTGATGAATCTGCTGCAGAAGTAAGTTTATTTCTTAAATTTATGCTAAAACATTTTATTTTTTAGGCCAGCCAAATAAAGAATGAAATTGCTGAATTTCTTAGAAAATTTAATGCGCTTCAAGAAGAAAATAATCAATTAAAAATTGAAATTGCTTTTTTGCAAACAACAGTTGGAGAATCTGATGCAACTGTAAGTTGTTAATTATTCTAATTTTTATATAATCAACTTTTTTAGATTTGTCAAATGGAATCTAAATTAAAATAAGCTAATTTAAAATTAATTCATCCTTGTGAACTGTTTACTGTACAAAAATTGGAACGAAAAGTTTTACCCTTCGATACCGTATGTTTTTCAAAAATTTTCGTATTCTAATCTGTGATTAATTTCAGAGTCTTTTTACAAAATGGCTTTGTTATAATGGTCAAAAATGGTCCGATGAACATGGTAATGAAGTTTTGTTGGATGATTCTGATCGTAAAATCAATGTTGAATCTCTTTTACAAATCAAATCTCTTCCTGCTGAACAGTTTCCAACTTTGATTGATTGTTTATGTCCAAACAGTATCACGCAATTACATTTGGAAGATTCAACAATGTCTTTTGATGATTTGAAAAATTTGGTTACAAAAAGTGATATAACGCGTTCTCCTGGATTTTCGAGCAACCCCCGCGCCCACCAAAATTTCAAAATGGTTTTTTTGAGCTGAAACTTTGCATACCACATTATTTTAGGCCAAAGGGTGCATGTGATTCGCGCGTCAAAAGTTCGAATCCCGACTGCGAACAAAAAATTTTTTCTTTTTATTTTTTTTATTTAAACATGTTTTTTTTAATTAAAAAAATTTTTAAATCTTTTTTATTAAAAAAAACTGGATTAAATTTAAAGTTTAGGTTTTTAATGTTTAAATTTTAAACTCTCACTTTTTTTGGCTGAATAATAAACAGAAAGAGATTAGTTTCTTTTGATCCAAAAAATTATTATTATTTTTCTTTCATTATTGAAAAAAACAAGATGATTTTTAAAGTGTTTTATTAAATATAAAATAACAAAAAAAAAGAAACACGTTTAAATAAAAAAAATAAAAAGAAAAAATTTTTTGTTCGCAGTCGGGATTCGAACCTTTGACGCGCGAATCACATGCAAAAATGTTAACCACTAAGCCACAAGGCAACGCATACTGCGTCGCACTTTTGATGATCACTTCAAAAAGAGAAATTTTAATGTTAAAACAGTTTTTTACCAGAATCACCATCGCGCGTGTCAGACCCAAAAAAAATTTTCATACTAATAAATAGCCCTGGAAAAAAGGAACATTTTGAGAGAAAAAAATTCTCAAAAAAACCATTTTGAAATTTTGGTGGGCGCGGGGGTTGCTCGAAAATCCAGGAGAACGCGTTATATTTGTCATTTGGATATTACAAAAAGTACTGTAAGAAATGAAGACGGAACTTTGGTTTCTGTTGATCAACTTTTGAAGGAAGTACTAAAAATTGAAAAATTTGATTAGTAAGTTTATTTTATTTTATTTGAAAAATTATCTATGATTTTTTTTAGCACTTTCAATGACGGTGAAAAGATGGATGGAATTGCTGAAAAACTTTCTGAACTTCCACCACTTCAAAATCTATATCAATTTCGACTTTGGAATATTCAAGAAGGCTTTAATTGTAAAAAATTTATTCCGTTTATTAAGGTAAAATTTTGTTTTTATATTTTATATATTTTTGCAATATTCTCTGCTATTTTAGAAAAATGCTACTGAAAATGGGCAATGGTCGCTAAGATTTAATTTTTCCAAAGAAACTTTTGCTGAAATGGAACGAATTAAAGAAGAAATTGTTTCAACTTTACCTTCAACTTTCAATCTTCGAATACTAAAATAACTTTGAAAATGTATATATTATGTTATTTTTTTAATTTGTATCAATAAATTTGTATTCTAAAATTTTTAAAATGCTGTTCTTTATTTATAATTCAGCTTACAGCAAGTATTGCCTCCAAATTCTTATAGGCAATACTTGCTTCCGTAACATTTTTTATATAAAAACTTGTTTATACTTGTATTTTTAAAAGTCAGTAACGCAGAAATTAGTAAAGTCATGCTTTAATAATGCTGTTTATAATTTAAATACTCTATTTTGGCATTTTTATACTATGAAGTCACGGCGCGCCCATCTTTGTCGGAAAATCGGGCGCGCCATCAACCCTATTTAAAAAACATTTTTGTGATTTTTTCAGAGATATTTTTTTATTTACACAAGATACCTGTAACAAACAAGGATGTGATGACTACAATCAATTTAATTAATGTGACATATTTGTCATCAAATTTATCAGTCACAGTTTTTTCAAAAACATTGAACTCTTTAAAATTTGCATATTTCTTTCATGTGAACGACGTTCACAAGATAATTAATTTTTTTGTAATCATTTTTGTGTTGCAAAAAAAATTATTGCATTTTTCATCAATCATTCATTCGTTCATTTTGATTGTTGAACGTGTGTGCTGCTCTCGTCTTACTCCTTCTGACATCAACTAATTTTGATTAATTAATCTCTTCCTGGTTAACCCTTCAACTGAAATTAACAAAATGGAAACTAATCCTTCACAACCTGGTGGAACTGGAACTCCAATTACTGATATGAAAGAACAAAAAATTATTGAACTGGAAAGAACTATCAAGGAAAAGCAAAAGATTATTGATGTGCAAGATAAAATTGTAAGCTCTTTATATTATGCATATCAGTTTTTAATAAAAACATATACATTTTTTAGGCAGCTGAAAAAGAGAAGAAAATTGTTGAATTACAAGCAACAATTTCAAAATTGATTGATCCAACTCAAATTGTTACTGTTCAACAATTAAGAGAATATTCAAGCTGCATGGATCCTCTTAAACTGCTTGAAAAAAGGGTATGTTTCTATTCTTATTTGTTTTTTATTCGTTTATTAATTTTAGATTCTTTTAACCGAAAATCTTCGTTATAATGGTAATAATGATGAATGGTTTGCTGATGGGTTTGAAATTGATTTTGATGATGAAGATTATAAAATCTATATTCAAAGTATCTTGTCCATCAAATCTCTTCCTGCTGATCAATTCCCAATGTTGATTGAACATTTATGCCCAAACAACTTCGATTGGTTAAAATTAACTGCTTTAACAATCTCTTTTGACAATTTCAAAAAACTGATCTCAAAAAGTGACATTCAATGGCTGGAAATTGATGAAGTTACCGTAACCCAAGAAGATGGCACTGTTGTTTCTGTTGATCAACTCTTAAAAGAAGTACCAAATGCAATGCGCTTCTGTTAGTAAGTCATTCATTGTATATTTTTTGAGATTTAATTTTTTTCTATTTTTAGCCGTTTCAGTAATGAAGAAAAAATGGAAGGTCTTGCTCAAAAATTCAATCAACTTCCAATATTTGCAAAACTTCCTATCATTGAACTTGAGAATATTCAAGAAGGCTTTGATCTAAGAACTTATGGACAATTTCTTCAGGTATGAATTTTTAAGCCTGAAAATTTTTCTAATATTTACTTTTTAGAAAAATGTTACCAGAATTCAGCCTTACCAATTATCTTTTAATGTTTCGAGCGAAACTTTAGCTGAAATGAAACGGATCATCAAAGAAATTAATTCAACTTCATCTTTCACTCTTCAAATTTTATTTATGTAATCTACCGTAATCTCTTTTATCTTTCAAAATGTATATATTATGTGTTCTTTCTAATTTGTCTCAATAAATTTGTATTCCAAAATTTTAAAATGTTTTTCTTTTTCATGACTCAGCTTTTAGATGTTTTTAAAAAATCGATATACAATGTCTAACAAAAACATGGTTACATTTTTTGGAGCGGAGCGGTTACGGGGCGGTGACGAGGCGGTGACGCCAAAAAAACAGAAAAATGTTTTTTCTTTGTGTGAAAATTTCGAAATTTTGCTTTTTTGGCGTCACCGTCCCGTCACCGCCCCGTAACCGCTCCGCTCCAAAAAATGTAACCATGTTTTTGTTAGACATTGTACTAGCTGCTCTGATCCAACGAAATACAAAATCCCTTGAGGCAATGCTGCTTTGGTAACTGTTTTAAGAAACTTGTTTTTACCTTTTTACAATGATTTGGGGTTATAGTATAGCAAGTAATTTTCAGTAAACAAATTTACTTAAAATTCACCTACCATATCCAATCATCACATTTTACTCATGTTTTTAGGAATTTGTTATTGCTCAAATTAATTGTTAAAAAATAACTTATTTCCAGTTTGCCGTCAACTTGCTCTCTCTCTCTCTTTTTTTTCATTATTAGGTTTATTTAATTTTGTAATCTGTTTTGTTAATCATTGCTGCTGTTTTTTTTAAAAACAGCAGAAAAGATTTGCGAATTGAACAAATTTGTATGCTTTAAATTCAACATTTTTCATTAACTGGTTGTAATTTTTTCTATTGAGTTATTTTCATAGTTCTGGATAATAAATAATTAAAAATTAATTTGTCTAAAATGTTTTTGTTACAGTAATACCGTTAAAAAATTGAACACAAAAAATCAAACATTAAAAAAGTTGTTGGCATTTTGTGTCGTATCAGCAACGTTTTTTCAACGCAAAATTTTTGGGTTCATTTTTTAGCAACTTCTTCACTTTTTTATCTTCAAAAAAGATAATCCATTTTTTGTTACAGACATGTTTTTTTCTAAATCTCATTAAGAGATAATACAGTAGCATATGCCTAAATTTAATATTTTACTTTTTAATACTGAATAATTATTATTTTATTTGTTGCTAAAGTTAAAAGAAGATTTTATAGTAATATCGCTTTTCGACAAGGCAACTTTTTGTTGTTGATCAAGAACTGTTTTTGCTACAATTATTTAAAATAAAGTTGTTCTAGATTTATTCAACATTTGATAAAGATGGAAGGTGATTCTTCACCAAGCAGTAGTACTTCGCTACTTTCGTCTTCTGCGATAATGAATTATGAAAATGAACAACAGAATCTGGAAATTCAAGCGCTAAAACCGATGATTGAAGAAATGAAAGAAAAACTTTCAAAAATGCGTGAAAGAATTGCACAAAAAATTGATGTGCAAGATGCTAGAGTAAGAATATTTGTATATACGCTTTTATAAATTATATATATATTATTTTTAGACTGTTGAAAAAGATGCAGTCGTAGAAAGTGCCACTGGTTCATCACAAGTTAATCATTCTTCAACGCCTTCTTTACTCAATAATTTTGGAGTTGAAAATGAACGAATTGATCAGGAAATTCAAACTATGAAACCTTTGATGAATGAAATTAAAGAAGAAAATGCTCATATGCTTGATTCTATTTTACGCCATATTGAAGATCAAGATAAAAAAGTAAGAATTTTTTAATAATTTTCCCCGTTTGATTTCCACATTCTTTTTCTTAGATTCGCCAAATGGAATCTGAAGCTCAAGAAAAGGAATGTCATATTTTGGAATTGGAAGAAACAAATTCAAAATTATTTGATCCACATGACTTTGTTACGGTACAAGAATTTGATTCAACGAAAATGAGTGATTGGCGTTCTTTTCTATTACAAGATAAAGTACGTTTTTTCTAATGTTTTTATCTATCAATTAAATTAAAAGTTTTAGACTCTTTTAATAAATTGCCTAACATATAATGGTCAAAAATGGTTAGATGAAGGTCATGCTGAAGTGCGTTTTGATGATTTTGGTTGTCAAATTTTTGTCCAATCTCTTTTGATAATCAAATCTCTTCCTGCTGCAGAATTTCCTACGTTGATTGATCGGCTACATCCAAATAGTTTTTGGAAATTACATTTGGAAGATTTAACAGTATTTTTTGCTGATTTCAAAAATTTAGTTGCAAAAGGTGACATTAAGCATTTGTCTATTAAAGAGGTTACGGTAAGAAATGAAGATGAAACTTTTGTTTCTGCCGATCTGTTATTGAATGAAGTGCCAAATATTGAACATTTTAATTAGTAAGTCTTTTAAAAGCTATTTTATAAAATATGTAAATTTATTAAACTTTTTAGCACTTTTAAAAATGGCGAAAAGATGGATGAAATTGCTGAAAAATTTGGTCAACTTCAACAATTTCCAAAACTTTGTGATTTCTCTCTTTACAATATTCAAGAAGGTTTTGATCTTGAAACATTTGGTCAAATTATTCAGGTAAAATTTCATGTTTAAATGTATTTAATATTTGATGTTTTTAGGCAAATGCTTCTGAAGATGGTCGATGTTCATTAGGATTTAAAGTTACTAAAGAAACCTTTGTTGAAATGAAACGAATTAAAGAAGAAATTGTTTCAACTCTACCTTCATCCTTTTGTTTTAAGATTTTTAATGATGAAATTTAAATTTTGTCAATTGCTATGTTTATCTTCAATTATATTGTTTTAGTTATTCTTGATTTTTTGGCAATAAATAAGTATTCAAAATTTTTGATTGAATTTTATTATGTTTTTTCAAACGACTAAAAATTTTGAAGTTTGGTGTTGATTGATTTTAGGGAATAATGTTACCTGTTTTTCGCATACTGTAATAATTGTAGTAAGAAAAACAAGATGAACGGTTTATACCTCAGCATTGAGATTGTCTTTTGTTTGTATTTAACGAACTATTTTTTTAGATACGTGTTAAAAACATTTGTGACCCAACAAAATTAATAATAAAAGAAACGATTTTTAAAAACTTTTTATAAGAATACTGTATCAACGACAACACTTCACTCTTAAGAAAATTTTGTTACACATATAATTTTAGAGAACACCTGAATCTCACTCAAGGATAATACACTAACTTCAGACTAAATTTTGAGTATCATTTTTCGATATTCAATACGGTATTTGCTATCTTTGATAAAATTAGTAATGCAAAAATAGTAGTGGAATACTGTAGTCACAAGCAAGAAAAAGGCATTGTTTTAAGATCTAAAAATAACTGTTTCGTTTTTAATAAGAACAGTATTAAAAAAATTATTATTACTTAACTTTAACAAATTTAAAAAATGTGGTCAAAAAAATTAACATAAAAAAATCAACACAAAAATTTGTAAAAAACATCGCCTAAAAAATTTTATTGTTGGCAAAATGAAACACAAATGTTAAAAATTTGCGGGAAAAAAGAACAACAAAAAATTCATCGTTTTTTAAATTTCAAGCTTTGATTTAACATTTAAGCTAAATTATCTCTGCTAAAATGGATTTAGAAAGTATATTTTCAACAATTTTTGTCTCCCCAGAAGTGCCATCAACAACTTTAAGGCATTTGCATATTCGATGTCCTGATGCTGAACAACAAATTGAATTGGTTAAAAGTTTAACTGAACATGTTGAAGAACAAAATGTTTGTTACTTCTTTTGTTGCTTATTTCTGTTAATAAATATCTTTTTTAGTTAAGATATATCATTGGTGATGGAAATTGTTTGTTGATTGATCAATCTCCGAAAGATTTATTCTCTGTTTTGATTCAAGCATTTACTCCAATCAAATCTTCGACCACCATTCGTTCAGTTACAGACTTTCTGAAACGTTTTAATGATATTCTTTGTGCTGATTTATCTTCTCAATATGTGTTATGTTTGCGACGAGCTGAATATCTTCAAGATATTGAAGGTTTCCCAATTCTTGCTGATCTCTTTCGAGGTTTTGGTGATCCTTTGGTAATTTTGATAGATTGTTGTTGTTTATTGTTAATTAATGATTGTATATTTTAGTTTAAGAAACATGTAAAGCTGATAACTCTCTCGACTTTGCCTTGGAATTTAATGCTATCAAATGCTGCTATGTTATCTCCGATGTGTATCTTTATTGATTACAATCCTTATGGAGGTGATGGAAAACGTATGTAATTAACTTATGCATTTCTAGTTTATTATAATACCGTTTCAGGTTCTTGTGTAAAAGCTGTAATGAAATTGCAAGAGAAGAAACTTTCTGCTTTAGAAGAAAATGATCCACCTCAAAAATTATTCTGTAAAGAATTTGCAAAACAATGCTGCGGTTCTTTTGAACAAAAAACAACTGATCCACATCGACTTTTATCTTTGGTATCTTTCTTGTACTAATACTACTTACAGTAACATTATATCCCATATTTTAGATATCCCGTGTAGCAGCAATGTGTTCAGACAAAACAAATCCAGCTGATAAAGATTACAGTATTGATGCTGTGAAACAAGCCATTCGAAAACTTGATGATGATATTTATTACTTTAATGTCACGGATCTTTTATCAAACAAGAAATCAAAGGAAGAAAAGCATCAAGAAGCGTTGGATTCTGTTCCCTATTGTGCAAAATTTATTTTAATTGCTTCTTTTTGTTGCAGTTTTAATCGAAAAGCCACTGACTTTCGATTCTTTGATATGGTTTGTTTTTACTCTGTTTTACAGTATCCTTAATGTTCGTATTAATTTTAGGAACGTGAAGGACGAAAGCGAACAGCTGCTTCAAATTCTACGGAATCAAATAAATTTCATGAAACTGGTCCACAAACTTTTACTTTAACACGATTTTTGGGTGTTGTTGCTTTCTTCTTCAACAACTTTCTTCGACCTGATGATGTTATACCGGATGTAAATTATCTCATCAATCGATTGTGTGAAATGAAATTCATTACAAGAATCTCAAATCCCACAAATATTTCTCTTCCAAAATATCGCTGTGATGCTTCATCAGATTTTGTTCGAGATATTGCTCAATCCCTTGGAATTGATATCGTTAATTACCTCGATGGAAATACTCATGATCTTGTTTCAAGACTTCAACTTATTAAACTCAAATAATTTTCTTTTGTTTGTTTTTTATCTTTGTTTTTCTGTTTCTGGGATACTGTATTATGTAAATATATTTTTATAAATCGTTTTTGGGATCACAAGATACATTTTATGAGTTACAGTAACTTTTATTAATATTTTATCTTATTAAATATTTTGTTATTGTTGAAACATTGAATTACTGCTCATTGGCATAATCATGGCTTGATTGCTGCTCCCGCTGTTATACGGTAGAACACATCCCCCGAGAGGACTGAACATGCCATTGGCGCAGATGCTTTTAACTTCACCTTCAGAAATATATGGTGTTTTACAAATTAGTGCTGCAGTAGTCCCAGCTGCCCATGGACCCGTTGTTGACATCGTCGAAAATTGTAGTTCACCTTCAATTGGTCTTGATGGTGGTTCATGGCATGGATTATTATCTGTTAACTCCTCCGGCATTATTTGTCCATTGATAGTTAAAATACAGTAAACTATAACAAAAATAGTTAATTTAATCATTTTTAATACAAAATAAATATATTTTTGGGTTTAAATATATTTGCAAAATTTTAAAGTATTTATACTACATTTTTCCCCAACAAAGAACTCCAATTAAAAACATTCATGCTTTTTCGAACAAAAACAAACCTTCCATTAAACTAATAAAGAAGAAAAAACCGGTTAAAGAAGTTTCACAAATTTGTTGTTGTTTTTTGATGTCACAGAATTGTGAACAGAAAAACAACAACGTAAAGCTGAAGTCACGGAAACCAGAAAAACAAACTTCTTTTTGGGAGGATGTTTTTTAAAGATGTTATTAATGAAAATTAGAAAGTTATAAATTTACAGAATGTTTCCTTTCTGATGTCAAATAAAAAAAATTATTACAACTGCTCTTTACTTGATTTTTTTCAGTAATTTTTATGTTTGTAAATTACTGTACAAAACAATACTACAGTAATCAGATATGAAAAAATAAACTCGTATTTTTTTGTGTTACCGTAATCGAAATTTTATTAATAATTTTAAGTCTTTTTTAAACTCTTTTAATATCGGTATTAGATATATGTTTCTATGAAAAAATATACTGCAATCAGATTTGCCAAAAATTTAATCAACAATGCTTTCAAAATTGCTAAAATGATTCGAAAAGCAAGCATGCTTGTGAATCACAAGTTTTGATCATAAAAAATTGTTGTTTGTTTTTTCTTTGAACTGATAACGCAAATATACGTAGGCAACAAATTTTTATCGTCTGTTGATGTTTCTTATTTTTGTCTAATTTAAAGCTAAAAACAGTATTTCTTTTATCAGTGATCAAATTTGGAACCTTTTTAGCTTCTTTTTGCCGGAAGTTTTTTTGCTTAAAAACAGGGAATCACAGATGAAGCCTGATCAATGTTAAAAAAACAACATGTTGATGATTATGATGCTATTATTGGTAATTAAATACTCCGCAATAACATTCAAATAAGATCAACTGTACAAAATGTTTCACAGTTATGACGCAAACAATACTCTGATAAAGAAGTATAAAAGAAGCCGTTTCAAACATTTAAAATATCAGTTTACTGTTCTTTCAATCTTCTTTTTATTATAATTTCTATTTCATCTACCGAATTAATCATGAATTCCAAGATCTTCTTCCTTCTTGCCTTTCTTGTATGTGTTGCAGCCGTCTTCGCATTTGATCCAACAAGAGTTAATGCCATTGTTGATAAATCTGTTGCAGCCAATAACAATTTAACCCGAAATGCCACAGAATTTTTAATGTCCCAACCAAAATTCGATCGACCATGCAAGGGCATTCCAGGTTGCTTTCAATTTATGTGTAACAAATGTTGCGGAGACTGTAATCAAGGTGATTGTGTTACAGCAATGTGTATGTTATGTTGTGGATAATAATATTGGTTCAACAACATTGATTAAAATGCTAAAAGCTTTGTTACAAAAGCCTTTCTAAATATCTATCTTTTCCCCCACACTAAATTTGTTGTTAATAATTTAATGAAAACATATACTTTCTTAATAAATAAATAAACATAATAAATTAATAAAGATTTTATCTTCTAAAAATCTAGTTAAAGTTTGCAACTACAAGTTTTTACAATTCACAAAATTGAAACAAGCCAATCTCAAATGTTCTCAGAAGAAGTGTATGAACAACAAATAAATCCCAATCCCATGTAAAAGACTCCCCCAATACATTCGATATGCAAAAAAGCAATTTTATTTTTCAACAATAAACAAAATATGAGGTGCAGGCAAGGCTGCACCTTCAACATAAATAAACAAAATATTTTTAAAAACCAACAAAAATATCCAAAGATACGAGCAAAAGACGATTTGATCAGGCATTGATGCGACGATCCCGAAGTGTATCACTATGATAATATGGCAATTCTGCAGCGAGTTGAACAAAAGCATCAGGACCATTAAGCTCAATCAAGGATCTAAAAAGAAAAAATGTATTAATAAAAGAAAAGTATAGTAAAGCAAAAAAACTTACGAAGAAGCATTAAGGAGAGCACGACCACGTTCAGCATAACGAGTTGCAATGTACACCGGTGATGGGAGAGATGTTGGAAGACGAACAATTTGATGCCCAAAGCAAAGGGTGTAACAGAGGAGTTGAACAGCATCACTGGAAAGATCATTGTCATCATACAAGACAGTAAATCGAGGAGTTTTAGCAGTTCCTTGTAAAGCAACATGAGGATTGAGATAAAATTCGTTATAGCTTGGATGGACGACGACGGTATCAACGACAGTTCCAGGACGAACATTTTGTTCAGGAGGCTTCATAGCAGGAGTAGCACCTTCAAGCATAAAACGAAGATTATGCATTCGATTAGGAACGATGACAGTAATCTTTGCAGCAGCACCGAGTTTAGCAAGTGCACCAACAGCAAATGGGAGTTCGGTTGAGAGAACCATACGGAATTGACCTTCTAAAAATGCAAAACCGTTAAATATATATTTAAAGATAATGGGGGAAAGATACAAACCTGAACATCCATTACGGAAAAGAATAACCTTGCGAGGATATTGTCCACGATTATTTTTGAAGCGATTGCAGCATTCAGTAACAATTTCACCAAGAACAGTAACACGTTCTTCCTTGCTTGGCTTTTGAAGACGGAAACCACCAACAAATTCATATGGATGCTTCTTATCATTTGCAGCATCTAAAAAGAACAAAATGATTAAGATAAATATAAATAATAACAAACAAAAACTTACAGCCAACAATAGTTGGAGCACTTCCAATGGTTGTACGAAGAGTTGGATTGATTGCACCAGGATGATTGAGTGAAATGCCAATGCACAAAGTTTCAGCACCAAGAGTTTCAGCAATATCCTTTTCAGGAAGACGAAGTTCATAATTGACACCACCAAGCTTAATGCTGAAAAAAGGATAATTAATACAATCAAATGGATAGAATGAAAAGCTTACTTTGTCTTATGAATGATATTTTCCATAGTTTGTTGCTTTCCCTTGGTAACGATATCACCAGCATTTTGCATCTTCACAAGCTGAGTTGTAAGTTCATACTTTCGTTCAAGCAACTTCACAACTTTATGCAATGATTGATCATTGTCAGCATGAATGAAGAAGATGAAGGTGAAGCCATCATCTTTGCAAGTTTTGAATTCTTGTTCAACAGCATTAACATCAATTGGAAGAGCATTCATATATGCAGGAGCAACATATGGAACACCAACACGACCACATTGTTGTTGGAAGCAGGACAAAAATTGCCTAAAAAATAATTACAGATTATTGTACAATCAATCATGTTATAAAAATACTTACAGAAGTTCAGTTTCTTCAAACTTTGAACGATTGCGTGAAGGCATGGTACCAAGAACATAAATAGCCCATCTTCCCAATTCACAAGGTACAAGATAATGAGCTCTTTGACTCCAAGTTGCACGAGCAGGTTCAGGTGTTGCAGACATATTATTACGGTATTGGATATAAGGTGGAGGAAGAACCCGAGTATTGACCTAAAAATAATAAATTCAATCAATACAGTCCTTATTATCATCATCAAAATTAGCTTACTACAACAGGTCTATCAACAACATCAATACCCATAGCTTCAAGATGAGGGCTTTTGTTATCACCATAAAGACCAAGAGCAAGACCATTTCGTTCATTTTGTGGAATCAACGTTGAAGGAGGAACAGCACAAGCCTAAAAAGAACAAAATGAGTAAAATAGAAACAAATAATACAAAACAAAGACTTGCCCGAATCATGTTTTGGACCAATTCAGGAGTTTGATGTTCAGTCCTAACACGTTGATTGTCAGCGATTTGGAGGACTTCCATAGGGAATTCTGATTTTTGAGAGCCGCTTTCGACGATCAAATTAGCTTGAGGATATTGAAGTTGAATGCCATAACGATTTCGAAAATAGTCAACAACAGAGATTTGATTATCATCATCAATTTGGATCATCTTGGATTCAGCAGTATCTGCACTAATGCTATGGATCGTAATTGTTCGAGGATTATCTTCATGAGTTGTAACAGCAGAGAGACCTAAAATAAAATACACAATTACTTAATGGACAACAAAGTTGTAACACGTACCAATAAATGCAGTCTTCAAATGATCAACTTCAAGATTATTGAGAGCACGATTTCCAAGATTGATGATTCCAGCTGCCATTTCAACCAAGGGAAGACTAGCATGAAAAGGAGTCTTTTTGGTATCCACAACAACACCAACACGCTTGTTACCAGGACCACGTGGACCTTCAATATACCTAAAAAAATAAAAGAAGTTATTTATCTTTATTATTGTAAATAGACATACCGAATGGATTTTTGACATCCAATGCCGAGATATTTTCCATGACCAAGAGGAGGAGCATCACGATTAGTGAAGCCATGATTTGCAGGATTCATCAAGAAGCTTTTTCCACCAGGATAAGTAATATGATCGGCAGCATTCATCAAAGCAGTTTGAGATGTTTCGAGTTCAAGGTATTGCTGAAGAGAATGATCAACTTCTACCAAGCTGGATGAAAGACGAGTAAGTTCTGATGCATCCAAGACACGAGTATCTTTGACAGGCTTGATCTTGATTTGAGCACGAGCACCAGGAAGTTGTTGGACGAGATGAGGATTGGTTACATCATACGTAACACCATCAATATCTTCAGTGATGACCTTCCGAGTGAATAAAGCTAAAAAGAAGACAATAGATAGATATATTATAAACAAGAAACAAAAGGAATTACTTGATTGAAGATCATAGCAAGTTTCTTCAAAAGGTCCAAAAACATCAGGATGTTCTGCAACAGCTGTACGGAAGACGGAGCGACACAGATCTTTTCTGTTGGTGACGATGGCACTAAAAAATGAAAAAGATATTAAACATTTTTGATAACAAAAGAAAAAGAACTTACTCAGAGCGCGCTTTCTTGGTAAGATCAACGATCCGTTCATTTCCATTGACGGTTCGAACAGCTTGAATCGTTACATCATAACGATAAACTTGGAGAGCATCAGGAACCTTCAAGCCATGAATATTGGTGATGATCTTTTGGGTGCTTGTACCGATGGTTCCAGCAGGTTTCTTTTGAGCCATTACCGCAGGAATGGGATCAAGCTAAAACATATGAATATTAGTAAACATATATATAGATAAAAAGATAAACTTACATGAAGTTGATCCATGAGACGATCAACATCAGAAGAGTTACGAGATTGAGAGAGAGCCATAGTTATACGTAGTAATAACTGAAAAAAAAGCTAAAGTTATACATAATATTGATAGACAAAAGCACATTACTAATATGAACGCGACATACAACACGAATATATCACGCAGCAGAAATCAAGTTCAAACAATCTAAAAGTTACATAAAGGAAATGGAAGAAATGGAAAACAAGTTTTAAGTAAGGATATATTAGCCAAAAACTACAGAAAAGTACTTTGGATTTGCAGGAATGTTTTTACGATTAAGAACGAACTTTTAGAATATCACTTTGTCAAAATTGAGAGGCAAAAATTACCAAAAAAGCACGCTTATCATAGTTTCGAGCTTCTAAAACACCAAAAGGTGGATATAATTGTACCGGAAAAGAGCAATCTTTTACGAGGATTAAACGCAAATGCTGCAAAAAGTGCTAAAGTGTCGCAAGTTTAAAATGATAAAAAAATATACAAAATTTTTGCATCAAATTTATATATTTTTTGCTTTTGGAGGTAAAAAGAGAGCCGATAAATCATATAAAAGATGGATAAGGCTAGCGATGGGCGGGGAACACTTTTTCCTTTCTTTTCTTTGACATTTTTTTGGTTACAGTATGAAATTTCAAACTTTTTTTAAAAGACTAATAATCAGACCTACCAGACGTATTTTTTTAAGCTGATTCCGAATATGTAACTTTTAAACAACTTTTCTCTACAGCAAACACCCAAAATTTGCATTTTTAGATGTTTTTTAATTTTTTGACCCATCTATAAATCGATATAAGCTTAGTGACTTATACCATTCGATAGCTCTTCAAAAAATACATCTTCGGTGAAAAGGAAAATCACGCCAAATCACGCCGAATAATGTTACAGCGATCGCAGAGCTGGATTTGTATAAAAAATGCTTGAAAAACAAAGGAAAAAAAAAGAAATGAACTTTTTTTTGCACGCGTCTCAAAAAAATGCATTCTTTTTTGTGCAAAAAAGAAAGAGAAAAAGTGTTCCCTTTTCTTTTTTTCAACCAAAAAATTTTGTTATACCGAATTTTAAAATGGTATTTTCGGCATTTTAACTATTTTTAATAATTTTTTTGATTTTATTTTCGGCTTATTCAGGTTAAAAAGTACCTAGGTGGAACAATAAAATAGTTTGTTTTCAATTTTTATTTTTGACTTGCCCATCGCTAGATAAGGCAAAGATTGGAAGTGTCGCGAGCTCAAAAAAATATGTAAAAAAAGTAAGCTTTTTGAGCAGAATTTTTACATCCTCTTTTTATATTTTTTAAACTTGCCGCTGAAAAAGATAACAAATATCTCGTATCAAAGCTGGATAAAGCAAGGATTAACGAAAAGGAACACGTTTGAGAAAAGATAATTAAAAAATAAAAAAATATTCAAGAGATAAAAGATGAGAAGCGCAAAGATTTGATGAGGTGAGGTAAAAAAGTGCAAAAGCAGCGGCAGCCTTTACCTCAAAAAGAAGAAGAAAGCTACGTCATCGTTCTACCGTATTTCCCCTGAAAATCAGGAGCGCGAAATTCAAAAAAGTTTCGAAATTTTTCGTAAAACTTTGTAAAAAAACGTAAACGAAAAAAGTTGCTGCTGCAGCATTTTTTGTTTTGTTTCTTTTTTGAAGTCAAATAATAAAATGTTTAGTAATTTTGGATAAATGTGTTATTATACTTAGTTTAGCAACTATTACTGTTTATAACTGCAGAAAAAACATGGAAGATGGAAAAAATATAAAATTTGGTGCAAAAAATGTTGGTCAAGTTTTTTTTTGCTTTGTTTTTGCCGAAGGAAATTGCTATGCTTTTTCTTCATAAAAAGTTTAGTTTTGTAAATTACAGTGTTGGTCGCAATAAACATGCATGTTTATGTGATTTATGTAATATCTATTCAAACATTTTTGTATAAATTCAATCAATTTTATTTAAAAACAAAATCATAACAAAACAAATATAGTATATAAAAAGATGAGGCAATAAAGTAGTAGTTTTACATTCAAGAAAACTAACAAATATATTTTTTTCTTTCTTTGTAAAACTTGAACATTACCATTGAAAAAAAGAGGATAAAAAAGGAGCAACTCGCAAATTATGCCATGAAATTTGAAAGATGAAAAAAAAAGAAGCAGCAGCAAAAAACTGATACACTAATAAAAGATAAAAACTTCAGAATACTCGTGCTCAAAAAAAGAAATACAGCTTTTAAATAGAGAGAAGAGATAAAAGAAACACCGCAAAACAAAAAATGGCATATAGACAAATGCCATGGCATTATCCCGTTTTTTATATTAGTCAAGATAAAAAGAAGAGGATAGGAGGAAAACTGATCCAGTCAGATAATTTATTTAACAAAAAAAGATAAATGTTTTTTATGATAAGAAGAAAAAAGGCACAAAATAAATAACTCCAAAAAGAAAAATGATGAAATTCCCTGATACAAAAAAATGACAAAACTCTAAAATTCTAAAGATTCTAATCAAAAAAGGATGGACATTTTAGAAGGATGAGAGAAAAGCTGTAATTGAATTTGATATTTTTGAACAGAGTATAAAGTAGTGATAATAATATTATAACAAAAAAAGAATGATAAAACCGGGATTATGAGAAAAAGAGAGACATGAATAAAGCTGGTTGATTGAAATTCTTCTGGAGAGCTACAGTATGATAATGATTAATCAAATGGTTCATCCATTTTTTCAGGATCAGGCATTTCAATTTCAGCTAAATCCCGAAGAAGACTTTCACCTTTGCTCATCTGAAAAAAATGTAAAAATTTAATAATAGCTTGTAGGGATACTGTAGAATCTTGTAACAAATTCTTGGTTACGGTATTGCTTACAAAAGTTCAAAGAAAAAAATATTAAATGTCGGAGTCATCAAAATATACTACTGTAACCAAAAACATGTTACATTATCCTTTCTAACCAGTCACAAAAATACTGTATCACTTACCTTTGATTGCAATGAAGTTTTTCGGCCTCCAATAACACCACGTTTACGCTTCCGTGGTTCAATACCATCTTCTCCAGCAGCAGCAACTTGTTTATCATCTTTAATTCCAAGGCTTAAAGTTCGTAAAGCTTCAGGACGATTCTGGCTTGTAATTGTATTTTCAGCTGATGAAGGTTGTTCAAAGATAACCGGAAGTTCTGTAAACGTTTCAGATCTTCTACGAGAAAGTACAGATGTGGAGTCATTCAATGCAGGAGTAACTGAATTATTTTCATCATCATCGAGGCGGCTATTTGTTCGTGTAACAATTCCACCATCTGTTACAGATTCAGGTTTTTCTAAATCACCAGCAATAGAAAAACTGTATTTGTTGAAGCCAAAACCATAGCACTGGAAGGGATTCTTTTCACGAAGAAGTTGAACAGCATCTTGAAAAGTATCTGGAAGAGGTTGATCTTGAGTTTCGGGAAGAAGAAGAACCAGAGCTCCAGCAAATAATGAAAAGATTGCAAAAATAATCATTGGCACAATTGCAAGGGTGACATCTGATAAGATGGCAATATATGATGAAACACCAGAACCAAAGCGAGCAATCTGAAACATGGAAAAAAGTTAATTCATGATAAAATATTATTGTAAAGTTATTATAGTTGTATATTCAAACAGGTACAATTACAGTAACCCTGTTAATGTTAAAAAAATACTTGACAAGATAATTTAAAAAGATAATAGTTACAGTAACCTACTCAAACGGGATATTGTAACATTGTTGGTAGATAAGTTCTGTAAAGGTACTGTAGTTGTATACCTTAACAACAGTAACTCTATTAATTCAATAATACGTTTGAGAAGCTTAGTAAAGGGATTACAGTTACCGTAACTTGCTACAGTAAGAACTTGTAATAGTCCAGTCTCATTTTTAAGTTTTTAGATGTGTTGGAGAAGAACAAATTTATTTTTTACAACAACATTGCAGTTTCAGTACATATTATCCCAACCAGCTTTGATACTATAATATTGTTGGCAAAAAAACTACTACAAAGTTACTGTAATTGTAAGCCTCATGAGGAAAAATGCATTCTTTAAAACTACAGTAACTTGATTTCTATCTTCTAAAGATAACTTACCATAGAATTAAATCCAACAGCAGAATTTCGAATAACAGTTGGATACATTTCAGAAGTAAAAATGTATAAAACATTAAAGGCACCTTGAATGAAGATTTTTGACATAAGCATAAAAATCAAGGATAGTGCTTGACTTTTGCTGTTGATTGCCGTCATCGCAGCCATCAAACAAATTGCTGCTCCAATAAGCGTAATCATTTGTGAACGCTTTCGTCCAAATTTCATTAAATAAACACATCCAAAAAGTGTTGGAATTTCAATTGCACCTGCGACAGCATTATTAACAAAGAAATTTCCACTAAATAATACTCGACCAGGCGCAGATTGATCGGATAAAGCAATGACTAAACCATAATAGACTAAAGCTGTTGCAATCCATACTGTACAAATGATTATTGTTCGCCAAAGAAGGGGACGAGATTTAAAAATGTGAAACATATTTGCTCGTTGATTCTCTTTTATCCATTTTGCTCTTTCTGAATGTCGCTTCAATTCTAAATCACATGGAAGACTGGATTTGTTGAAATGAAAATAACTGAATGGAAATGGTGGTTCTCTAAAAAATCAAAGTTAAGTTTACTGCAAATGTCCGATACAGTATCTACATTATCCATCAGTCTAACTACTCACCGACACGCTTTTCGAATATATCTTTCAGCTTCCACTAATCTATCATTAACAATTAGCCATCTTGGACTTTCTGGCAAGACACATATTAAACATATAGAACCCGTATGTAATAATGCAGTAATTAATTGAATATAGTGCCATGATTTACAAAAATATGCAATAAGTGCCAACAATGCATATCCAACAGCCCATGGTGCTTGAAGTAATGAACCAACCATTGCTCGATAATGTGTTCTAGAAAAGATATATGCAAATGAGTGTTTCAGGAAGGCTTGTAAAGGTTTGGGGCACAAGTTTGGATATAAATTTTGCCTCAGGAAAAGAATCCTCCGATCCGACGAATAATTACTTAAGAGTTAGATATTGTAGGATGAAGGGGGTTCAGATAATGTAGGATGAAGTGGGCTCGCATATCTGCGACACATGATCCAAAAGGACATACCCCGTAATTTCCATGCAAAGAATATACGCTGCCAAATCCGCAGCTTCATTACAAACAGCTCCACAGAATCTGATAAACAAAAATAACGGAAAGTATGTGGAATATGGCAATATCAAGCCAAACATGGAAGAAAGAATACCAAAACCTATTATTGTAGGTTTACGTCCAAATCGATCTGATGCAAATCCACCCAAAAGACAACCAAAAAGGAATCCAACAGAGTAAGAAAGATGCGCATGACCACGTTTAAAATTATCATCACATACTAAATTCCATTCTGTGACAATTGTATTCTTCATTACATCATCATCATAACTCCATTTTTCACATCGAACAACTTGAACTTCATCATTTTTTACAGCTTTTTGTGCATCATCCAGTGACATTCGACGAAGTTCATCATATCTTGCAGTTCCACGATCATAGTAATGACACTAAAAAATGGAAAATGTAATGATTAGTATTATTGGGATTATTCAAATCGTATTGTTGAAAAATGCCCGCTGGATTTAAAGGTAATATATGATAATAAAAATGGATAGGATTTGATATATCCGCTTATAAGAGTCAAAAAAACCGACTCCGAAGTACCTAATTATTGTCACGAACAATCTAACAAAGATTTGATATATCCGATAATCAATTAAAATGGCTAAACATAGTTTCTTAAGAGCCGAATGGATGTTAAACTTTGATATTTTTTTAATGTTGCAATTTTTGTTGCAAATTACGCATGTTGCGCGCACATTTGGTTCACGCCTGCGCAGGAAAGAAACTTTTTCAAGCAAAAAACTATCAATCTTGTCGAAAAAATTAAATTTTAATACAGTACAATTTTAATCCCCTCAGCTGAGGCCTCAGCACATATTCCGTCTTAGAAAAAATCACATACTTGATCATGAAAATCCACAACATCTCTCTGCTTATTTCCAGTATTCGGATAAACAATTGAATAATTCATTGCATCTTTAAAATTCCAAAGATATTGTGTTCCATTGGCTGCTGCTGCAGAGGTTTCATTATTCATGAAAGGAACTTGACACCAATGATCTGGTTGATACATCATATATACGACAGATAAATTAAACATTGCATGTGGAATTTGTTGAAATGAAATTAAAAGATATACATATATTTGCCACCAGGTACAGCCACCAATAATTTGGAGGATACCTTCAAAATCAATTGGATCCGTAAATTTCTTTTGCTTTTCAGGACGATATTTCTTTTGAATTTGTGCATGTTGTTCACCTAAAATTAACACACTGTAATACCGTAATCGTTTTCTTTTGTCAAAAATTCTTCCCCTAAGGGCATGTAGTAAACTTACGAATTTCTCGAGTTGAAAAAGATTGTTTATGCTGCCCAAATACCGTACTTCCCATATTTGTTAAGATTGATCGTTGACTTTGTGAATCCGAGAAAAACATTGAAGATTTTGGAGTATAATTTCTGCTGACGGAAAATTTTTTCCCTGAAGGCATGTAATAGCTTGCCATGGATTGTGTGTCATCAGCTTGTTGATTTTGTTCATCTTCTTGTTGCTGCTGCTGTTGTTCTTGCTCTAATTGTTGTTGATGTTGATATATCTGTAATAGATTGCAGTTGTTAAAGATACGGTAAGTATACAGTAATAAACATACCAAAGATAAGGCAGTTTCAGATAGAGCTCCCGTTAAGACATAATTTGTATAACCCGATCTGATTTGAGCATCTTGTAAAATTGGTTCACTATAAATTATTGGAGCTGAATATAATGGACAAGGCACTGGAGTATCATCATTTCCATTTTGAAGTTCTGTTTCACTCTAAAAAAAGTAGTTGTAATAGGATTTATAAAATCTGTTACGTGATAGTGACATATCGGATAAGGGGATTTATAATATCCGATCCGTGACATTGACATATCGAATAAGAGGATTTTTAAAATCCCTTTATTCGATATGACGGTGACATTGGATTAAGAGATTTACAAAATCCTATCTCTGCCGATGGCATCGGATATATGAAATCCTAATCAACACTAAAATAAACATACCGTCATGAATGAAAAGCTATGACTTCGAAATGCTGAAGGTGTTAATAAACACTTTGTTTCGTCGTCGCCACTTCCGGTAATGCTGTTACTACTTTGGTCATTAGCCATTCGTAATCAATAATAATAATATTAATCGTAATAAATACAAATGACATTAAATATAATAACAAGCAAGTAATATTCTTTTTGCAGATACAGTATCAAAAAGAGTAATAATTTCCTGAGTAATTATATACTACAGTATCACAAAATAAGCAGCAATCGATCGAGTGGAAAACAATTGACTGATGGATTGATGAAGGTCAAAGATGACGACGAGAATAATATTAATAATATTATTGATAAATGTCAATATAAAAGCAAATTTCGAGCCCAATGGATCTTGAACAAAAAGTCCTGATCCTTATGGGCTACACGACACCCATCAAGTGTAACTAAAAAAATGAAATTGTTAAATTAAATTGATTGTACAAATTTATGATGGCATAATATTGTTAAAACAAGCACGGATCCGCGGATAAAAAAAAGTTAAAAATTGTTGCAGACACATTTATGGGAAGAAAGCTTTTGGCATTGGACACTTTATGTTTTAATGTTCAAAAAAAGGATTGAAAAAAATATTAAAAATTTAGGCAAAAATGTTGGATTGAAAATTTTGTAGGATTGAATCATCAAATTCATTCGATGAATAAGATCGGATTTAGTCATTGCCATTCGTAATTTATAATCATCGATATTATAGGATAAAGTTATATAAAAGTGAATAAAACGTAGTTACAGAAAATAAGAAGCAATAAGAAGTAATAAGACTAAATTGGAGTACCGTATTTGAATAGTTTATAACTTCTTAAAAGCAATTTCCAAACTTTCAAGAAGAAGATTAACCAAAACTATTATTATTGAAACAAGACGTCTAGAAATAACTATTTTTAGATAAAAAAAATACTTTGTTAAAAGTGCAGTTTTAAAAACAATAGAACGGTTTTTGAAGGGGAAAAAGATACACATTTTTAATTAGGTCTTTGAACTGCAATGATTTCATTACCACTAGTCGTCGACTAGCCTTGGAGTCGACTGTTGAAACAAAAAAAATAGTTAAAAACAAAGAAAAAAGAGGTTTATCGTTTAAATGCGTAAAAGACTTAAGTTTAAAAACAAATCAAAATACAGTCGAACCTCGATTTTACGTCTTTCAAGGGACCGATAAAAAAAGACGTAAAATCGAGGTCGACGTAAGATCGAGGTTCAAGCTATTTTGGCAAATTTTTGGCGATTTTTTATTAAAATCGATAAATAAATAACCAACATAAGCAGTAGCAATTAAAAAAGAATTTACGCTAAGAATTGTTCCATTGTTGTTTGAATAAAAAACTTTTGTGCTAATCTTTTTAGCTTAATCCTTTAGCTGCTAAAGCTTATCGTAGCCCTTTATGCTGAAAATAAAAACATGTAATTTTATTGACTTCAAATACTCAAAACAAAAGTTTTAAAAACATGACAATTCATTTCTTCTTTTTTTCACCTTATTCTGAAAGCATATCCGATCTTCGGATTCCGATGCCAGCATACTAAAAATGATTAAAGCTTGCTTTCTAAGTAAAGGGTTTATTTGGGTAATAAATGACAAAAAATGGAAAGATGCTTACGTACTCTTCTTCTCATACTTTCTATACTTACAAGATAATGTATAACTGGGTTGAAAAAACATCAAGGAAAAAAACTGTCTAAAATTTGCAACAAAACCACGTTTTCTTTCTCTCTATCAAACCTCATAGACAACAAAAATCATCAAACACTTCAAGATAAGCCATTTCAATCTCACAGTGCGCCTACCGTAACCCACACATCCACCAAAAGCCAAAAATTTTCGTAAACGTAACGTTCAAAGGTTACCGTAATCTCATCACATAAACGGATGCAAAAGATACAAATATAGCTGCCGTAATCCAACAGCAAGCCAAAATCTACTGTAACCTATACCACCAAAACGTTTTCTGAAGCGCTAGAAAAATTTGAACTTGAATTTTCCCGCGTATTTGGTAAAATTATTCATGCATTACTATTTTCATTGTGTAAATGTGTTGGAAAAACAAACGTTGATTTGTAAATTTAACACAAAAAAAATTTAAAAGAAAGTTAAAATGAATATCGCTGCAAGAAAAAATGAAAGACGTAAAATCGAGGTCCAAATCGCTTGTAATTTTCCGTAGGGACCGCAGAAAGAGGACGTAAAATCGAGGTGGACGTAAGATCGAGGGACGTAAAATCGAGGTCCAGTTACTGTTATTTCCCTTTAGCTTGTGCCGGGACCGCAGAAAAAAGACGTAAAATCGAGGTGGACGTAAAATCGAGGGTCGTAAAATCGAGGTTCGACTGTAAGTTGGAAAATTTTTTTTAAAGATTTTGAAGGGCGGAAAAAAAAATTGTTTTTTTTGAAGAGGCGAATGTTGGTTTTTTGGTTTTAAAAAAAGTTTAAAAAGTCTCATTTTGCGTATCGTTTTTTAAGGGGGTGACAAGGACATTAGCAGCAGTTTTTTTGAAGGGGGCAAAACCTCTTTAGAGGGACCGCCTTTGATCTTGTGCCGATGGCGGTAAAAGATCAAAGGATTTTTATGATTTTGGAGGGGGTGCATGCCCTTGATGCCCCGAACCTGCTGACCTCCTTGGAGGGAAATATGCAATATGAGCAAAAACGTCTGCATTTTTTAAAAGTGCAAAAGTTTGAAAAAAATTGATATCATATTTTATATATTTTTTTGAACTAAAAGCATTCTTCCAAGAAATTACATAAAAAAAGAAAAAGTCATTTATTTATTTATTTATAAACCACGAGACCGGATGGATGAATGGGAAGAAGGGGATACAAACGGATAAAGAAAAAGATAAACGCAATTTTTTCCCATGAAAAAAACATGCTTTTCATTTTTTCTTGTTTATATCAAGACTTTTATAACTTAATTAAACTTAAAATAAATAATAAAACACAATTAAATCATGTTTTTTTCGATTTTTTCTAATTTTTTTGTTTCCCACATTTTTAACTTTTTTGTTTTGTCGGAACTCTATTTTTTGACAGTAGTTTCTATGACGACTTCCGTCTTCTTTTTCTATTTTGGTGTGAAAAAAAGAATAAAAAAAAGTTTGGTCAAAAACAAGGTACTAGGACAAAAAAATAAAGGTCAAAATAATAACGGACAAAAATATAAAAATAAAAAATAACGGATAATAAAATAAGCGGACAAAAAAATAACTTTATACAAAAAAATAAAATAGTTATACATACAAAAAAATGAAAATAAAAAAATTTTTAAAATTTGATTTTATTTGAACATAAAGCAGATTCCGGGATGTTCAGATGGAAGAGAAGTTTTTAAAGCATAATGCCATGCTTCATAAGAATTACCAGTTCTTGGCATATCATTAGCGACACGCATAAACACATTCCAATGAGCGATAGGAATTGGGGGAGTACGACGAGAACCATCAGGATTTAATCCAAGAATAATAAGTCGACCATCAATTGGAATATTATCACGATTATCAATACTGCTATCATGCATCACAAATGGACTTCCATCAGACATTGTCTTGTAATCATCGGGAATTTCAAATTCAGCTGTTCGAGGAACTGGTGGTTCAAAACGTTGACGTTGACGTCGGATCAATCACGTCCAGCATTTCTAACAACTCTTCTTTCAATTGCAACAGCATCACCAGCATGATTGTGAGTTTCTTTGATTTGATCAATTGCAGAACCGGAAATCTTGCCATCTGTATAAATTACTGCTCGACATTTTGCAACATTTTGTCTGTTATAACTGAAAAAACACTATTACAAAAAAGTTTCAAATAAATAATTAAAAACTTACTTAACACACTGCCAATAATGAAGACCTGTAGTTTTAGCTTCATGGGATCATTTAAATTCATAGCCTCCAACTTGTGCGACAGGTTTCAAAATTTCAAATTCTTTATTTTTTAAGTGACCCATTTCTATTATAGCACTTTTTGTGTATAATTATGTATAAAGTTATTTTTTTGTCCGTTATTTTTTTATCCGTTATTTTTTTGTCCGGCCTTTTAAAAAATTATTTTTTTGTCCGGTTATTTTTTTGACCATTATTTTTTTGACCGTCCACCAAAAACAACACTCATATTTTTTTACATTTTTAATTTTCTTTAAATCTTTTCTTCTTTTTTCTTCTTTTCTTTAAAAGTTTTAAAACGGCAAAAATAAATGTTTTAAAAAAATTTTTATAAATCAAAAAAAAAACAAACTAATAAAAGTCAATCACGAAAAAAAGAGAAAAATCCCGAAAAAAAACTTTTTTTAAAAATGTTTTAAAATTTATTTAAAAAAACAAAAAAGAGAAAGAAAAAAGCAAAAAATAGAATAAAGTTTGCTTTTCTCCTTCTCTTTCATTTTCAATTCGACTTTTACTCCTGCTGCCTTCATATATTATTTTTGTTTGCATAATTAACAGAGGTAGGAAAAAAGTGGAAGAAGACGAAGGCAAAAAAAAACGAAGAAGAAGATCAAGGAATGGCGGTGTACTAAATGTGGACGAAAAAAGAAGCCGGAAAAATAAAGAGGCTAGAAAAAAAAATTAAAGGGTACAAAGTTCAAAATAGATTTTGAAAAAAAAGTACATTTAAATAATAAAAAATTGAAAAACATTAAAAATTTAAAGAACGAAAATAGAATTAAATTTTTTTGTCAATGATCAGTTTTTTTAAAAAATTTTAAAATCACAGCTGACAAAATTGTCTGATTAAACATTAAAGCACTAAAGGTTAAATATGGTGTGGAAAATAAATAAAATTTAATTTTTCTGTTTTTAAAATACGAATTTGGTGGGGAATTCCTTTTCAAAAACAAATAATCAAATAATGGGATTCCAAAGCGAAAAGAATTATTATTGATCAGTTTTGCTTTTTAAATAAATTTTGAAAGCAGTAATTATTAAATTTTCAAATTTCTACGAAGTCATTTAAACTCCCACAAAAATGAAAGTTTACTTTAACAAAATCGTTAATTTAGTCCTATGCTTTTAGAATATCTTTTAAGATTTTATTAAAAAGTAGGCGGCATGTTACCTACTCTTCCATATTTTTCGAGTCTCAAAACGAAAATAAATTTGAATAAATTTGCCTCAACAAAATGACCCTGATTATCAGGTTCGTGCTGCACAAACCTGAAAATCAGGGATTAAAAAATCACGTAAACAGCTGCGTCCTTTAAACAACTTCAAAATTATGTTAAAAAATTACTGATTCTACAGAATCCCTTAGTTTGTTTCGAAGTAGTTATTAGACATTCAACTAATCAGAATCCCAAGAACAAAAATATGTTTTCAAAAAGCCTCAAAAAACAACAAAATTAATAAATCATAATGCAAAAAAGAATGAAAAATATACCCAAAAAAATAATAAAATTTCAAAGACAATCCTAAAATATACGAATGTTGTTTTCTTTCTGTCTCTTTTTTCATCTTTTTTGACGATGAAGAAATTAAGACACAAAACGTTTCTTCCCTATTTTCTTTATGTCTTTGAAGAAAAGAAAAGGAAGAAAGAAAATCCGTAAAGCAAAATAAAAAAAAAGTGGGAGAATGAGAAAAAAAAACATATACAAATAAAACAGCTGACATTCTTTTCTTCTTCAAATTTGTGGGAAAAAATAGAGATTTTTTGACGATGGCAAAAAAAATGATGAAAAAGAGATTTTTTTACTCAAATTTTTTTAAAAATAGGCGGATTTTCGCTTCCCAAAAAAGCGGCTTGTTTTTTTATCTTTATGTTAAAGATGATAGAGAGATTGAACAATGAAAAAGCTGATGATGACCACCAAAAAGAATGAGATGTTATTGTTTTTTTTTTAAGGGGAGGACTAAAAATAATAACAACAAAGATTTTTTTGGAAAGCTTAAAAAATAATATTTTAAAAGGGATATTAAAAAATGTTGAAAGATTTATAGTAAATATTGATGGAAAAAAGGCAAAAATAAAGAGATAATTAAGATTTATTTTTAAAAATAAATAAAAAGCTTAAAAAGTGGGAGTTTAATGATGCTTTTTGTATTAACAAACTGATGCTTTTTTGGACTTTTGGATTTTAAAAAAGTCCAAAGACATAAAATTAATTTGCAATTTTAAATATTTGGATACTGTAGTTTCAATTTTTACATATTCCAATTTTTTTAAAATTAAAAACTGCCTATTTTTATTCAAAATTAGGACAGTTTAAAAAGACAGCGATGTATGCGCTTTTTCCAATTTTAGGTATCGTATCACAAAAAAATTTGAATAAATTTGCCACGACAAAGAATACCCTGATTTTCAGGTTCATGCTGCTCTCAAACCTGAAAATCAGGGATCAAAGAATAAGTAAAACGTCAAATCCTTAAAAGATTGATATATGCAAATTTTTATGTTTTTTAATAACAAAAATTTTAGAGTTAATGGATTTTTTTCGGAATTACTGTATTGGCATTTTTTTTGAAACCCGCAAACATAAATCCGAAAAATTAAAATTCTTTTTTCATAAAAAAATTTTTTGTTTAGTTATTTTTGGGCTTCCCCGAACCATCAATTTTATGTTTTTTTATTGGGCGTCAAAAAGAAGAAGAAGAAGCAAATAAGACAAAGTACTTTTTCAAAAATTTTCTTTTTAGATGCATATTTTTAGACATGAAGTAAACTAAAATAAATCCCAATTCTTTTTTTTTACAATTTTTGATGGAAGAATAAAATTCCGTAACTGAACTAAAAATAACTCCTTTTTTCAAAAATGGAATCCTTTTTAAAGATTTGAACGGATAAACCCACAAAAAAGGCAGGTTTACCGAGTTTAACAAAAAAAATATGAGAAGGTTTTCAAATCAACAACTAAAAATTACCAGCTGGTACTATGCTCTTTTTTATCGCTCGTAATTTTTTTAACGACATTTCTTTTTTCTTCTTTGCAAAAAAATAATTTTTGAAAGTTGATTTTTTTTGCAAGCTAAAAGTGGTTTGCACTTTTATGTGGACCTTAGACCTTAATTTGGGATTTAAAAAAGTGCACAAAAACATTACAATTTTTTACCAAAATTCGTATTTTTACTTTTAAATCCTTTTAAAAAAACGAAGAAAAACAGCTGCTTTGACTGATCTCATTTTAATCTGGACTTATTTTTACAAAAGAATCAAAGACATCAATTATGATATCATATTATGCAAAATAACTCTTCATCTACAGTAATACCATAATACCACTTTTTTTTACAAAAAACAAACACATTAATTATAATATCACATTATGCAAATTCGCTTCATCTACAGTAATACCCTAATGCCACTTAATATCAAACAATTTTTAACGTGTTTTTTATATTTCCAATTTATGAATTTTAGTGCTATAATGCATTTTGTTTCTTATAAGCAAACAGATTACCACCACCATGAAAATAGTATTAAAAGAAGCTTATTGTTGCTAGACTTTAGCTCAAAGCACGTCAACTCTTTTTAAGCTAAAAATGACGGCGGTTAACTTACTTTTTTAATCCCTAATTTTCAGGTTTGTGCAGCCGCATGAACCTGTCAATCAGGGTCTTTTGTCCGGAAAATTTATTCAAATTTATTTTCGCTACGAGACCCAAAAAAGGCTTAAACTTTGGGACACTCTTAAAAAATGGTGTTTATTTTATGACTTTCTGGAATAAAAAAGCGTTTAAAGAGATAAAATGAAAAATTTATAGCAAGAAACAAGGAAATAAAATATTATAAAGAATGTTTAAAACCTAATTAATTCTTTATTTATTTATTTTATCATAAAATTTTTATGACGTCTTTCAAAAGTGTTTAGTCACTTTTTAAAAAAACTGTGTGACTTGTTTAATTTATTACAGTATACCAAAAAAGTAAATATTAATGTTTCATATTTTAAAAAATGTTTCGCGTCTTAAAATATGGTAATAAATAGCTAGATTTTAAAAATTTTTAGCATCAATTCTTAATAAAAAAGCTTGAATCCAATTAAAAAATTTCTTTTGTAGCAAGCAATTTTTAAAGAAATTTTAAAACAACACAAAACTGAATCACACAAAAATAAAAATCATGTGAGAGAAAAAAGAGGCAAAAGAAAAAAAAAGCATTCAAAGATCGCTTTTTTACCATTAAAAAAATAATTTTTAAAGCAAGAAAAATGTATTTTTTTTGAAGCAAAACAAAAAATTATGAATAATCAAAGATGAAAAAAACTAACAAAAAACACGAAAATTGAAAAAAGAAATTTTATTAAAAAAATAAAGAACAAAATGTTAGCTAATTTTTTTGGTGTTGGATTGCTTGAATTTGAATTAGTTTGTTTTTGGAGTCATTCTGAAGACTAAAACACAGTAACGAAAAAATGAGAAAAAAAATGTAATTAGAAAAATGCTTTTTTTGCGAATTTGACTAATCCAGCTGTAGCTTTCTGCTTACCAGTTAATGTGGCATTTTTGAAAAGAAAATGAAAATTCTTAAAAGAAAAATGAGTCATTTTGGAAGGAAGAAAAATAGCAGCAGATTCAATGAGTAAACTATAAAGAAAAAAGGTAAAAGACTTGCTACTGTAATTTTTATGCAAATTTTTAAATAGAAACATGGTATCAATAATCGATTCACAGCTATTTCGTTGAATTTGGATTTTTTGTGGCATTTAAAGCTCAACGAAAAAGCAGAAATTTATGGTATTATCATCGAATTACAATTAGGGATATTACGGTATTCTCTAAAATCCAAAATAAAATTTTATGCGAAATATCCATGAATAATCAAAATTAATCAATAACCCATTTTTTAAAGACACAGTTAAAATTAAAATCACGTTCCTTTTCCAAAAAAATTTAAATTTCAAAATCTATCACCCGTTTTTCTTCAAAGAAAAAGACCTTTGTTTACCAAAAATTTTCTCGAATAAATTAATTTTATCGCATGCTCAATTTAAAAGACCTCCTCCAAATTTTTTCAATGATCGGTGGTTTCTATTCAAGCGTAATAAAATTCTTGATGTGTTTGTGTAAGTGATAAGGGTCAGACAAATTAGGTAAAGTTTATCAAAAAAGTGTTAAATTTGGAACATTTAATTTTGATGACATAAATTACATAATTAGGTCATCAAAATTTGCATATTCTTATTTGAACATTAAAAACTGAGTAATCAATGCCAAACATATATGGCGAAAACTTTAACGAAATTTAAAAATTCGTAAATTTCATCAAAATTTTAGTCAATTTTAAAATCTATTTTTATGCATCCGTCGAAAAATGGAAAGAAGAAAACCAAAGAACCGTTGAGTAATAAAATAAAATTTTTTAGAAGAAAAAAGAAGAGAAAAAAAATGTCGGACAAACACAAACGTAAAAAAAATCATAGTTTTGCTTTCTTTTTGACCGGAAATTCACAGTGTTAAAGATTTTATTTTATAGATTTATTTGATGAAAAATAATTAAACGGAGAAGATATTCTTGGGGATACCCTTTTTAAAAATAAATAAATTGATTGAAATAAACACGAAACAAAACAAAAGGAAAAAACAGTGCTTTTTCGAAGAAGCAAATTTTGAAAAAAAGAAGGAAGAAAAACAACAACAGCAAAAAATCTTTGTCATTGCTGCTTCAAAGAATTTTTTGTTTTTGCGGCTGCTGCTGCTGCATTTTTGTGGAAAGCAAGAAAAAAGAAGATGGACAAAAAAGATGTAAGAGAAGCAGAGGAACACAGCAAAAAGGGGTTTTTCAATATGATATATATTGAAGTGAGAAAGTGAAGACCAAAAGAAAAATATGGACAAACATTTATTTCTATTCATTGTGGCTATGACTGTTGAAGCTGCTTTTTCTTTGCTGCTGCTGCTATGGCTTGCTGCTGCTGGTACTGCTGCTGCTATTCTATGCGATATGTGGGAAAACAGACCTTTAAGCTTAAAGACAGTCGACAAACATTTTTTCAAGCAATAGAAATTCTCTTTTTTCCTTCAATTCAAAGCAGCAGCAGCAAAAATGGCGTCTTAAAAAAGTATTTTTTTCCCATTTTGCTTATTGCTGCTTGTTTTTGTCCGTGTTCAAGCCAGCCAGTCAAAGAAAAGAAGAAGAAAAATAACACCATCAAAAACAGCAGCAGCAGCAAGAAAGAAAGAAAAGGGATTGACTCACAGGAAAGAAAAAAAGAAGAAAGAAAAAGGTTGAACTGTTTTTTTTTTGCATGATGTCGTCATCAGCAGAAAGAAAATGGGGTGTTTTTTGAACTAAACTATAAAAAAACGAAGAAGAAAAAAAAGAAATAAATTTTAAGTACACACGAACGTAGAAAGAAAAAAACGAACAAAGAAAAGCTAGAAAAAATTGTTGGTTGTTTTAGATTTTTTTAAGTTTAAAAATGAAAAATGGATTTTTTTGTGAAGAGCAAAAAAGTGGCAATTTATTTTTGTTCAAAAAATTGATTCTATTTGCAGCAAAAAAATCTTTTTTGAAAATAAAATTAATGAGTAATTCAGAGGCAAAAGGTTAGCCTAAAATTGCTGCAAAAAAATGTTATTTTAAAAAAAATTGTCAATTATTTAATTTTCAACACTTGGGTTAAAAATTCTAGAAATTATAAGGAAAAGGATTATGTTTAAAAATAGGTAACGAGAAAATGTAAAGGTTTTTAAAAATTGCATTTTTTTCACCTAATTGATAACCTAAAAAATAAGCTCTAATTAAGCGGTAAAGATCAAAGAAAAAAACTAAAAAAAGGGATTTAAGACAAAGCGAATGAATCCATGACACTTCGTTATGGAAAATTCTTACCCAACTTCTCCATATTTTTTTTTGCTTTTAAAAAAAAGACTCCATATTTTGCTTATAAACTCGTCTACTGTAAAGAATAATAAACGCAATAAATTAGCTGCCAAATTCAAAAACTGTAAGTTTATCAGAGACTTAAAGTTACGGTAATATATTGCTCCCAAGGCCGTAGAGAGGGGGGGGGGGGGCTTTTGGGGCACGTGCCCCCTCCGAAACTGGGAAAATCCTTTGATCTTTTGCCGCCGCCGTGTTAAGGCGGCAAAAGATCAAAGGTGTCCCCCTTCGAAATGAAAATGCCCACCCCGAAATTTTTTTCTGCCTACGGCCTTGATTGCTCCACAGTATTATTCCACATATTTAATTTGCTGATTCAATAATTTTTAAAGCTGGAACGTTCCACATAAAAATTAAAAATTGCTATAATCAGCAAATTAATGATATAACAAAAAATGATTGTTTTAACGAAAAACATAAAAAATTATTTACTTGTTCAACAAAAAACACACAAGTATAAAACATCATAAAATAAAAATTGCAAATTCAAAAAAGGTTACGGTAATTCTTCAAGTTGATGGATTCAAGGAAACTTTTTTTGGTTGGCATAAATGTTCACTTTTACCAAGTTCAACAACATCACCATTATTTCCATTGTCTACACTTTTGATGAAATAAACAGATACATAATGTTGATATTTTGTTGAACATTCTCTACAGCGATATCGTTTCTTTATATTTTTAGAAACACCACAGCTACTGTAGTCACGGCATAAGCCTCTATCATTTTCATCAAAGATAATCAATTTTTTGAAATTTCTTCCATTGCAGACTGCTTCCATGAATTGAAAATCTGTTGATTTTATTACTTTTCTGACTGCAGGTTGACGTTTTTCACAAAGCCTAAAATCCAATAACAAAAAATAATAAATTTAATTAAGTTAAAAAAAACTATAAAAATTCCTTACTTTTTCCAATTTTCAGTATTATCAATCTTCATTAAATTCATTTTTTGATTAATAACCAAATTTTCTGGAGAATATTTTACAGGGACACAAACATGCTTCTGTTGACCAAGTAAGAATTCAATTTTGCCATTTTGAGCAGAAATTATTTTAATATTTGTAGAAGACTTTTTAATGGTACAATTTTTACAAGCATGCCATTCTTGTTTGGTACTGTAATAGAATTCATAGTAATGAGTCTTTTCTTTGGAGGTAAAAATGAGAAGTCGATTTCGTACAGAACCTTTGCTAAAGTAATCAACAAATTCATAATCGGTAGAAATAATATTTGGTAAAATTTGAGTTTCTGAACATGCTTGATTTTCATCAGTTGATGCATCGAGGCCAGTTGGAATTGAAAGTCGAGATTTTTTTAATGTTGTTGTTAGCGAATTAACGGTCATTTCATGAGATTCAAATGATTCCATTTCATCATAATTTGGACGTGAACGTTTTCGACTACCGTATCCGCTATTTGATGTTTCATTTAAGCTTTGACTTGTTGAATTCAAACTACCATTAAGAGTACTAAAAACATATGCTTTTAAGAAAGGCACTCAATGCAAAATGCTTACCTGTTATTTGCAATACTCTCTTCATTACCATCACCATTTACCGTATCTTCATCATCAAGAAATATTTCAACATTACCAGATACTGTAGATTTTCGAACACCTTCCCCTGTAGTATTCGAAGATACAGTAGAATCTTGCATAGCACCAGTTTCATTTTCATCAGATGTTGCGGTAGAGAAAACCAAAATCTCAAAAACAATGTTCATATAAATTTGTCGCTTATCAGCTTCAAAAGAATTGACAAGTTCCAAAATAGTTGTTTTAATTTCTTTAAATCCAGGAATTTGAGCTTTTATTTCTTTTAAAATCGGAACATAAAAATTATTCTTGAAAAGATTATCTTCTGTGGTTGGATCATTCTTTGGTGGAGAAGTAATACGTGGATACTGTAAATGATTTATAGAATAAATGATATTAAAAAGGACAATGACTAGCTTCTTTACAACATTCACGCCCGGCTGCAAAGAAATTATTCCTAGTACATGTAACTTACTTTAGCTTTATTAATTGCAACAAAAATTTGATCACAAAGTTCTTTCGATGAAAATATTACCATAAAATTTTTGTTTGTTATTCCCTCATCAATTACACAAAGGGCATTCTAAAAAAGTGGCAATTATTGTTGAAATTTGTTATTTGTGATTATCTTTGTCAATAAATTTAACTTAAATGTTTTGTTTTTTACTGTCTTAAATTATTTAAGACAGTAAAAAACAATACAAAAACTTACTTCTTTTTGAACAAAAATTCTGTTAAAAGTTGATGCAACTTCTTTTAAACCTAAAAATATTTTTTATATTACAAAATTTATTAAGATAAATGAACATACTTTTAACAGTTGAATTTGTTGTTAAAATCAAACATTTTGCATCTGCATTAATTTCAACATTGCTGCAAGGACCAAAATATCGAATTTTCTTTTCCTTATCAAAAGCAATTAACTTTGTTCTTGTGTTTGAAATCTAAAAATTGAAATATTAACAGATTTTTAAAAAATAATAAATTTTATTACCAAATTTGGTGTTGAAGGTTCAGCAGAGCCACTCATATTTGCTGCCATAGAAGCTGAAAAAAAACGGATAAGAAAATGATATTGTTTTTCGTCAACGATAAACAAAAAGTCCTCAATAAATGATAGCGAATGACCATAAAAATGTTAGATTGGATTTATGGGAGAAGAAAATAAAAAAAAAGCTCCAAAAAGGATAAAAATCTATAAAGGCAACTATAGAAGAGCCACTTTTTTTGAAAAAAAGGATTGATTGAAAATGTACCTGCTGCAATTTTGTTGAAAAAAACCAACCGCATTGGAATGTTTTTCTTTCTTTTACAAGTTTTGGCGGTAAAAAAACAAAAAATGAAGTACTTCAAAAAATCAACGCAAAAATGTCAGAGAAATTTTTTGATTGAAAAAAGCAAAAACCAAATTTTTTAAAAAAACGAAACTAACAATTTTTGGCAAGCAAAATTATCGAAAAAATTTAGCAATGATCCTTCAAATTTCAGTTTGTTTGCTTTAAAAAAAGAGTTATAAAGTGATTACAACAAAAATATGAAAAGTCACATGTTGAAAAAGCATGTACGGTACTAGTCATACTGTAATTTCAAGCAATAAGGCTAAAAATGATTTTTGTTTTTTGTTATTTATTTCAAAAGATGGTAATTTGTACAGTTCTAACATGCTTTTATGAATATTTTACCACATGTATTTTACAGTATTTTTCTGGATTATTTTGGAAGTTTACTTCAAAGCTAACGCTCACCTTCAGAGGAGACGCATCGCCAATAAACTTTTTTATACAAAAATCAGGGACTCATTGGAGCTGCTTTTTTGTTTCTTTTTTCCAGCTGCAGTGAAGAAAAAAACAAGCTCCAATGAAAGCTGTTTTCGCATCGAGAAATGCAATCAACATCCAAACAAAAAAACTATTCACGATTAGTGTTCCTTTACTCCCCCCCCCCCCCCCCCCCCCCGTTCCCCGGCGGGGATGTCCCCGTTTCCCCTCCCCGCTGACATTTCATCCCCGTTTTTTCCCCGTTCCCCGTCCCCGCAAATTTTCATCCCCGCTTTTTTTTTTTCAAAGTTTTGAATTTTGATGATATTTAATGTTAAACAGGTCAAAATAACGGTATTTAATGATAATAATGACACCATATACCATCGAAAACTGATTTCAAGACTTTTACAGCTTTCCCCGCAAAATCCCCGTTTCCCCGTTCCCCGCCGTCATTTCATCCCCGTTTTTTTCCCCGTTCCCCGTCCCCGCTCATGTCATCCTTCCCCGTTCCCCGCTTTTTTCCAAAAACGGGGGGGGGGAAGGAACACTATTCACGATGCGTATCCTCCTTTCAAAGAGGCACTGAATCAGGGCTGTCCGGAACAAATTCCGGATTTTCGTTTTTACAGAAAAAAAAATTTTTCGGCTCGACGAAATTTTCCAATTTTTGGTATGAATCTTGATCCGTGGTGTATGCATCGATATGCAAAGTTACTTTTCGTTCACATCCATTATTGACAGATTCCCGGATTTTCGTTCCGGATTGTTCCGGAATCGGCAATTCGTCCGGGCTTTTTTTAAAAATCAATATTTTTCAAAACTGTCTTTTGGGAAAGATGCATATTTTTAATATCTTCTATCTGTAAAAAAATGGAAGGTTTTTGTCTTCACAAAAAAAATTTTTCTTTCAAAAACCGTGTTTTTCCGGATTTTGTTCCGGACAGCCCTGCCACTGATCAATGTAAAAAATCTAATAAAAAGGAATAGAAAATTTAAAATAAAAACTGATACCAGATTTGAACAACGTCAAAGAAGATTTAAAACGAAAGATTGTTTTAACAAAAAACTACAAAAAAAAATTTATTAATTTAACAGAAAATTCAGAAACGAAAAACATATTTCATTAAAAAATAAAAAATGTGAAATTAAAAGCAAGGTTACTGTAATTCTTGGTATCGAAGAATTCAAGGAAACTTTTTTGGTTGGCATAAATGTTCACTTTTACCAAGTTCAACGATATCACCATTATTTCCATTGTCTTCACTTTTGATGAATGTGGCATAAACATTACGATGATGATTTTTAACACAATCCAAGCAGCGATATTGTTGCTTGGATTCAATATAACGACTATATTGATGGCATAAACTTCTATCTTTTTCATCAAAGACAAATAATTTTGGAACAATTTTTGATTTGTAAATTTGATCCACAAATTGAAAATGTGATGTTTTAATTAGTTTTTTGACTCCAGATTTACGACCTCCACAAAGCCTTAAAATTACAAAATAGTGATTTATTTAAATTTTAAAAGCCATAATATTTCCTTACTTTTCTTTATCCATTTCAATGATATCCAAATTCATATTTTCATTGACAACATAATTTTCAGGAACAAATTGTACAGGTTCGCAAACATGCTTTTGTGTCCCATAATAGAATTCAATTTTGCCATTTTTTGCAGAAACAATTCTAACATATGTTCTACAGTTTTTATGGCAACAATTTTTACAGGTTTGCCATTCTTGTTTGGTACTGTAATAAAATTCATAGCATTTATCCTTCTCTTCCGAGGTAAAAATCAAAAGTCGTTTTCGTACAGAACCTTGGCTCAAGCGTTCAACAAATTCATAATCTGCAGTAATAATATTTGATGCATTTTGAGTTTTTGGACATGCTTGATTTTCATTGGTTGAAGTATTACTAATTGAATGCCGAGATTTCTGTGCTGCTAATGATGTTAGCGAATCCATTTCGTCAGATTCGAATGAATCTATTTCAGCATAACTAATACGCGGACGCTTTCGACTACCGTAACCGCTATTTGTTGTATCATTCAAGCTTTGATTTGTTGAATTTAAACGATCATTTTGAGTTCTAAAAACATATGCTGTTAAGAAAAATACTTAATACAAAATGCTTACCTGTGAGAATTTGAAGAAACATAATCTTGAACACCACCAATTTCATTTTCATCAGCAGATACTCCAGAAAAAACCAAAATCTCAAAAACCATATTCATATAAATTTGTCGCTTATCAGCTTCAAATGAATTGATGAGATCCAAAATAGTTGTTTTAATTTCTTTAAATCCAGGAATTTGACGTTTGATTTCTTTTAAAATCGGAACATAAAAATTATTCTTGAAAAAATAATCTTCTGTGGATGGATCATTTTTTGGTGGAGGAGTAATACTTGGATACTGTAAATGATTTATAGAATAGATGATATTAGAAAGAACGATGACTAGCTTCTTTACAACATTCCGCGCTGCAAAGAAACTATTCCTAATAAATGTCGCTTACTTTAGCTTTATTAATTGCAACAAAAATTTGATCACAAAGTTCTTTCGATGAAAATATTACCATAAAATTTTTGTTTGTTATTCCCTCATCAATTACACAAAGGGCATTCTAAAAAAAGTGGCAATTATTGTTGAAATTTGTGATTATCTTTGTCAATAAATTTAACTTAAATGTTTTGTTTTTTACTGTCTTAAATTATTTAAGACAGTAAAAAACAATACAAAAACTTACTTCTTTTTGAACAAAAATTCTGTTAAAAGTTGATGCAACTTCTTTTAAATCTAAAAATATTTTTAATATTACTTAATTTATTAAAATAAATGAACGTACTTTTAACAGTTGAATTTGTAGTTAAAATTAAACATCGGTCAGCAGCATTAATTTCAACATTGCTGCAAGGACCAAAATACCGAATTTTCTTTTCTCTATCAAATGCAATTAACTGCGTTCTTGGCTTAGAAATCTAAAAATTTAAATATTAACAGGTTTTTAAAAAAGAATAAATTTTATTACCAAATTTGATTCACCATTCATATTTGACATTTAAACTGTCAACAAGAAAAAAATCAAACAACGATGAAAACAAGTTGTTGTTTTTCGTCAAAAATAGTGTTTGTGTGATGCACAAAATGTCCTCAAAAGGACTAAAAAAAGTGCCAGGTTGCGTTTAGTAGAGATGTCAATCAGAAAAAAAATCCATAAAGAGACAACTTTCGTGGTTTCGACTTTATTTAAAACATGGACGGGTAGCAAGGATCCCTGCTGCAATGTTTTTGACTTATTTGAAGGAGAAAAAAACTTCTTTTGGTGTTTTTTGTTGGATTTTTTGGCGGCAAAAAACGAATAATTCAAGTACCGCCAAAAAATCAACCAAAAATGTCATCTAAATTTATGTGGTGTTGAAAAGAAAAAAAAGTCTTTAGAAAACTAACATTGGAAAAAATAGGACGTCAAAAAATTTTTTTGGTTCTCTTTTTGTATTTTTCTTATTTTTTACAAAATTTAAAAAGAATAAAAGCATTAATTGTTGAAGAAAGGCAGAATAATGATCATACTGTAACTAGCGGCCCAGATCAAAGGAAAAAATAAAATAAAAAGGAATAGAAAATTTGAAACAAAATATGATACACTGAGAAAAAAAATGTAATTTTTTGTCACGTAAAAAGGGCAACAACGTCACGGAAAGTGAACATTTGCTGCCCTATGTGGAGCACGTGCTATTTTTGTCACACTTTGTGATTTCCGTCACCGTTTTTGAACAAAATTCGTCACAGAAAAAAAATTTTCATTAAATAGGAATTTGTAAAATTTAAATTTTTTTAATTAATTTGAGAGTCTGCGGCCATTAAATCCCAGAAATTTAGTCACTAAATTTTAGTGCCAAAAAATTTTTGAAGCGATGCCCAAAAAAGATTCGGCTCCCGCTGTACCAAATGGCACAAAACCAAAATGCCGTTATGCAAATATTGGTTTTGCACCATTTTTATTTTTCCATTTAAATATACCCAAAGGTATCCCTCAAATGGGAATGGAAAAATTTTTGGTTTGGGTAAAAAAACCGACGACGGTTTATTTATCAAAAACAAAAAATACATGCAAGATAAAACACTGGAGCAGACAGAGAAAAAAAGACAGACTCTCTCTCTTGAAAGAAATAAAGCGTCACAAAAAGTGAAATGGAAATACGATGTCACTCAATTTTTGTGACCATTTTGTTTACTTTTAGTGACGATTTTCTTGTGGTAACAAAAAAACGAGCGTGACCTAGTGGCGTTTTTTTCTCAGTGTACCAGATGTTGACAAACCCCAAAGAAAAATTTAAATACAAAAGTTGTTGTAATAAATAACTACATTTTTATCAATTCAACAGTAAATTCAAAAACATCACAAAAAACATATATAAACAAAAAAGGTTACTGTAATTCTTCAAGTTGATGAATTCAAGGAAACATTTTTCGGTTCGCATAAATGTTCAAAATATCCTAGTTCAATGATATCTCCATTATTTCCATTGTCTTCACTTTTTATAAATTTAGCACCAACATGATGGTTGTGTTTATTCCTGCAATCTGAGCAGAAATATTTTTGATTTAAACGATCCCCGACAGTGTATTCTCGGCACAAACTTCTTTCATTTTCTTCAAAGATAATTAATTTTCGGGTAAGTCTTTTTGTAAACATTTGATCGACAAATTGAAAATTAGGTGATTTTATTACTTTTCTGATTCCAGATTGACGTCCACTACAATGCCAAAAAATTACAAAATATTGATTTAGTTTTTAAAGCTCATTTTCTGTAAAACTTGAACTTTTTTCAAAAATACAGTAAAAAAAAGGCAATTTTTGGCGTTCTCTGCCTGATTTCGCCCCTTTAAAGGGGTCAAATGTCTTAGATATTTATATATTTGGAATCAGCTCGTCAAGGGCTTTCGAATGGTACCACTTTTGTAATTCTAGCATCAAAATTGACGAAAACTTAAAAATTCGGTTTTCGTGTCGGGACGCGCAAGCGCGGTCAAATATCAAAATTCTCACAATAGATTCGGCTACCCCATGGTTGGTTTAACCAGAAAAGGTGTTTTTACCTTTTTTCTGAGATACTTTTTTTACCTGGGCCAAGCAATGCTCACATTTTAGAAAAAATGAGCTCTAATTTTTTAGATTACTGTATTTCCTTACTTCTTTTTTTCTGTTTCAATATTATCCAACTTTTCAAAGTTCATGTTGTTTTTATTGATAACCGATGATTCTATAATTGAAAAATTTTGTGGAGAAAATTTGACCGGCTTACAGACATGCTTCTCTTGTTGGCCAAAGCAGAATTCAATTTGACCATTTTGAACAGAAATTATTTTAATACTTGTAAGAGACTTTTTAGTGATACAATTCTTACAAGCATGCCATTCTTGTTTAGCACTATAATAAAATTCATAGCACTCAGTCCTTCCTTTGGAAGTAAAAATCAGAAGTCGTTCACGTACAAGACCATAACTAAAGCACTTTACCAATTTATAATTGGCAGAAATAACATTTGATAAAATTTGACTAATCGAATATGAATGGATTCCATCGGTTGAAGTAGTAGCAGTCGATAGCAGAGATTTTTTTACTGTTGGTGTTGGCGAATTCCGGTTGATTTCTTCAGATTCAAATAATTTCGTTTCATCATAATTCGGACATGAACGTTTTCGATTACCGTAACCAA